>JAUIMM010000607.1:1200000-1800000 GCA_031769625.1 Taudactylus pleione | reverse complement strand
CCTCCCTATAAGGACATTGCTGCTGATTGGTGTAATTACCCTTCCTATAAGGACATTGCTGCTGATTGGTGTAATTACCCTCCCTATAAAGGACATTGCTGCTGATTGGTGTAATTACCCTCTCTATAAAGGACATTGCTGCTGATTGGTGTAATTACCCTCCCTATAAGACATTGCTGCTGATTGGTGTAATTACCCTCCCTATAAGGACATTACCCTTCCTATAAAGGACATTGCTGCTGATTGGTGTAATTACCCTCCCTATAAATGACATTGCTGCCGATTGGTGTAATTACCCTCCCTATAAGAACATTGCTGCTGATTGGTGTAATTACCCTCCCTATAAAGGACATTGCTGCTGATTGGTGTAATTACCCTCCCTATAAAGGACATTGCTGCCGATTGGTGTAATTACCCTCCCTATAAGAACATTGCTGCTGATTGGTGTAATAGATGACTCCCCCAGCTCTGATAATGGCAGACCAGAGACTACGTCCTTTTGTTTTGGCTCCAGGAGCCGTCCTGGCGCTAGTGAAGCGTTTGGTACAGGTGCATCCTTCACATCTGCAGCCAAATCCCCTTGAAGTTAGAGTTTCACAAGTCTCCTGTGTATTCTCCTGACCTCATACATTAACTCTAAAGTCATCAGAGAACAGTCTTTAGAAGGCGAAGCTCTAGTAGGTTTGTCACCGGGCTGGTTCTGGACTGGTCTGGGCGCCTGGTAACTAGTTCTGTATTGGGTTGGCCGCCTGGTCGCTGTTTCTGTATTGGGCTTATCACTGGTTCTGTATTGGGCTGGTTCTGTATTGGGCTGGTCGCCTAGTCGCTGGTTCTGAATTGGGCTGACCGCGTGGTCACTGGTTCTGTATTGGGCTGGCCGCCTTGTCACTGGTTCTGTATTGGGCTGGTCCCCTTGTCGCTGGTCCTGTATTTTGCTGGCCGCCTGGTCGCTGGTTCTGTATTGGGCTGGCCGCCTGGTCGCTGGTTCTGTATTGGGCTGATAGCTGGTTCTGTATTGGGCTGGTTGCTGGTTCTGTATTGGGATGGTCGCTGGTTCTGTATTGGGCTGGTCACTGGTTCTGTATTGGGCTGGTCGCCTAGTCGCTGGTTCTGTATTGGGCTGGTCACTGGTTCTGTATTGGGCTGGTCGCCTAGTCGCTGGTTCTGTATTGGGCTGGTCGCTGGTTCTGTATTGGGATAGTCGCTGGTTCTATATTGGGCTGGTCGCTGGTTCTGTATTGGGCTGGTCACTGGTTCTGTATTGGGCTGGTCGCTGGTTCTGTATTGGGCTGGCCTACTGGTCGCTGGTTCTGTATTGGGCTGGTCGCTGGTTCTGTATTGGGCTGGTCACTGGTTCTGTATTGGTAAGGTTGCCTAGTCGCTGGTTCTGTATTGGGCTGGTCGCCTAGTCGCTGGTTCTGTATTGGGCTGGTCGCCTAGTCGCTGGTTCTGTATTGGCCTGATCGCTGGTTCTGTATTGGGCTGATCGCTGGTTCTGTATTGGTCTGGTTGCTGGTTCTGTATTGGGATGGCCGCCTAGTCGCTGGTTCTGTATTGGGCTGGTTGCTGGTTCTGTATTGGGATGGCCGCCTGGTCGCTGGTTCTGTATTGGGCTGGTCACTGGTTCTGTATTGGGCTGGTCGCCTAGTCGCTGGTTCTGTATTGGGCTGGTCACTGGTTCTGTATTGGGCTGGTCGCCTAGTCGCTGGTTCTGTATTGGGCTGGTCGCTGGTTCTGTATTGGGATAGTCGCTGGTTCTATATTGGGCTGGTCGCTGGTTCTGTATTGGGCTGGTCACTGGTTCTGTATTGGGCTGGTCGCTGGTTCTGTATTGGGCTGGCCTACTGGTTCTGTATTGGTAAGGTTGCCTAGTCGCTGGTTCTGTATTGGGCTGGTCGCCTAGTCGCTGGTTCTGTATTGGGCTGGTCGCCTAGTCGCTGGTTCTGTATTGGCCTGATCGCTGGTTCTGTATTGGGCTGATCGCTGGTTCTGTATTGGTCTGGTTGCTGGTTCTGTATTGGGATGGTCGCCTAGTCGCTGGTTCTGTATTGGCCTGATCGCTGGTTCTGTTTTGGACTGGTCTCTGGTTCTGTATTGGGAAGGTCGCCTAGTCGCTGGTTCTGTATTGGGCTGGTCGCTGGTTCTGTACTGGGCTGGTCGCTGGTTCTGTATTGGGCTGGTCGCCTGGTCGCTGGTTCTGTATTGGGCTGGTCACTGGTTCTGTATTGGGCTGGTTGCCTAGTCGCTGGTTCTGTATTGGGCTGGTCGCTGGTTCTGTATTGGGCTGGTCGCCTAGTCGCTGGTTCTGTATTGGGCTGGCTGATTGGTCGCTGGTTCTGTATTGGGCTGGTCGCTGGTTCTGTATTGGGCTGGTCGCCTAGTCGCTGGTTCTGTATTGGGCTGGTCGCCTAGTCGCTGGTTCTGTATTGGGCTGGCTGACTGGTCGCTGGTTCTGCACTGGGCTGATCGCTGGTTCTGTATTGGGCTGATCGCTGGTTCTGTATTGGGCTCGTCGCTGGTTCTGTATTGGGAAGGTCGCCTAGTCGCTGGTTCTGTATTGGGCTGGACGCTGGTTCTGTATTGGGCTGGCTGACTGGTCGCTGGTTCTGTATTGGGAAGTTCGCCTAGTCGCTGGTTCTGTATTGGGCTGGACGCTGGTTCTGTATTGGGCTGGCTGACTGGTCGCTGGTTCTGTATTGGGAAGTTCGCCTAGTCGCTGGTTCTGTATTGGGCTGGTCGCTGGTTTTGTATTGGGCTGGTCACCTAGTCGCTGGTTCTGTATTGGGCTGGCCGCTGGTTCTGTATTGGGAAGGTCGCCTAGTCACTGGTTCTGTACTGGGCTGGTCGCTGGTTCTGTATTGGGCTGGTCGCCTAGTCGCTGGTTCTGTACTGGGCTGGTCGCCTAGTCGCTGGTTCTGTATTGGGCTGGCTGACTGGTCGCTGGTTTTGCACTGGGCTGGTCGCCTAGTCGCTGGTTCTGTATTGGGCTGGCTGACTGGTCGCTGGTTCTGTATTGGGCTGGCTGACTGGTCGCTGGTTCTGTATTGGGCTGGTCGCCTAGTCGCTGGTTCTGTATTGGGCTGGTCGCCTAGTCGCTGGTTCTGTATTGGGCTGGTCGCCTAGTCGCTGGTTCTGCACTGGGCTGGTCGCCTAGTCGCTGGTTCTGCACTGGGCAGGTCGCCTAGTCGCTGGTTCTGTATTGGGCTGGCTGACTGGTCGCTGGTTCTGTATTGGGCTGGCTGACTGGTCGCTGGTTCTGTACTGGGCTGGTCGCCTAGTCGCTGGTTCTGTATTGGGCTGGTCGCTGGTTCTGTATTGGGCTGGTCGCCTAGTCGCTGGTTCTGTACTGGGCTGGTCGCCTAGTCGCTGGTTCTGCACTGGGATGGTCGCCTAGTCGCTGGTTCTGTATTGGGCTGGCTGACTGGTCGTGGTTCTGCGCTGGGCTAGTCGCTGAGCGTCGGACTCAGAGCCAATATTATTACGTTGGTTGAAAACATAGCACATCATGGGGAGGCCTGTGCGAGTCTATCACTAGGGTGCAGAGAGTGCAGAATTGGGCATGTGTGACTCAGAGGCCCAGTGCTGACCATCTAGAAGGCTGCAAATATGCCATAAGTATGGTCCTTATATGTCCTTATATATACAGCATCATCCACATATAAATATGATTATTCTGTCATGCCTTAGGTAGCTTTTGCCCTTCCTAATGACTTGAGAAGCTGTACCCAGGCCGGCACTACTGTTGGACTAATGCATTCTGTTGTCTAAGACATCAGTGGTTAGGGGGGCACCTATGACATGAGGTGAGGTACCTGTCACACGTCCAGTGTCGCCGCTGTGCCGCCACATAGAGCTACGGCTGATGACGTGAAGGAGAAACCGTCGGCAGCCTCTTCTCCATGTCTGTAATGTGCTATGATTATGGCGCCAAACGCCAGAGTCTAAGTCTGAGGCGGTAAAATTAAGGTGTAGGGTGGGGGGCGGCATGCCTCTCTGTGTCCAAATTAGTTCTGTGGCTTTTGTGGTAACCATCACGACGCATGCGGAGTGCGAGTCGGGTACATGCACAGACTGACAACATTGGCGCTTGCACGTGGCAGTCGTAGCGCGCACCTCTGAATGGGATTGGGTCCATTGCCGCAGACGTAACTAGCTATGGGCGACCGGTGCCAACACACAGAACGCAGTGCTCTGTGGGCCTCGCAGTCGCCTTCCCATGACCGTTGCTTCGGGAACGGCGCCCTGCAGCCAGGATTCCTGCTGCAGCACCCGCGGAGCATCCTGTGGAAGCTCCAGACGTGCACCCTGCACAGTACAGGCAGCCGATCGGGCGTCCTCAGGACAAGCGATCAGCGCTGCACTTACCGGAGCTGCTGTCACCCTCCCTCTGCGAGACATCATGCGCGCACCGTGATTTGTCACTTTGAGGAGAGCAAGTTGAGGGGGCGGGGCCAGCACAGGGCTCTGATGACGAGAGTACATACTGTATCCCCAACACACTGAGGAACATACCATAACCCCTTGCTGCTTGGAGTAACCAAAACTCACCAGACTCAGCACAATTCTCAGATAACAATCTTCAAATCCTATATTTCATTTCTAGCATACGTCTAATTGTACAGCTCTCTGGCCAAAGTGCAAAACAGCACATGTAGATGCTTTCTGCTTCTTTCACAATTTATGCAAATATCATCTGTAAATCAATCAGTACTGAATGGAGGTTTTATTCTTATTATGTAAGGTCTCAGGGCCTCCTGGCCGAAAACAGCCGAGAATTACAATGATTAGAATAGAATATGGGAAGAGACAGAGGGCCTGATTCAGAGCCGCTCGTAAGTGGCCGCTCGTTCGCTCCGAGTGATGTTCGCACATCTGCACATGCGTATGGGTCGTAATGCGCATGCGCCAACCAGTCATTGCGGTCGAAAATCGAGCGCTCGCAAAATAGCGAATGCCTGCTAATTTGAGTGACAGAATGAGGCGTTTGTGGGTGGTAACAGGGGAAGGTGCTTGAAAACAGGGAGTGGAGATCCGAACGCAGGCGTGCCAAACGGTCAAAACGGGCGGTTTAAGGGTGTGCATAATTAGCAAAGCAGCGTCATCGACCATGTCACTTGGTTGTCTCTTAGCCTGAACTGTTCGCATTATTGCGGTAGGAAAATCCAACCACAAGCACTGCGAGCAGTTCAGACGCCTTTCGATGTACTCAATTAATCTAATAAATAGCGGAGATGACGTAGGATGCGAGCGGCCAGGGGGCGTTTTTACAAAATAGCGAGCGCATGTTTCGTTCGCTCGCTAGCTCAGACATAGAGGCGTCAACAGACCGCAAAGAGCGAGCGCTCAATTTAAATAGCCGGCCCCTTTTTCTGAACGAGCGAGCGCAAATAGCGTCCGGCTCTGAATCAGGCCCAGAGAAAGGTTACAGTAATCAGGATGGGAAATGAGTGGAACAAGTCGGAGATAGCTCATAATGATAGTAATGGTCTTTCATTTATTGACGGTTTGGCTGCGCAGTTTGTAGACAGAATACAGAATCGCCCATTGTTTGCTGTAACTGTAGTGGGAAGACGTGTACTTTGTAAGGAATGTAAATGATTGAAGTGGTTGGGACTTTGGGACAGAGATGTTAATCTTTCCTGATCACATAATATTTTGTCTCACTGACGTTTTGCGGCGCACGATTTCAGTGGCACAAGAACTGGAAAAATTGGGCATTACTGACTGTGCGTTTGCTGGACCTCAAAAGATAGAGATTCGGAGAATAGTTTATGGCTTACAATGTGTGGTTTTAAATTGTGGCCATCCATTACTTTATACAGTGTTTAGCATTACTGCCTAACAGCACTGAGATCTTGGGTTTGATTCCCACCACGGCCCTAACTGTGTGGAGTTTGTATGTACTCCTGCTGTGTGGAGTTTGTATGTACACCCTGTGCTTGTGTGGATGTCCTCCGGGTACTCCGGTTTCCTTTCACACTCCAAAAATATACTGGTAGGTTAATTGGCTCTTGACAACAAATTAACCCTAGTGTGTCTGTGTGTGAACATGTTGTAGGGCACGGCTGCCGAAATACCGCCGCCGGCATCCCGCCACCCGGCGTAATGCCGACGCAGATATACTGGGGGGAGGTTAGGGCTAGGCACCCCCTGGGAGGGTTAGGTTTAGGGAGCGGGACGGGGGGGTAGGGTTAGGTATCAGTATTTTGAGGGGGGAAATGGGCAGCAACTTTCCCCAAAAAGGTGGTGTGTTGTCTCCATTTTGAGGTAATGCCGATGCCTGATCCTGTCTGTCCCGACGCAGATTTCCTGACCCCGGCAGAGGCGCTTCATTGCCCATTTATTTATTATCAGTTATTTATATAGCACAGACATATTCCTCAGCGCTTTACAGAGAATATTTGGCCATTCACATCACTCCCTGCCCCAGTCCTTACACTCTATATTCCCCATCACATGGTCCCACACATACACACTAGGGATCACATCACTCCCTGCCCCAGTGCTTACACTCTATATTCCCCATCACATGGTCACACACATACACACTAGGGGTCACATCACCCCCTGCCCCAGTGCTTACACTCTATATTCCCCATCACATGGTCACACACATACACACTAGGGGTCACATCACTCCCTGCCCCAGTGCTTACACTCTATATTCCCCATCACATGGTCACACACATACACACTAGGGGTCACATCACTCCCTGCCAAAGTGCTTACACTCTATATTCCCCATCACATGGTCACACATATACACACTAGGTGTCACATCACTCCCTGCCCCAGTGCTTACACTCTATATTCCCCATCACATGGTCACACACACACACTAGGGGTCACATCACTCCCTGCCCCAGTGCTTACACTCTATATTCCCCATCACATGGTCCCACACATACACACTAGGGATCACATCACTCCCTGCCAAAGTGCTTACACTCTATATTCCCCATCACATGGTCACACACATACACACTAGGGGTCACATCACTCCCTGCCCCAGTGCTTACACTCTATATTCCCCATCACATGGTCACACACATACACACTAGGGGTCACATCACTCCCTGCCCCAGTGCTTACACTCTATATTCCCCATCACATGGTCACACATACACACTAGGGGTCACATCACTCCCTGCCCCAGTGCTTACACTCTATATTCCCCATCACATGCTCAAACACATACACACTAGGGGTAATTTTTGTTATATTAGGTATATTTGCCCCCTCCATAGTTCCCTTATTGCCACCTCCATAGCCATCTCACTGCCCCCTACCTCCATACTGTATCTCTCTGCCTACCCCATCCATGTGTGTCTCATTGCCCCTCCATAGCTCTCTCACTGCCCCTTCCATAGCTCTCACTGCCCCCTCCATAGCTCTCTCACTGCCCCTTACCTCCATACTATATCTCTCTGCCTACCCCGTCCATGTCTGTCTCATTGTCCCCTCCATCGTTCCCTTATTGTCACCTCCAAAGCGATCTCACTGCCCCCTACCTCTATACTATATCTCTTTCTACCCCCTCCATGTCTGTCTCATTGACCCCCTCCATAGTTCCCTTATTGTCACCTCCATAGCTCTCTCACTGCCCCCTCCATAGCTCTCTCACTGCCCCTTACCTCCATACTATATCTCTCTTCCTACCCTCTCCATGTCTGTCTCATTGCCCCTCCATAGTTCCCTTATTGTCACCTCCATAGCGATCTCACTGCCCCTACCTCTATACTATATCTCTCTGCCTACCCCATCCATGTGTGTCTCATTGCCCCTCCATAGCTCCCTTATTGCCACCTCCATAGCTCTCACTGCCCCTTACCTCTATACTATATCTCTCTGCCTACCCCCTCCATGTGTGTCTCATTGCCCCTCCATGTCTGTCTCATTGTCCCCTCCATAGCTCTCTCACTGTCCCCTCCATAGCTCTCTCACTGCCCCCTCCATAGCTCTCTCACTGCCCCCTACCTCTATACTATATCTCTGTCTACCCCCTCCTTGTCTGTCTAATTGTCCCTCCATAGTTCCCTTATTGTCACCTCCATAGCGATCTCACTGCCCCTTACCTCCATACTATATCTCTCTGTCTACCCCCTCTATGTGTGTCTCATTGCCCCTCCATAGTTCCCTTATTGTCACCTCCATAGCGATCTCACTGCCCCTTACCTCCATACTATATCTCTCTGTCTACCCCCATTTATGTGTGTCTCATTGCCCCTCCATAGTTCCCTTATTGTCACCTCCATAGCTCTCACTGCCCCTTACCTCCATACTATATCTCTCTGTCTACCCCCATCCATATGTGTCTCATTGCCCCCTCCATAGTTCCCTTATTGTCACCTCCATAGCTCTCTCACTGCCCCTTACCTCTATACTATATCTCTCTGCCTACCCCATCCATGTGTGTCTCATTGCCCCCTCCATAGTTCCCTTATTGTCACCTCCATAGCGATCTCACTGCCCCTTACCTCCATACTATATCTCTCTGCCTACCCCCATCCATATGTGTCTCATTGCCCCCTCCATACTGTATCTGTCTGCCTACCCCCTCCTTGTCTGTCTCATTGCCCCCTCCATAGTTCCCTTATTGTCACCTCCATAGCTCTCTCACTGCCCCCTACCTCCATACTGTATCTCTCTGCCTACCCCATCCATGTCTGTCTCATTGCCCCTCCATAGTTCCCTTATTGTCACCTCCATAGCGATCTCACTGCCCCTTACCTCCATACTATATCTCTCTGCCTACCCCCATCCATATGTGTCTCATTGCCCCTCCATAGTTCCCTTATTGTCACCTCCATAGCGATCTCACTGCCCCTTACCTCCATACTATATCTCTCTGCCTACCCCCATCCATATGTGTCTCATTGCCCCTCCATAGTTCCCTTATTGCCCCCTCCATAGCGATCTCACTGCCCCTTACCTCCATACTGTATCTCTCTGCCTACCCCCATCCATATGTGTCTCATTGCCCCCTCCATAGTTCCCTTATTGTCACCTCCATAGTGATCTCACTGCCCCTTACCTCCATACTGTATCTCTCTGCCTACCCCCATCCATATGTGTCTCATTGCCCCTCCATAGTTCCCTTATTGCCCCCTCCATAGCGATCTCACTGCCCCTTACCTCCATACTATATCTATCTGCCTACCCCCTCCATGTCTGTCTCATTGCCCCTCCATAGTTCCCTTATTGCTACCTCCATAGTTCTCTCACTGCACCCTACCTCCTTACTGCAGCTGACAGGAAGAGGAAGTGCAGGCTGCAGCTGACAGGAAGAGGAAGTGCAGGCTGCAGCTGACAGGAAGAGGAAGTGCAGGCTGCAGCTGACAGGAAGAGGAAGTGCGGGCTGCAGCTGACAGGAAGAGGTAGTGCAGGCTGCAGCTGACAGGAAGAGGAAGTGCGGGCTGCAGCTGACAGGAAGAGGAAGTGCAGGCTGCAGCTGACAGGAAGAGGAAGTGCGGGCTGCAGCTGACAGGAAGAGGAAGTGCAAGCTGCAGCTGACAGGAAGAGGAAGTGCAGGCTGCAGCTGACAGGAAGAGGTCCCACAGGGACCATCGATGGTAAAAGCATTTGACAACAGCCTTAAACCCTTATGAATCAATGGTCATCCCTGTTTGTGAGAGCCCAGCTGAAGGGGAGGAATACAGTCTGAGTGACTGGGGAGTGAAGGAGAAAGTGCCTCAGGACCCTATTTTGGAAGCAGAGGGTTGGCAGACACACATTGGAGACACGTGGCATACCCTGTGTGCTATATTCCCTCATACAGACTGGGATTGCTGTGAAAACTGAGGAAAATTGGGGGACTGGCCCTGAGGAAATATTGTATCTATGCAGGAAAGTTATTTGTTCATGAGTTACCAGTGTTTGACATTCTAATGGAAATGCTTTAAGTCATACTTGCCGACCCTCCCGGAATGGGCAGGAGGCGCTACCGGCCGCCCGCATGAGAAGGTAAGTCTCCCGGTCCAGCCACCACCCTCCCCGCAGCTGCTCACTTTCACGCGTGAAGATAGGCAGTTCTGCGAGGATGATGCGATTCGCGCTGAATTGTGTTACTGTAGCCCTGCCCCCGCTTTACAGTGCCGGAAATCTCAGCATAGTATAGCGGGGGGGCGGGGCTGTGATAATGCCATCGCGTCGCCACAACCCCGCACTGCCCACTGTTGCCGCCACCACGCCCCCTGCAGTGTCAACCTGGGGGTGCAGTGAGAGTCGGCAATTATGCTTAAAGTACAGCTTCCTCGGGGTACTAGCAACCCAGTGTGTGCGCCAACCCAGCAGTGCCCTATAGGTGGTAGGGAAAGTAATGCTGCGTGTGTTATGTGACGCTGCCATTACCTGGCCAGTGATTGAGCACAAATAACACACAGGTGTATCTGCAGAGAGAAGGTTCTAGAAGGACAGACAGAGGAACGCAGGTCCATGTTTTACTGCTGATAAAATGTCACGTTATGCATTAATCTCTCTATTCTCATTTTCTGTGTTTTATTGCTCTCACTAAGGCGTATAATGATCTCAGACGCGGATTGTCTATGATAAATTTGCCTGATATCGCAAAGCAATGCTTGTAAATATCACAAGGATGTATCAAAAATCACATGCGATAAAGCTCTGGGGGTCATTCAGACCCACTCGATGTTGATTGACAGCACGCCCCCTTTGGTGGGCGTGCCGGGGGCGTGCCTGCCAGACGGAGGCGTTCCCATGGGAACGCCTAACGTCTGAAGCTGGCCCCACTGACATCACTAGTGATGTCAGTGGGAGTGATCTTGGCTCTGATAGAGCCAAAATCACTCCAGGGCTTGCGGCAGCGAGACCCTACCGCAGGGTCTCCGTCGCAAGCCCGATGGTCGCGATGGTCAAGACCATCGCGACCATCATCATGGACGCTCGCATATGCTGTGGGTGGTCACCCACAGCTATGCGAGCGGCCAGGAGGCCGCTCCATTTTCATGGAGGAGGGCCCTGACTCAGAGCGAGCACTCTGGTCAGAGCGTTCGGCTCTGAATCAGGCCCTCTGTCCCTGCGAATCCCCTTCACACACTTCTCACTGTATTTGCCATAAAAAATACAATGAGAAGGTGTCCATGCATGCACCGCCGGCCCACCAACCTAACACGTGATACCTCACCGCGATCCACCCCAAGCTTGCGCACCTGCCCGGTGATTGCAGCTCCCGTGTGGTCCTCTCTCTGGGGCTCCCCAGCTGACCAGGGTCACAGTGTATGAGCCTAGAGACCAGCTGACCGGAGCCCCAGAGGACCTCACCGGAGCACCGATCACCGGGCAGGTAAGTGCAAGCTAGGAGTGGATCTTGTGGGTATCACATGTTAAGTTGGTGAACTGGCAGCGCATGTGCCAACAAGTGTGGGAAATGCGATCTGCTTACTAAGAAAATGTGAATTGGGGTCGTTTTTCACAAATACTACTCCAATTGCCCCTTAATACATTTATGTGATACTAAAATAATGCGAAAACAGCCTTTTTCACATTGTTTTTGTAAAAATAAAATTGATGAACAGGGCCCATGGAACTTTTGATATAATCCACATAAATACTGTAGCTATCCACAACTCTATAGTAAATGTGCCAGGGTGGCTTCTGTAACATGTCTGTGTGATACCATCTTGTGGTGTTTGTGGTCTGAGTACATGTTGGGCAGCGGGCTCCCCCTGAACACTCCTCAGAAGTGCATATATGTGTCGGTGTATCCCTGTGTGTACTGTGTATGTGGGTCAGCATGGGGTGTATATGTGTCGGTGTATCACTGTGTATGTAGGGTCAGCATGGTGTGTATATGTGTCCTTGTATCACTGTGTATACTGTGTATGTGGGGTCAGCATGGGGTGTATATGTGTCGGTGTATCCCTGTGTGTACTGTGTATGTAGGGTCAGCATGGGGTGTATATGTGTCCTTGTATCACTGTGTATACTGTGTATGTGGGGTCAGCATGGGGTGTATATGTGTCCTTGTATCACTGTGTATACTGTGTATGTGGGGTCAGCATGGGGTGTATATATGTCGGTGTATCCCTGTGTGTACTGTGTATGTGGGGTCAGCATGGGGTGTATATGTGTCGGTGTATCCCTGTGTGTACTGTGTATGTGGGGTCAGCATGGGGTGTATATGTGTCGGTGTATCCCTGTGTGTACTGTGAATGTGGGGTCAGCATGGGGTGTATATGTGTCGGTGTATCCCTGTGTGTACTGTGTATGTGGGGTCAGCATGGGGTGTATATGTGTCGGTGTATCCCTGTGTGTACTGTGTATGTGGGTCAGCATGGGGTGTATATGTGTCGGTGTATCCCTGTGTGTATTGTGTATGTGGGGACAGCATGGGGTGTATATGTGTCGGTGTATCCCTGTGTGTACTGTGTATGTAGGGTCAGCATGGGGTGTATATGTGTCCTTGTATCACTGTGTGTACTGTGTATGTAGGGTCAGCATGGGGTGTATATGTGTCCTTGTATCACTGTGTGTACTGTGTATGTAGGGTCAGCATGTGGTGTATATGTGTCTGTGTATCCCTGTGTATGTAGGGTCAGCATGGGGTGTATATGTGTCGGTGTATCCCTGTGTGTGTGTGGGGTCAGCATGGGGTGTATATGTGTCGGTGTATCCCTGTGTGTACTGTGTATGTAGGGTCAGCATGGGGTGTATATGTGTCGGTGTATCCCTGTGTGTACTGTGTATGTAGGGTCAGCATGGGGTGTATATGTGTCAGTGTATCCCTGTGTGTGTGGGGTCAGCATGGGGTGTTTTCTCAGTGATGCCCTTGGATACTATGTGTCACTGCTGGTGTCTCCTTGTGCTGATTAATGATGAGCTCTTAGTAAATATCTGCTGTATTCTCTGCTCTTGTCTCCCTTGTTGCTGGTACGGCTGGGTGTGGGAGAGGGCGGCCGGTGTGGTAATGTTTGGATCACGGCAGCTTACAGGCAGATCTGTGGCAGCGTTGCTTAGTGTCTTACTAGTGAGAATAATCTAAGAACCAGAGTCTGACAGAATTTACATGTTATTTTGGCAATTTGCGCTGCTGCTGTGACAACGAGGGGCCTTGGCAGAGCCTCAGCATTCAGTCCTGTGCTCCTCCATCATTGCATTTAGGAGAGAGGGAAGAGAAAACAGAAGATCTACTGTTATCCCGCGCTCCCATGAGAATGGGGCTAGAATCATTAGTGCTTTTTCCCAAATTTTCATACTTTTATTGGTCATTTATCTGCCAGTTTGTGCTTCATAACAGGAGGGTGGAAACATACTCGATGCATATAGTGAGTATCATCATTACCATGCTGTGCTATACGGAAAACAGCTCTAATCCTTCTCTAGCTGCACAATTAGGAGAAATGTGCTCCTTCTGTACGGGGGCTGTTCCTGGTCTTACCAAATACAAGAATTATAATCTAAATACCGTAGACTTTATGGCAGTGGTGTAAATAGGGTCTTTGGCGCCCAGGGCAAGATGAAAACTGGTGCCCCCCCCCCCAACTTTGTGCGCCAAAAAGGTGGGCATGGCCACATGCCACAAGGGGCGTTACCACTGAAAACTGGGGGCGTGTCACTTTGGGAACATTCATTTCCATTCCATATGCACCTTGTCCTCAGTAGTAGTGCCCCTTATACAGTGCCCCCAGTAGTAGTGCCCCTTATACAGTGCCGCCAGTAGTAGTGCCCCTTATGCAGTGCTTCAGTAGTGCCCCTTATGCAGTGCCTCAGTAGTGCCCCTTGTACAGTGCCCTTTATGCAGTGCTCCCTGTAGTAGTGCCCTTTATGCAGTGCCCCAGTAGTAGTGCCCCTTATGCAGTGTCCCCAGTAGTAGTGCCCCTTATACAGTGCCCCCAGTAGTAGTGCCCTTTATGCAGTGCCCCCAGTAGTAGTGCCCCTTATGCAGTGTCCCCAGTAGTAGTGCCCCTTATGCAGTGCCTCAGTAGTGCCCTTTATGCAGTGCCCCCAGTAGTAGTGCCCCTTATGCAGTGCCTCAGTAGTGCCCCTTATACAGTGCCCCCAGTAGTAGTGCCCCTTATGCAGTGCCTCAGTAGTGCCCTTTATGCAGTGCCCCCAGTAGTAGTGCCCCTTATACAGTGCCCCCAGTAGTAGTGCCCCTTATACAGTGCCCCCAGTAGTAGTGCCCCTTATACAGTGCCCCCCAGTAGTAGTGCCCCTTATACAGTGCCCCCAGTATTGCCCTTTATGCAGTGCCTCAGTAGTGCCCCTTATACAGTGCCCCCAGTAGTAGTGCCCCTTATGCAGTGCCCCCAGTAGTAGTGCCCCCAGTAGTAGTGCCACTTTTGTCCCCAGTAGTGCCCCTTATGCAGTGCCTCAGTAGTGCCCCCAGTAGTAGTGCCCCTTATACAGTGCCCCCAGTATTGCCCTTTATGCGGTGCCTCAGTAGTGCTCCTTATACAGTGCCCCCAGTAGTAGCGCCCCTTATACAGTGCCCCCAGTAGTAGTGCCCCTTATGCAGTGTACCCAGTAGTAGTGCCCCTTATACAGTGCCCCCAGTAGTAGTGCCCCTTATACAGTGCCCCCAGTATTGCCCTTTATGCAGTGCCTCAGTAGTGCCCCTTATACAGTGCCCCCAGTAGTAGCGCCCCTTATACAGTGCCCCCAGTAGTAGTGCCCCTTATGCAGTGTACCCAGTAGTGCCCCTTATACAGTGCCCCCAGTAGTAATGCCCCTTACACATAAAACACACAGAACAGAAAACTATACTTACCCGAATCCCAGCTCCTGTACCCGCTGCCGGCCGCTCCACCTGCTCTGCACTATAGGAGAGATGTCATGACGTCTCTCCCTTCACCTACTGCGGGAGACGGAAGCCGGAGCTCATGAGTGATTTCCAGCCTGGTGCCAGCCCTGGGTGCAGCAGCCAATGAGAATCTGTCTGACTCTAATTCGGTGCTAAAACAAGCACACCGCCGCCGGGTAGCACACTCGCTGTCAGTGAATGTACTAACGTGCGGCGGTGTGCTTGTTTTACTGTGTAGTGTCATGGACCACACTGACCTGGATGGCAGCTGGTGGCAGTGCGAACAATTGCGAGATCAGTCTGCAAAACAAACTTGCGTGTCAATCTCTAAAACAGCCCCTTTATGTTGTATCATCAATTCTTCTGTAGATCTCAGAAGACCCGAATGCCTGGGCGATTCTCAGCCTCTCAGTTGTCTGATTCTCCAGCTATTGCTGGGGTGAGACACAGTGGACTCGATCCAATTGAGAACCAATTACTCGCAGCGCCAATAAGTGCGGCTGTATGCCCCATAGGGCTGAGAGCAAAAATGTGCCAGTCTGGGGTGAGATCAGGGGGCGAGGGGGGTGAATTGTACGCCATTACAACAGCAACTCTCCCCCTTTGCACCTAATTGGATGGAGCACAGTGCGTATACCTCCAATATGTCCAGCGCACTGACCGGCATGCCACGGGGAGGAAACTCAACTTATTCTGGCCCCTTTATTGGTGGTAGACATTTGACCATGCTACACTGAGTGCAGACTTTAATATACATTATAATATATACCATACATTCACTAGGAGCCAATGACGTCACTGAGGCAGGAGGCTCATTTATATCAATATTGATCCAGCCCACAAATGGCTGCTTCCACAATATTTAGATGACGCTTTACCATTCATGCGGCGATGGCTCCCTGAATTGTTACAGAGCAGTAGATCAGAAAGTATTTGAATTGCCAATGAGAGAGATAAATGAGCCAGTATTTATAAAGGTAAATGTGTGGAATAAGAAGAGTTAGCTGTAACTATTTGTGAATCCTCTGTAAATGGCTGATAACTGTGTATTTCCGAGACCAGGTTGGAAACAGACACCGAGAGGCGCTGGCAGGAGACCAAAGACCAGATGCTTCATAAAAACAAAGGCCCATAAAAATAAATCTTGGTAGCACTTGTTTACCGGTGGCAATTAGAAGAGAAAGCCGTTACTGAGAGCCCGGTGATCCCCGCAGAATGCCGGCAGTATGGCGAGTCCTCTCCATGGCTGCGCTCTGGGGTTTTGTTTTTTTGTTTTGTTTTTTTTCCTGTGGAAACTGAGACTTTTAGTCTCCCACTAACTTGTGTCAATCTCTCAGGGATTGTTGCCAACAAAACAAAACATTATCTCACACTGATGTCACACTCTTGTAATATTTATATAAAAAATGTAAATGTAATTACTTTATAATGGCACAAACAAACTCTGCTAGGAAAACACAGAAAGAATGTTGTAAAACAAAGCGCTTCTGTCTCCGGGCTGCGAGCAGTTTGCTGCCTATACTGTATCTGACGTCGCTGGTGCTGTACATCCATCCGATGCAGGGACTGATTATTATGTCTTATACATGGCATTGTCTGCCCAGGATGAATATGAAGTTGAGTCCCCTGAGTGCATGCTGCTATGAGGCGTGATGCTGCTATGAGGCGTGATGCTGCTATGAGGCGTGATGCTGCTATGAGGCGTGATGCTGCTTCGGTGCCTCGTCTTTGTTTCAGGAGGACCAGAGGGTCACCTCGCATTAGCTGTGTCGTGTGGGGCCCCTTCATGTGCACAATTCTGCTGTTTCTCCCAAACTACACTGTATAATGTCAACGTAACATCTGGAGGCAGCACCGAGAGCCGGCACATTTCTGGGACTGAGAGCCGGCTCCTGCCCGTCCACCCTGTACCCACCTAACCCCTTTCCCAGCTCACCCTCCTGGTTACACCCCTCCCTCATAGATTGTAAGCCCTCACAGGCAGGGTTCTCTTCCCTCATCCCCTACCCCTGGCACTATCCCTGTCACAGCTGCGCTTTGTTCCCCTGTCTCCCAAATAGGACCTCTGCCCACATGTGGGTACAGGTTCACAGTATGCTGATTCACTTCCCCCCTTCACTACTTATAAATACTAGACACAGTGAGTTGCTGTACCAGAGCCGTAACTACTGTAGACATTTTGGTTCCCTGTACCAGAAAGAGAATTGGGTGCCAAAAATATAGGGGTGTGGCTTCATGGGGAAGGGGCGTGGCCACTGAATAGTACCAATTGACATTACACAGTAGTGCCCCTTATAAACATTATGCCACACAATAGTGTCCCTTATTCATATTACACCGCACAGTAGTGTCCCTTATGCACATTACACCACACAGTATTGTCCCTTATTCACATTACACCACACAGTAGTGTCCCTTATTCACATTACACCACACAGTAGTACCCCTTATACACATTACACAATACAGTAGTACCTCTTATACATGTTACGCAAGACAGTAGTACCCCTCATACATGTTACGCAACACAGTAATGCCCTTTATACACGTTACGCCACACAGTATTACCCCTTATACACGTTACACAACACCGTAGTGTCCGTTAGTCACATTACACCACACAGTAGTACCCAATATACACGTTATACCACACAGTAGTACACCTTACGTTACACCATACCTTACGTTACACCACAGTAGAGCCGCTTATACATTTTACACCACAGTAGAGCCCCTTATACACATTACACCACACAGTAGTACCCCTTATACAGGTTACGCAACACAGTAGTACCCTTTATACACATTACACCACACAATAGTACCCCATATACACGTTACGCAACACAGTAGTACCCCTTATACATGTTACGCAACACAGTAGTACCCCTTATACACGTTACGCAACACAGTAGTACCCCTTATACATGTTATACCACAGTAGAGCCCCTTATACACGTTACACCACAGTAGAGCCCCTTTTACACGTTACACCACAGTACAGCCCCTTATACACATTACACCACAGTAGAGCCCCTTATACACGTTGCACCATAGTAGAGCTGCTTATACATGTTACACCACAGTAGAGCCCCTTATACACGTTACACCACAGTAGAGCCCCTTATACACGTTACACCACAGTAGAGCCCCTTATACACGTTACACCACAGTAGAGCCCCTTATACACGTTACACCATAGTAGAGCTGCTTATACACGTTACACCACAGTAGAGCCCCTTATACACGTTACACCACAGTAGAGCTGCTTATACACGTTACACCACAGTAGAGCCCCTTATACACGTTACACCATAGTAGAGCTGCTTATACACGTTACACCACAGTAGAGCCCCTTATACACGTTACACCATAGTAGAGCTGCTTATACACGTTACACCACAGTAGAGCCCCTTATACACGTTACACCATAGTAGAGCTGCTTATACACGTTACACCACAGTAGAGCCCCTTATACACGTTACACCATAGTAGAGCTGCTTATACACGTTACACCATAGTAGAGCTGCTTATACACGTTACACCACAGTAGAGCCCCTTATACACGTTACACCGTAGTAGAGCTGCTTATACACGTTACACCACAGTAGAACCCCTTATACACGTTACACCATAGTAGAGCTGCTTATACACGTTACACCACAGTAGAGCCCCTTATACACGTTACACCATAGTAGAGCTGCTTATACACGTTACACCACAGTAGAGCTGCTTATAAAATTTGGCCATGATAGAGCCCCTTATACACATATATATCTCATCATTTCTCCGTCTCATTGTTCCACAACCCTTGAGCTGCCATGCTGCTTACCTTTGTTGTGTGCGGCTGTGCCCGGTGGAAGTCTAGTCCTTGGGAGGGGGTGGTGCACTCGGGACTGGTAGCTGTTGCGGTGTGTGCGGCAGAAAAGGAGCCGGGCGCAACGCTACTATCATACATTTTGGTGGCCAGCGGGCAGTCAGTGGAGGCGGCAGGTGCGCATACATGGCTGGAGATGCCCAGTTATGCCCACCCAAGTTACAGCTGTGCGCTGTACCCTACACATTGCTCCATTCCTCCACACTCCACCCTGTCTTTGTCTGCATTGCTGCGCTGGTGTCTGTCCTAGGTGCTGGTTATTATTCTGTAATAGTGCCGATTCCCCCCAGCATAGTGCTGCGGATGTGGTGCCATATATATATATATATAGCTGCAGGATAAATGGCTTGTTAATTCTAAGAATCCTCTGTGCATGTTACATACTGCTAGCATTAAGTCCTATGATCAGATTGCAGTACACGTGGGTTGTGTTGTGCAGTCTCTTCTCCCAGGTAAAGTGCTCGGACACCGGTGATCAGCCTGTAAGCAGCCCGAGGCCTGTGAGGAGAAGTCGGTGGTAACTGCTGCCTTGGGGCCGCTCACTGGTTGGTTACTAGCCTCTAATTAATAATAATAATGATTTTATTTATATAGAGTTTTTTTTCCAAAAAATTGGGTGATCAGTTCCTCGCATTGCTCATCCGTCCCGCGAGAGCACCAGGTGGGGCAGCAATCTTAGGCACACTGTCACACTGGGCAGGGTGAGGAATGGGCGAGCAATACATGGCAGTTAGACATATTAGGCTAAATTAATGGCTCGAGACAATTTACCCGGCGAGGAGACCGATCAACACAAATGGGAATCTGCCCCTGGCTGTATTATTATGTGAAGCTCTTGGAATAATGTTGTATTACTGCACTTTTTATTAAAGAACTTAAAGATATTAAATACCAACTTTTTTCAGACGCCATCCACCCGAACTATTACAATCCTTACTTCCGAATCGTCCGATTTGACGTCTCTGCAATGGAGAAAAATGTTTCCAACGTAGTGAAGGCAGAATTCAGAGTGTTTCGTTTACAGAACTCAAAGGCGCGGGTGTCGGAACAGCGGATAGAGCTGTATCAGGTAATTCTTACGCCTTTATTTTATGTTTATTATAAGAGAGTTTCTTTGGATATTATTACTATTTTGAGTTTAAAGTACATTTATTGTTACTTCCTATGTAGTCTACAGATACAACAGGAGCCAGAAGCTGTAATATTACATTATTGCAGATTTGTTCTCTGTGTTGTTAGATTTTTTTCTGAACAAAAATGTCAAGTTGAACCATGGAAGTAACAGTAAGAGATCGATCTATCTATCTATCTATCTATCTATCTATCTATCTATCTATCTATCTATCTATCTATCTATCTATCTATCTATCTATCTATCTATCTATCTATCTATCTATCTATCTAATTTCACAGATGGTGTAGTGGTTAGCATTGCTGCCTCACAGCACTGAGGTTGTGGGTTTGATACCCACTACAGCCGTAATTGTGTGGAGTTTGTATATTCTCCCTGTGCTTGCATGGGTTTCCTCCGGGTGCTCCGGTTTCCTCCCACACTCCAAAAATATACTGGTAGGTTAATTGGCTCCCAACAAAATACCCCTAGTGTGTGTGTGTGTGTGTGTTAGGGAATATAGAGTGTATGTGTGTGTGTGTGTGGTAGGGAATATAGAGTGTAAGCTCCACTGGGGCAGGGACTGATGTGAATGGCCAAATATTCTCTGTAAAGCGCTGCGGAATATGTGTGCGCTATATAAATAACTAGTAATAAATAATAATTATGTCTATCGTATTTATCTCATATGTATCTGTCTCCCAGGGCCTGACGGTGTAGGAAGCTGTAATCACTGATACTTTGGCTTTCTGTACAATTTCTCTAAAGGAAAGGCTTACATTTCTAAGGTTTATAATGGTCTGTCTGTGTTTCTTTGTGAATTACCTTTTTCTCATCATTATGTTAGCAATATACTATTTCCTGCGGTGCAACATTGTCCAAATAATGCTTCAGAGAGTGTAATAACAGCCCGTGTAATAACAGCCCGTGTAATAACAGCCTGTGGGAACTGTTTCCAAGGTTTCATTGACTTCCATTGCAGAGGTGTAAGTTCTTCTTATAAGATTTGCAGCTAGTTTTCAAATGTTGAAAGATCTTTGTGACCGTACCAGGTTTTTGCTAGAACAGACAATAGTAACGGATGGGGTAGGTAGAGATGATGTATCGTGATAAAGTGCCCTTATATAGCCTGCCGCCGGTCCCCTTATCAGTGCAGGTGAGGCCCAATATGGACATTTCTTTCTGTTTGGAATATTTGCACCATTCCAAGTCTGTGTACTGAACTTTGCACCTTTCTCCAGCAACCTCCGGTGCTCTGGACCGAATACTCCAGATCATTTCTGTTCCAGACGGAAATCTCAGTTTTGTTCTTTCCATTATTTTGCCCCAACTGCATCAGAAAGTAGAATGAGTTGTCGCGTTTTATAGAATAGAAATTCTGTGAGATGTAGAATATGTAATTGGTAAATTTGGCACAGAATGCCATTCCGCGGGATAGCGCAGAGACAATGTAACCTGGGATTGTATCACCACAGGGTCTCACCTCTGCGATACGGCCAAGATTTACAGATGGGATTATGGAATACTGCTGTCTATCCTGGTGGACAATAATATAGCTAATAACTTCTGAACAGTAGCGGAACTAGTGAGTAGTGGGCCCAGGTACAACAATATGGATTGGGCCCCCCTAAACCTAAATCAGGGTGTCTTTCGACGCACCTGGAAAAGTGATGTGGTCTAATGTGGTAGATTAGACAGCATTAGTGACCACCATATATTACAGATAGCATTAGTGACTACCATATGCTACACACAGCATTAGTGACCGCCATATACTACACACAGCATCAGTGACCAGCTTATGCTACAGACAGCATTAGTGACTGCCATACGCTACACAAAGCATTAATGACCACCCTATCCTACACAGAGAATTAGTGACTGCCATATCCTACAGACAGCATTAGTGACTGCCATATACTACAGACAACATTAGTGACTGCCATATACTACAGACAGCATTAGTGACTGCCACATAATACACAAAGCATTAATGACCACCCTATCCTACAAAGAGCATTAGTGACTGCCATATACTACAGACAGCATTAGTGACTGCCATATACTACAGACAACATTAGTGACCACCATATGCTACACACAGCATTAGTGACCACCATATGCTAAACACAGCATTAGTGAAACCATACGCTACACACAGCACTAGTGACCGCCATATGCTACACACAGCATTAGTGACTGCCATATGCTGCACACAGCATCAGTGACCGCCATGTGCTACACACAGCATCAGTGACCGCCATATGCTACACACAGCATCAGTGACCGCAATATGCTACACACAGCATTAGTGACCAGCTTATGCTACAGACAGCATTGGTGACTGCCATATCCTACAGACAACATTAGTGACTGCCATATACTACAGACAGCATTAGTGACTGCCATATCCTACAGACAGCATTAGATTACATCCAACAGTTTATATATATATATATATAACAGTTTATATAATTACATCTAACAGTATATATATATATATATATATATATATATATAATGGGTTATCCCACACCAAATTAACACAGGGTTTCAAATTTACCATTTCAGATTGTAATAAAATTTGGTTTATTACTGGATGCCCTGGGTGTGAAGACAACTTCATTATCTTAATCTGATGAGTGCACTGGTTTTGAAGTTATATACCTTTAAAGATGCCATATTTTAACAAAAATTTGGCCATTAACATTTTTTAAATTGCATTTGCAGCTCACCTAATTGAGCTAGAGAGTTGGGAATGTTGAACTTCTTTTTATGGGCTTTAATATGATATATAACACAGCAGCACGTTTCAATAAAAATTAAAAATGTTTAAAAATCAACATTTTTATTTGCTCAAAAGAGTTTTTAAAAAACTTTTGAAAAAAAATCTCAAAAATTGTTCACACTGATGTTAATAAATCCCCAAAGTAGCAGCTGCGATAGCTGTAATATGGTAATGTAATATGGCATCACGCCTCCTGCATGCATTATTGATCTGAGCTGTGTCCAAGGACGAAGCATCGGATCATCTGTGCTATCATCGTCTGGCTGATCATGGGGTCACGCAAGCTGGACGCCGCAATGGAGTAAAATAGGCCAGAAAATCTCCCTCAGTGGGTGGAGACCCTGGCCTATTCACTCCCCCCACCAACGGCAACGACACACCTCCGTGTTGGGAAAAGGAGCCCGTCGCCGCCCCCTCCCCGCCCTGAAACGGCAGCAGACTGTCAGTAAGCGCATGCAGGATCGCAGACCCGTCCTGCACTGCTGAGCCCGGCCCAGAGACAGCCAGTTAGTGGGTTGTAGCAGTAGTCAGGGCCGTAACTGTTGCTGTACAGGAGGGGCAACCGCCCAGGGTGAAAGAAATAAAGGAGGTGGGTGCCAGGTTGATAGTGTAAATGTGTTGTGTAAAATAGAAGTGTTAATATTGTCTTTAGCTGTGGTACTACAAATCCCAGCCAGCTTCCCCAGCATGCTGGTACTGGGATAACCACAAGTACCATCATGTGGGGCATTATGGGTCCGCTGGTACCTGTAGTTCCACAGCCTAAGAAATATTTAAATAAAGACAAGACACACCGTGAAAATACAATTTTAGTTAAACACACACTCACACTAACTGACGCACATACTCACCTAGTGTCCATGATGACCTCTTGTCCCCTTGTCCAGTAGGATTCCATAGGTGTACCTGAAATCAAAAATCCATACTCACCTCTCCTAAAGAAAAAACCGCCAAAACCCTAAACCGTGCCGGACAGGAGGAAAGGTACTGTATGTATCGAATGACTGGGGCCCACGTGTGCCCTGTCATTGCAGGAGCCGCCAGCCAATCAGTGGGTGTCTCCGTAGGAGCTGCTCGCTGATTGGCTGTGTGCAGTCAGCCTGTCTCCTCCATAGACTTCAATGATGACAAATCCCCATTCAAGTCTATGGTGGGAACTGCGACATTGTATCCAATGATGTAACCAAAAGGTGATGCCAGCTGTCCTTGTGCCCACAGGGTGGACTGATCGCAGAGATGTGCAGGGCTCAGAATAAGGGCATATAGTGACATAGGACTGTGCAATGAATGCAACTCAGAATCCAGCGCAGCGTCTATAATCTAATGTTTCCTTTTGTGGTTGGACTTTTATCAAGGACACATAAAATCACACACTGGGCCTGATGCTAAGGTGGAAGAAAAACTAAAAGAGCAGGGGGGCACATACATTCATTACTATGCACCTGGACAAACCATGCCGCACTGCAGGGGGCACATACATTAATTATTATGCACCTGGATAATCCATGCCGAACTGCAGGGGGGGCACATACATTCATTACTATGCACCTGGACAAACCATGCCGCACTGCAGGGGGCACATATATTCATTACTATGCGCCTAGACAATCCATGACACACTGCAGGGGGGCACATACATTCATTACTATGCACCTGGACAATCCATGCCGCACTGCAGGGGGCACATACATTCATTACTATGCACCTGGACAATCCATGCCGCACTGCAGGGGGCACATACATTCATTACTATGCACCTGGACAATCCATGCCGCACTGCAGGGGGGGCACATACATTCATTACTATGCACCTGGACAATCCATGACACACTGCAGGGGGGCACATACATTCATTACTATGCACCTGGACAATCCATGCCGCACTGCAGGGGGGCACATACATTCATTACTATGCACCTGGACAAACCATGCCGCACTGCTGGGGGCACATACATTCATTACTATGCACATGGATAATCCATGCCGCACTGCAGGGGGGGCACATACATTCATTACTATGCACCTGGACAATCCATGCCGCACTGCAGGGGGGCACATACATTCATTACTATGCACCTGGACAATCCATGCCGCACTGCAAGGGGGCACATGCATTCATTACTATGCACCTGGATAATCCATGCCGCACTGCAGGGGGGCACATACATTCATTACTATGCACCTGGACAATCCATGCCGCACTGCAGGGGGGCACATACATTCATTATTATGCACCTGGATAATCCATACTGCACTGCAGGGGGGGCACATACATTCATTACTATGCACCTGAACAAACCATGCCGCACAGCAGGGGGGCACATACATTCATTATTATGCACCTGGACAATCCATGCCGCACTGCAGGGGGGCACATACATTCAATATTATGCACCTGGACAATCCATGCCGCACTGCAGGGGGGCACATACATTCAATATTATGCACCTGGACAATCCATGCCGCACTGCAGGGGGCACATACATTCATTATTATTCACCTGGACAAACCATGCCGCACTGCAGGGGGGCACATACATTTATTACTATGCACCTGGACAATCCATGCCGCACTGCAGGGGGGCACATACATTCATTATTATGCACCTGGACAATCCATTCCGCACTGCAGGGGGCACATACATTCATTACTATGCACCTGGACAAACAATGCCGCATTGCAAGGGGGCACATACATTCATTACTATGCACCTGGACAATACATGACGCATTGCAGGGAGCACATACATTCATTACTATGCACCTGTATAATACATGCCGCATTGCAGGGGGCACATACATTCATTACTATGCACCTGGACAATCCATGCCGCACTGCAGGGGGCACATACATTCATTACTGTGCACCTGGATAATCAATGCCGCACTGCAGGGGGCACATACATTCATTACTGTGTACCTGGACAAACCATGCCGCGTTGCAGGGGGCACATACGTTCATTACTATGCACCTGGACAATCCAATCCGCACTGCAGTGGGCACATACATTCATTACTATGCACCTGGACAATCCATGCCGCACTGCTGGGGGCACATACGTTCATTACTATGCACCTGGACAATCCATGCCGCACTGCAGTGGGCACATACATTCATTACTATGCACCTGGACAATCCATGCCGCACTGCTGGGGGCACATACATTCATTACTATGCATCTGGACAATCCAATCCGCACTGCAGTGGGCACATACATTCATTACTATGCACCTGGACAATCCATGCCGCACTGCTGGGGGCACATACATTCATTACTGTGCACCTGGACAAACCATGCCGCATTGCAGGGGGCACATACGTTCATTACTGTGCATCTGGACAATCCAATCCGCACTGCAGTGGGCACATACATTCATTACTATGCACCTGGACAATCCATGCCGCACTGCTGGGGGCACATACATTCATTACTGTGCACCTGGACAAACCATGCCGCGTTGCAGGGGGCACATACGTTCATTACTGTGCATCTGGACAATCCAATCCGCACTGCAGGGGGCACATACATTCATTACTATGCACCTGGATAATCCATGACGCACTGCTGGGGGCACATACATTCATTACTCTGCACATGGACAATCCATGCCGCACTGCAGGGGGGCACATACATTCATTACTATGCACCTGGACAATCCACGCCGCATTGCTGGGGGGGCACATACATTCATTATTATTCACCTGGACAATCCATGCCGCACTGCAGGGGGGCACATACATTCATTATTATGCACCTGGATTATCCATACTGCACTGCAGGGGGGCACATACATTCATTACTATTCACCTGGACAATCCATGCCGCATTGCTGGGGGGGCACATACATTCATTACTATGCACCTGGACAATCCATGCCGCACTGCAGGGGGGCACATACATTCATTACTATGCACCTGGACAATCCATGCCGCACTGCAGGGGGGGCACATACATTCATTACTATGCACCTGGACAATCCATGCCGCACTGCAGGGGGGCACATACATTCATTACTATGCACCTGGATAATCCATGCCGCACTGCAGGGGGGCACATACATTCATTACTATGCACCTGGACAATCCATGCCGCTTTGCAGGGGGGCACATACATTCATTATTATGCACCTGGATAATCCATACTGCACTGCAGGGGGGGCACATACATTCATTACTATGCACCTGGACAAACCATGCCACACAGCAGGGGGGCACATACATTCATTATTATGCACCTGGACAATCCATGCCGCACTGCAAGGGGGCACATACATTCAATATTATGCACCAGGACAATCCATGCCACACAGCAGGGGGGCACATACATTCATTATTATGCACCTGGACAATCCATGCCGCACTGCAAGGGGGCACATACATTCAATATTATGCACCAGGACAATCCATGCCGCACTGCAGGGGGGCACATACATTCATTATTATTCACCTGGACAAACCATGCCGCACTGCAGGGGGGCACATACATTCATTACTATGCACCTGGACAATCCATGCCGCACTGCAGGGGGGCACATACATTCATTATTATGCACCTGGATTATCCATACTGCACTGCAGGGGGTCACATACATTCATTACTATGCACCTGGACAAACCATGCCGCACTGCAGGGGGGCACATACATTCATTACTATGCACCTGGACAAACCATGCCGCATTGCAGGGCGCACATACGTTCATTACTGTGCATCTGGACAATCCAATCCGCACTGCAGTGGGCACATACATTCATTACTATGCACCTGGACAATCCATGCCGCACTGCTGGGGGCACATACATTCATTACTGTGCACCTGGACAAACCATGCCGCGTTGCAGGGGGCACATACGTTCATTACTGTGCATCTGGACAATCCAATCCGCACTGCAGGGGGCACATACATTCATTACTATGCACCTGGATAATCCATGACGCACTGCTGGGGGCACATACATTCATTACTCTGCACATGGACAATCCATGCCGCACTGCAGAGGGGCACATACATTCATTACTATGCACCTGGACAATCCACGCCGCATTGCTGGGGGGGCACATACATTCATTACTATGCACCTGGACAATCCATGCCGCACTGCAGGGGGGGCACATACATTCATTACTATGCACCTGGACAATCCATGCCGCATTGCTGGGGGGGCACATACATTCATTACTATGCACCTGGACAATCCATGCCGCACTGCAGGGGGGTACATACATTCATTACTATGCACCTGGACAATCCATGCCGCACTGCAGGGGGGGCACATACATTCAATATTATGCACCAGGACAATCCATGCCGCACTGCAGGGGGGCACATACATTCATTATTATTCACCTGGACAAACCATGCCGCACTGCAGGGGGGCACATACATTCATTACTATGCACCTGGACAATCCATGCCGCACTGCAGGGGGGCACATACATTCATTATTATGCACCTGGATTATCCATACTGCACTGCAGGGGGTCACATACATTCATTACTATGCACCTGGACAAACCATGCCGCACTGCAGGGGGGCACATACATTCATTACTATGCACCTGGACAAACCATGCCGCACTGCAGGGGGCACATACATTCATTATTATGCACCTGGACAATCCATGCCGCACTGCAGGGGGGCACATACCTTCATTACTATGCACCTGGATTATACATGCCGCACTGCAGGGGGGCACATACATTCATTACTATGCACCTGGACAATCCATGCCGCACTGCAGGGGGGCACATACATTCATTATTATGCACCTGGATTATCCATACTGCACTGCAGGGGGTCACATACATTCATTACTATGCACCTGGACAAACCATGCCGCACTGCAGGGGGCACATACATTCATTATTATGCACCTGGACAATCCATGCCGCACTGCAGGGGGGCACATACCTTCATTACTATGCACCTGGATTATACATGCCGCACTGCAGGGGGCACATACATTCATGACTGTGCACCTGGATAATCCATGCCGCACTGCAGGGGGGCACATACATTCATTACTATGCACCTGGACAAACAATGCCGCACTGCAAAGGGGCACATACATTCATTATTATGCACCTGGACAAACAATGCCGAACTGCAAGGGGGCACATACATTTATTACTATGCACCTGGACAATCCATGCCGCACTGCAGGGGGCACATACATTCATTACTATGCACCTGGACAATCCATGCCGCACTGCAGGGGGGCACATACATTCATTACTATGCACCTGGACAATACATGCCGCATTGCAGGGGGCACATACATTCATTACTATGCACCTGGACAATCAATGCCGCATTGCAGGGGGGCACATACATTCATTACTATGCACCTGTATAATACATGCCGCATTTCAGGGGGGGCACATACATTCATTATTATGCACCTGGACAATCCATGCCGCACTGCAGGGGGCACATACATTCATTACTGTGCACCTGGATAATCCATGCCGCACTTCAGGGGGCACATACATTCATTACTGTGCACCTGGACAAACCATGCCGCGTTGCAGGGGGCACATACATTCATTACTATGCACCTGGACAATCCATGCCGCACTGCAGGGGGGCACATACATTCATTACTATGCACCTGGACAATCCATGCCGCATTGCAGGGGGGGCACATACTGTACATTCATTACTATGCACCTGGACAATCCATGCCGCACTGCAGGGGGGCACATACATTCATTACTATGCACCTGGACAATCCATGCCGCATTGCTGTGGGGGCACATACATTCATTACTATGCAAGAAGCCCACAAATGCTGGACGCCATTATTCTTACACAGCAATTTAGATGTCAGATTGGATACACCCCTCCCAAATCTTACTGGGCTTGAATCTGGCTGCAAATGCCAGAATGCCTCTGAGGTGCCGCATCGGCATTTTGGGAGAAAGGTGGGAGGGAGCAAGTGGCAGCTGCTGTAGGGTAAGATGGCGGTGCAACGGGCGAGCAGCCCGCCCCAAGAACCGCCACTGCTAACATGCGTGTGCCACGCTTGTGTCTCATTCCGCAACCAATGAAAAACTGTTTGTGACATGTTTGGGTCTCTGTTACTACAGATCCTTAAATCCAAAGATCTAACATCACCGATGCAGCGCTACATAGACAGTAAAGTTGTGAAGACGAGAGCCGAGGGAGAGTGGTTGTCGTTTGATGTCACGGAACCTATCAAGGAATGGCTGCGCCACAGAGGTAAGGTTATCACAGCTCTGCAGCGACCGCGAATTCCCTTCTGTACAACAGAATCTTCTGCACGATGAGAAATATTCTCTTATTATGGGAATCCAAATATTAATTGTTAGTAAATTCCTGTATAAGTTATGGGAGTTTTATATTTATAACTGTGATTCTTTTCTCTTGCAGATCGAAATCTTGGATTTAAGATAAGTTTACATTGCCCGTGCTGCACCTTCATACCTTCAAATAACTATATCATCCCCAACAAAAGTGAGGAACTAGAGACCAGGTTTGCAGGTACGGTACGCTGATGGGCCGGGCTTCCCGTTAGTGCTCTGCAACCCTATATGGGGGGGGGGGGAGGGGGGGTATATTATGGGGGTTAGCGCTCAGAAATTCCATCACATTCCCGTGTTAGTGAGAAGCACAAAAATAAATCAAACAGCAGAAGAGAGTGAAGACCTTAGAAGCAGAGACACAACATACAGAGACTGGGCAGATATAGATAGAGTTCTGTACAAGTGTACAGGCCTACAATACAGGTGCAGGGATCATACAATACAGGTGCAGGGAACCTACAATACATGTGTACAAGTGTACAGGCCCTACAATACAGGTGCAGAGATCCTACAGTACATGTGCAGGGAACCTACTGTACATGTGCAGGGAACCTACAGTACAGGTGCAGGGAACCTACAGTACAGGTGCAGGGAACCTACAGTACAGGTGCAGGGAACCTACAGTACAGGTGCAGGGAACCTACAGTACAGGTGCAGGGAACCTACAATACATGTGATACAGGTGTAGGGAACCTACAATACATGTGATACAGGTGTAGGGAACCTACAATACATGTGATACAGGTGTAGGGAACCTACAGTACATGTGATACAGGTGTAGAGAACCTACAGTACATGTGATACAGGTGTAGAGAACATACAATACATGTGATACAGGTGTAGGGAACATACAATACATGTGATACAGGTGTAGGGAACCTACAGTACATGTGATACAGGTGTAGGGAACCTACAGTACATGTGATACAGGTGTAGGGAACCTACAATACATGTGATACAGGTGTAGGGAACATACAATACATGTGATACAGGTGTAGAGAACCTACAATACAGCTGTACAAATGCCACCAATTTGGTAACGTTGTACTTTATGTCCTTGGAGCACTTAGTTATATTTTGGAAACGGCATCTTCAGAAATATTTTGATAAAACAGAAAACTTCCAAGGAAAGCTATACAAGACAGCTAATGTGTTCAGCTCAGGAGAAAGAACAGCGGGATACGGGAAGTGATCGCTGAAGTACATAACGTGTTCCCACAAGGTTTACCAGAAGTTTTTTTGTCCAAAATAAGTCATGATGAAGAACATGGGGGCACAGTCTTACAGTGGTGGAGGAAGGCATAGGTGCAGTGTTAGCACATTTTGTATTACTGAAAGTGGAGTGGTACAGGTGTGTACCCAGCCTGACCGGCGCACTCAGGGCACAGACATAGGGATTCTGGGAAGAAGAATCCAGTAACGGAGCTGTACAAATGGTGAGCTCTGCAGGCGGATGTACCAGCATGAGGTAATGCCTATAACACGTTGGTCCCATGTAAACATGCATGGGGTAATCACAGCTGTGTCCTAGGTGTAAACCTGTGATAAGTAGAACGTTCAGGCTTAACGGACCAATTCCCACTTTGTCCAGTTCCTTTGTCATTATGATAAATAATTATAACATGTTTGTAGAAAAATTATCGCAGACATTTTATAGATTTATAGATACAAAAAGTGTTTTGTATATTTGTGTTATGAAACTATGTTTTATGTCTCTTAAAAGGTATTGATGACCCCTTCTCATATTCCATGGTGGACCCCAAAACATTAAAGCCTGGTCAGAAGAAGCATAACAGCCATACGCCCCATCTCCTCCTGATGCTGCTGCCATCGTACCGGCAGGAATCCCAGCAACCCAACCGGCGGAAGAAACGGGCGTTAGATGCTGCTTATTGTTTCAGGTACATAAATACATAACCAGGTACATATACACCTAATCAGGTACATAAATACATAACCAGGTACAGGTACATAGATACATAATCAGGTACATATACACCTAATCAGGTACAGATACATAACAAGGTACATATACACCTAATCAGGTACATAGATACATAATCAGGTACATATACACCTAATCAGGTACATATACACCTAATCAGGTACAGGTACATATACACCTAATCAGGTACAGATACATAGATACATAATCAGGTACATATACACCTAATCAGGTACAGATACATAACAAGGTACATATACACCTAATCAGGTACATAGATACATAATCAGGTACATATACACCTAATCACGTACATATACACATAATCAGGTACATATACACCTAATCAGGTACAGGTACATAGATACATAATCAGGTACATATACACCTAATCAGGTACATAGATACATAACCAGGTACATATACACCTAATCAGGTACAGGTATATAGATACATAACCAGGTACATATACACCTAATCAGGTACAGGTACATAAATACATAACAAGGTACATATACACCTAATCAGGTACAGGTACATATACACCTAATCAGGTACATAGATACATAATCAGGTACATATACACCTAATCAGGTACAGGTATATAGATACATAACCAGGTACATATACACCTAATCAGGTACAGATACATAAATACATAACAAGGTACATATACACCTAATCAGGTACAGGTACATAAATACATAACAAGGTACATATACACCTAATCAGGTACAGATACATAGATACATAATCAGGTACATATACACCTAATCAGGTACAGGTACATATACACATAATCAGGTACATATACACCTAATCAGGTATATAGATACATAATCAGGTACATATACACCTAATCAGGTACAGGTACATATACACATAATCAGGTACATATACACCTAATCAGGTATATAGATACATAATCAGGTACATATACACCTAATCAGGTACAGGTACACAGATACATAATCAGGTACATATACACCTAATCAGGTACAGGTACATAGATACATAATCAGGTACATATACACCTAATCAGGTACAGATACATAAATACATAACAAGGTACATATACACCTAATCAGGTACAGGTACATAGATACATAATCAGGTACATATACACCTAATCAGGTACAGATACATAGATACATAACAAGGTACATATACACCTAATCAGGTACAGGTACATAGATACATAATCAGGTACATATACACCTAATCAGGTACATAGATACATAACAAGGTACATATACACCTAATCAGGTACAGGTACATATACACCTAATCAGGTACAGGTACATAAATACATAACAAGGTACATATACACCTAATCAGGTACAGGTACAAAGATACATAATCAGGTACATATACACCTAATCAGGTACAGGTACATAGATACATAATCAGGTACATATACACCTAATCAGGTACAGGTACATAGATACATAACAAGGTACATATACACCTAATCAGGTACAGATACATAGATACATAATCAGGTACATATACACCTAATCAGGTACAGGTACATAGATACATAACCAGGTACATATACACCTAATCAGGTATATAGATACATAATCAGGTACATATACACCTAATCAGGTACAGGTACATAGATACATAATCAGGTACATATACACCTAATCAGGTACAGGTACATAGATACATAATCAGGTACATATACACCTAATCAGGTACAGGTACATAGATACATAATCAGGTACATATACACCTAATCAGGTATATAGATACATAATCAGGTACATATACACCTAATCAGGTATATAGATACATAATCAGGTACATATACACCTAATCAGGTACAGGTACATAGATACATAATCAGGTACATATACACCTAATCAGGTACAGATACATAGATACATAATCAGGTACATATACACCTAATCAGGTATATAGATACATAACCAGGTACATATACACCTAATCAGGTATATAGATACATAATCAGGTACATATACACCTAATCAGGTACAGGTACATAGATACATAATCAGGTACATATACACCTAATCAGGTATATAGATACATAATCAGGTACATATACACCTAATCAGGTATATAGATACATAATCAGGTACATATACACCTAATCAGGTACAGATACATAGATACATAATCAGGTACATATACACCTAATCAGGTATATAGATACATAATCAGGTACATATACACCTAATCAGGTACATAGATACATAATCAGGTACATATACACCTAATCAGGCACATAGATACATAATCAGGTACATATACACCTAATCAGGTACATAGATACATAATCAGGTACATATACACCTAATCAGGCACATAGATACATAATCAGGTACATATACACCTAATCAGGTACATAGATACATAATCAGGTACATATACACCTAATCAGGTACAGGTACATAAATACATAACAAGGTACATATACACCTAATCAGGTACAGGTACATAAATACATAACAAGGTACATATACACCTAATCAGGTACAGGTACACAGATATATAATCAGGTACATATACACCTAATCAGGTACAGGTACATAGATACATAACAAGGTACATATACACCTAATCAGGTACATATACACCTAATCAGGTACAGGTACATAAATACATAACAAGGTACATATACACCTAATCAGGTACAGGTACATAGATACATAACCAGGTACATATACACCTAATCAGGTATATAGATACATAATCAGGTACATATACACCTAATCAGGTACAGGTACATAGATACATAATCAGGTACATATACACCTAATCAGGTACAGGTACATAGATACATAATCAGGTACATATACACCTAATCAGGTACAGGTACATAGATACATAATCAGCTACATATACACCTAATCAGGTATATAGATACATAATCAGGTACATATACACCTAATCAGGTATATAGATACATAATCAGGTACATATACACCTAATCAGGTACAGGTACATAGATACATAATCAGGTACATATACACCTAATCAGGTACAGATACATAGATACATAATCAGGTACATATACACCTAATCAGGTATATAGATACATAACCAGGTACATATACACCTAATCAGGTATATAGATACATAATCAGGTACATATACACCTAATCAGGTACAGGTACATAGATACATAATCAGGTACATATACACCTAATCAGGTACAGGTACATAGATACATAATCAGGTACATATACACCTAATCAGGTATATAGATACATAATCAGGTACATATACACCTAATCAGGTATATAGATACATAATCAGGTACATATACACCTAATCAGGTACAGGTACATAGATACATAATCAGGTACATATACACCTAATCAGGTACAGATACATAGATACATAATCAGGTACATATACACCTAATCAGGTATATAGATACATAATCAGGTACATATACACCTAATCAGGTACAGGTACATAGATACATAATCAGGTACATATACACCTAATCAGGTACATATACACCTAATCAGGTACAGATACATAGATACATAATCAGGTACATATACACCTAATCAGGTACATAGATACATAATCAGGTACATATACACCTAATCAGGTATATAGATACATAATCAGGTACATATACACCTAATCAGGTACATAGATACATAATCAGGTACATACACACCTAATCAGGTACAGGTACATAGATACATAATCAGGTACATACACACCTAATCAGGTACAGGTACATAGATACATAATCAGGTACATACACACCTAATCAGGTACAGGTACATAGATACATAATCAGGTACATATACACCTAATCAGGTACAGATACATAGATACATAATCAGGTACATATACACCTAATCAGGTACATATACACCTAATCAGGTATATAGATACATAATCAGGTACATATACACCTAATCAGGTACATAGATACATAATCAGGTACATACACACCTAATCAGGTACAGGTACATAGATACATAATCAGGTACATATACACCTAATCAGGTATATAGATACATAATCAGGTACATATACACCTAATCAGGTACAGGTACATAGATACATAATCAGGTACATATACACCTAATCAGGTACATATACACCTAATCAGGTACAGATACATAGATACATAATCAGGTACATATACACCTAATCAGGTACATAGATACATAATCAGGTACATATACACCTAATCAGGTATATAGATACATAATCAGGTACATATACACCTAATCAGGTACATAGATACATAATCAGGTACATACACACCTAATCAGGTACATAGATACATAATCAGGTACATACACACCTAATCAGGTACAGGTACATAGATACATAATCAGGTACATATACACCTAATCAGGTACATATACACCTAATCAGGTACAGGTACATAGATACATAATCAGGTACATATACACCTAATCAGGTACATAGATACATAATCAGGTACATATACACCTAATCAGGTACAGGCACATAGATACATAATCAGGTACATATACACCTAATCAGGTACATAGATACATAATCAGGTACATATACACCTAATCAGGTACAGGTACATAAATACATAACAAGGTACATATACACCTAATCAGGTACAGGTACATAAATACATAACAAGGTACATATACACCTAATCAGGTACAGGTACATAAATACATAACAAGGTACATATACACCTAATCAGGTACAGGTACATAAATACATAACAAGGTACATATACACCTAATCAGGTACATAGATACATAATCAGGTACATATACACCTAATCAGGTACATAGATACATAATCAGGTACATATACACCTAATCAGGCACATAGATACATAATCAGGTACATATACACCTAATCAGGTACATAGATACATAATCAGGTACATATACACCTAATCAGGCACATAGATACATAATCAGGTACATATACACCTATATCAGGTACAGGTACATAAATACATAACAAGGTACATATACACCTAATCAGGTACAGGTACACAGATACATAATCAGGTACATATACACCTAATCAGGTACAGGTACATAGATACATAACAAGGTACATATGCACCTAATCAGGTATATAGATACATAATCAGGTACATACACACCTAATCAGGTACAGGTACATAAATACATAATCAGGTACATATACACCTAATCAGGTACATAGATACATAATCAGGTACATATACACCTAATCTGGTACATAGATACATAATCAGGTACATATACACCTAATCAGGCACATAGATACATAATCAGGTACATATACACCTAATCAGGTACATAGATACATAATCAGGTACATATACACCTAATCAGGTACAGGTACATAAATACATAACAAGGTACATATACACCTAATCAGGTACAGGTACATAAATACATAACAAGGTACATATACACCTAATCAGGTACAGGTACATAAATACATAACAAGGTACATATACACCTAATCAGGTACATAGATACATAATCAGGTACATATACACCTAATCAGGTACATAGATACATAATCAGGTACATATACACCTAATCAGGCACATAGATACATAATCAGGTACATATACACCTAATCAGGTACATAGATACATAATCAGGTACATATACACCTAATCAGGCACATAGATACATAATCAGGTACATATACACCTAATCAGGTACAGGTACATAAATACATAACAAGGTACATATACACCTAATCAGGTACAGGTACACAGATACATAATCAGGTACATATACACCTAATCAGGTACAGGTACATAAATACATAACAAGGTACATATACACCTAATCAGGTACAGGTACATAGATACATAATCAGGTACATATACACCTAATCAGGTACATAGATACATAACAAGGTACATATACACCTAATCAGGTACACAGATACATAACAAGGTACATATACACCTAATCAGGTACAGGTACATAAATACATAACAAGGTACATATACACCTAATCAGGTACAGATACATAGATACATAATCAGGTACATATACACCTAATCAGGTACAGGTACATAGATACATAATCAGGTACATATACACCTAATCAGGTACAGATACATAGATACATAACAAGGTACATATACACCTAATCAGGTACAGGTACATAGATACATAACAAGGTACATATACACCTAATCAGGTACAGATACATATATACATAACAAGGTACATATACACCTAATCAGGTACAGATACATAGATACATAACAAGGTACATATACACCTAATCAGGTACATAGATACATAATCAGGTACATATACACCTAATCAGGTACAGGTATATAGATACATAATCAGGTACATATACACCTAATCAGGTACAGGTATATAGATACATAATCAGGTACATATACACCTAATCAGGTATATAGATACATAATCAGGTACATACACACCTAATCAGGTACAGATACATAGATACATAATCAGGTACATATACACCTAATCAGGTACAGGTACATAGATACATAATCAGGTACATATACACCTAATCAGGTACAGGTACATAAATACATAACAAGGTACATATACACCTAATCAGGTACAGGTACATAAATACATAACAAGGTACATATACACCTAATCAGGTACAGGTACATAAATACATAACAAGGTACATATACACCTAATCAGGTACAGATACATAAATACATAACAAGGTACATATACACCTAATCAGGTATATAGATACATAATCAGGTACATATACACCTAATCAGGTACAGGTACATAGATACATAATCAGGTACATATACACCTAATCAGGTACATAGATACATAATCAGGTACATATACACCTAATCAGGTACATAGATACATAATCAGGTACATATACACCTAATCAGGTACATAGATACATAATCAGGTACATACACACCTAATCAGGTACAGGTACATAGATACATAATCAGGTACATATACACCTAATCAGGTACAGGTACATAGATACATAATCAGGTACATATACACAAAATCAGGTACAGGTACATAGATACATAATCAGGTACAGATACACCTAATCAGGTACAGGTACATAGATACATAATCAGGTACATATACACCTAATCAGGTACAGATACATAGATACATAATCAGGTACATATACACCTAATCAGGTACATATACACCTAATCAGGTATATAGATACATAATCAGGTACATACACACCTAATCAGGTACAGGTACATAGATACATAATCAGGTACATATACACCTAATCAGGTATATAGATACATAATCAGGTACATATACACCTAATCAGGTACAGGTACATAGATACATAATCAGGTACATATACACCTAATCAGGTACATATACACCTAATCAGGTACAGATACATAGATACATAATCAGGTACATATACACCTAATCAGGTACATAGATACATAATCAGGTACATATACACCTAATCAGGTATATAGATACATAATCAGGTACATATACACCTAATCAGGTACATAGATACATAATCAGGTACATACACACCTAATCAGGTACAGGTACATAGATACATAATCAGGTACATACACACCTAATCAGGTACAGGTACATAGATACATAATCAGGTACATATACACCTAATCAGGTACATATACACCTAATCAGGTACAGGTACATAGATACATAATCAGGTACATATACACCTAATCAGGTACATAGATACATAATCAGGTACATATACACCTAATCAGGTACATAGATACATAATCAGGTACATATACACCTAATCAGGCACATAGATACATAATCAGGTACATACACACCTAATCAGGTACAGATACATAGATACATAATCAGGTACATATACACCTAATCAGGTACATATACACCTAATCAGGTATATAGATACATAATCAGGTACATACACACCTAATCAGGTACAGGTACATAGATACATAATCAGGTACATATACACCTAATCAGGTATATAGATACATAATCAGGTACATATACACCTAATCAGGTACAGGTACATAGATACATAATCAGGTACATATACACCTAATCAGGTACATATACACCTAATCAGGTACAGATACATAGATACATAATCAGGTACATATACACCTAATCAGGTACATAGATACATAATCAGGTACATATACACCTAATCAGGTATATAGATACATAATCAGGTACATATACACCTAATCAGGTACATAGATACATAATCAGGTACATACACACCTAATCAGGTACAGGTACATAGATACATAATCAGGTACATACACACCTAATCAGGTACAGGTACATAGATACATAATCAGGTACATATACACCTAATCAGGTACATATACACCTAATCAGGTACAGGTACATAGATACATAATCAGGTACATATACACCTAATCAGGTACATAGATACATAATCAGGTACATATACACCTAATCAGGTACATAGATACATAATCAGGTACATATACACCTAATCAGGCACATAGATACATAATCAGGTACATACACACCTAATCAGGTACAGATACATAGATACATAATCAGGTACATATACACCTAATCAGGTACATATACACCTAATCAGGTACAGATACATAGATACATAATCAGGTACATATACACCTAATCAGGTACAGGTACATAGATACATAATCAGGTACATATACACCTAATCAGGTACATAGATACATAATCAGGTACATATACACCTAATCAGGTACATAGATACATAATCAGGTACATATACACCTAATCAGGTACATATATACATAATCAGGTACATACACACCTAATCAGGTACAGGTACATAGATACATAATCAGGTACAGATACACCTAATCAGGTACAGGTACATAGATACATAATCAGGTACAGATACACCTAATCAGGTACATAGATACATAATCAGGTACATATACACCTAATCAGGTACATAGATACATAATCAGGTACATATACACCTAATCAGGTACAGATACATAGATACATAATCAGGTACATATACACCTAATCAGGTACATATACACCTAATCAGGTATATAGATACATAATCAGGTACATACACACCTAATCAGGTACAGGTACATAGATACATAATCAGGTACATATACACCTAATCAGGTATATAGATACATAATCAGGTACATATACACCTAATCAGGTACAGGTACATAGATACATAATCAGGTACATATACACCTAATCAGGTACATATACACCTAATCAGGTACAGATACATAGATACATAATCAGGTACATATACACCTAATCAGGTATATAGATACATAATCAGGTACATATACACCTAATCAGGTACATAGATACATAATCAGGTACATACACACCTAATCAGGTACAGGTACATAGATACATAATCAGGTACATACACACCTAATCAGGTACAGGTACATAGATACATAATCAGGTACATATACACCTAATCAGGTACATATACACCTAATCAGGTACAGGTACATAGATACATAATCAGGTACATATACACCTAATCAGGTACATAGATACATAATCAGGTACATATACACCTAATCAGGTACATAGATACATAATCAGGTACATATACACCTAATCAGGCACATAGATACATAATCAGGTACATACACACCTAATCAGGTACAGATACATAGATACATAATCAGGTACATATACACCTAATCAGGTACATATACACCTAATCAGGTACAGATACATAGATACATAATCAGGTACATATACACCTAATCAGGTACAGGTACATAAATACATAACAAGGTACATATACACCTAATCAGGTACAGGTACATAAATACATAACAAGGTACATATACACCTAATCAGGTACAGGTACATAAATACATAACAAGGTACATATACACCTAATCAGGTACAGGTACATAGATACATAACAAGGTACATATACACCTAATCAGGTACAGGTACATAAATACATAACAAGGTACATATACACCTAATCAGGTACAGATACATAAATACATAACAAGGTACATATACACCTAATCAGGTATATAGATACATAATCAGGTACATATACACCTAATCAGGTACAGGTACATAGATACATAATCAGGTACATATACACCTAATCAGGTACAGGTACATAGATACATAATCAGGTACATATACACCTAATCAGGTACATAGATACATAATCAGGTACATATACACCTAATCAGGTACATAGATACATAATCAGGTACATATACACCTAATCAGGTACATAGATACATAATCAGGTACATACACACCTAATCAGGTACAGGTACATAGATACATAATCAGGTACATATACACCTAATCAGGTACAGGTACATAGATACATAATCAGGTACATATACACCAAATCAGGTACAGGTACATAGATACATAATCAGGTACAGATACACCTAATCAGGTACATATACACCTAATCAGGTATATAGATACATAATCAGGTACATATACACCTAATCAGGTACATAGATACATAATCAGGTACATACACACCTAATCAGGTACAGGTACATAGATACATAATCAGGTACATATACACCTAATCAGGTATATAGATACATAATCAGGTACATATACACCTAATCAGGTACATATACACCTAATCAGGTACAGGTACATAGACACATAATCAGGTACATATACACCTAATCAGGTACAGGTACATAGATATATTATCAGTTACATACACACCTAATCAGGTACAGGTACATAGATACATAATCAGGTACATATACACCTAATCAGGTACAAAGATACATAATCAGGGACAGGTACATATACACCTAATCAGGTACATATACACCTAATCAGGTACAGGTACATAGATACATTATCAGGTACATATACACCTAATCAGGTATATAGATACATAATCAGGTACATATACACCTAATCAGGTACAGGTACATAGATACATAATCAGGTACATATACACCTAATCAGGTACAGGTTCATATATGCATACTAAGGTACATATACATCTAATCAGGTACAGATACATAGATACATAATCAGGTACATATACACCTAATCAGGTACAGGTTCATATATGCATACTAAGGTACATATACATCTAATCAGGTACAGGTACATAGATACATAATCAGGTACATATACACCTAATCAGGTAGGTACATAGATACATAATCAGGTATATATTATATACCTAATCAGGTACAGGTACACAGATACATAATCAGGTACATATACCTTTCATCAGGTACAGGTACATATACACATAATCAGGTACATATACACCTAATCAGGTACAGGTACATAGATACATAATCAGGTACATATTCACCTAATTAGGTACAGGTTCATAGATACATAATCAGGTACATATACACCTAATCACGTACATATACACATAATCAGGTACATATACACCTAATCAGGTACAGGTACATAGATACATAATCAGGTACATATACACCTAATCAGGTACATAGATACATAATCAGGTACATATACAGCTAATCAGGTACAGGTACATAGATACATAATCAGGTACATATACAGCTAATCAGGTACAGGTTCATAGATACATAATCAGGTACATATACACCTAATCACGTACATATACACATAATCAGGTACATATACACCTAATCAGGTACAGGTACATAGATACATAATCAGGTACATATACACCTAATCAGGTACATAGATACATAATCAGGTACATATACACCTAATCAGGTACAGGTACATAGATACATAATCAGGTACATATACACCTAATCAGGTACATATACAGCTAATCAGGTACAGGTACATAGATACATAATCAGGTACATATACACCTAATCAGGTATATAGATATATAATCAGGTACATATACACCTAATCAGGTACAGGTACATAGATACATAATCAGGTACATATACACCTAATCAGGTACATATACAGCTAATCAGGTACAGGTACATAGATACATAATCAGGTACATATACACCTAATCAAGTACAGGTACAAAGATACATAATCATAATAGATAGATATAGATTTTAGATAGATTTGAGATAGATAAATGTGAGATTAATAGATGTGAGATTAGATAGATAAATATATTAGATAGATATGATATATATATATATATATATATATATATATATGAGATAGAGAGATAGATAGATAGATATGAGGGATAGATAAATAGATGGGAGATTAGACAGATAGATAAATAGATGTTAGATAGACAGAAATGAGATAGATAGATAGATGTGAGAGAGATAGATAGATAGATAGATAGATAGATAGATATGAGAGATAGAAAGATGTGAGATTAGATAGATGGATAGATGTGAGATAGATAAATAGATGTGAAATAGAAAGATATTAGATATGTAGATAGATGTGAGATAGATATATAAATATGAGATAGATAGATAGATAGATAGATATGAGATAGTTAGATATGAGATAGATAGATAAATAGATGTGAGATTAGATAGATAGATATGAGATAGATAAATAGATGTTAGATAGATAGATATGAGATAGATAGCTATATAAATAGATAGATATGGGATAGATGATAGATAGATAGATAGATAGATAGATAGATAGATATGAGATAGATAAATAGATGTGAGATAGATAGATATGAGATAGATAGTTATATAAATAGATAGATATGGGATAGATGATAGATAGATAGATATGAGATAGATAAATATATGTGAGATAGATAGATATGGGATAGATAGATATGAGATAGATAGATGTTAGATAGATATGATAGAGAGATAGATAGATGTTAGATATGAGATAAATAGATAGATAGATGTTAGATAGATATGAGAGAGAGATAGATAGATAGATGTTAGATAGATATGATAGAGAGATAGATAGATGTTAGATATGAGATAAATATATAGATAGATGTGAGATAAGATAGATAAATAGATGTTAGATAGATAGATGAGATACATAGATAGATAGATAGATAGATAGATGTGAGATTAGATAGATAAATGGATGTTAGATTGATATGCGATGGATAGATAGATATGAGAAAGCTCTAAATAAAAGTATATAAGGTATGGGCAATTTATATCGGGCAGAAAGAAAAGAAGGTTGGTGTTCATAGCAAAATGGAATAAGATTATAACCTAACAAAATTATTTTTGATTAAATTAGTAATTTCAAATAACAATACAATGTGTCCTTATACTGCTGTCTGTACTTCTAGTGTCCTTATACCGGGGTCTGTACTTCTAGTGTCCTTATACCGCTGTCTGTACTTCTAGTGTCCTTATACCGCTGTCTGTACTTCTAGTGTCCTTATACTGGTGTCTGTACTTCTAGTGTCCTTATACCGGGGTCTGTACTTCTAGTGTCCTTATACTGGTGTCTGTACTTCTAGTGTCCTTATACCGGGGTCTGTACTTCTAGTGTCCTTATACCGGGGTCTGTACTTCTAGTGTCCTTATACTGCTGTCTGTACTTCTAGTGTCCTTATACCGGGGTCTGTACTTCTAGTGTCCTTATACCGCTGTCTGTACTTCTAGTGTCCTTATACCGGGGTCTGTACTTCTAGTGTCCTTATACTGGTGTCTGTACTTCTAGTGTCCTTATACTGGTGTCTGTACTTCTAGTGTCCTTATACTGGTGTCTGTACTTCTAGTGTCCTTATACTGGTGTCTGTACTTCTAGTGTCCTTATACCGGGGTCTGTACTTCTAGTGTCCTTATACCGGGGTCTGTACTTCTAGTGTCCTTATACTGCTGTCTGTACTTCTAGTGTCCTTATACCGGGGTCTGTACTTCTAGTGTCCTTATACTGGTGTCTGTACTTCTAGTGTCCTTATACCGGGGTCTGTACTTCTAGTGTCCTTATACCGGGGTCTGTACTTCTAGTGTCCTTATACTGGTGTCTGTACTTCTAGTGTCCTTATACCGGGGTCTGTACTTCTAGTGTCCTTATACCGGGGTCTGTACTTCTAGTGTCCTTATACTGGGTCTGTACTTCTAGTGTCCTTATACCGGGGTCTGTACTTCTAGTGTCCTTATACTGTGTCTGTACTTCTAGTGTCCTTATACCGGGGTCTGTACTTCTAGTGTCCTTATACTGTGTCTGTACTTCTAGTGTCCTTATACCGGTGTCTGTACTTCTAGTGTCCTTATATTGGTGTCTGTACTTCTAGTGTCCTTATACCGGGGTCTGTACTTCTAGTGTCCTTATACCGCTGTTTGTACTTCTAGTGTCCTTATACCGCTGTCTGTACTTCTAGTGTCCTTATACCGGGGTCTGTACTTCTAGTGTTCTTATACCGGGGTCTGTACTTCTAGTGTCCTTATACCGGGGTCTGTACTTCTAGTGTCCTTATACCGGGGTCTGTACTTCTAGTGTCCTTATGCCGGGGTCTGTACTTCTAGTGTCCTTATACTGTGTCTGTACTTCTAGTGTCCTTATACTGTGTCTGTACTTCTAGTCTCCTTATACCGGTGTCTGTACTTCTAGTCTCCTTATACCGGGGTCTGTACTTCTAGTGTCCTTATACCGAGGTCTGTACTTCCAGTGTCCTTATACCGCTGTCTGTACTTCTAGTGTCCTTATACCGGGGTCTGTACTTCTAGTGTCCTTATACCGCTGTCTGTACTTCTAGTGTCCTTATACCGCTGTCTGTACTTCTAGTGTCCTTATACCGCTGTCTGTACTTCTAGTGTCCTTATACCGCTGTCTGTACTTCTAGTGTCCTTATACCGCTGTCTGTACTTCTAGTGTCCTTATACCGGGGTCTGTACTTCTAGTGTCCTTATACCGGGGTCTGTACTTCTAGTGTCCTTATACCGGGGTCTGTACTTCTAGTGTCCTTATACCGGGGTCTGTACTTCTAGTGTCCTTATACTGTGTCTGTACTTCTAGTGTCCTTATACCGGTGTCTGTACTTCTAGTGTCCTTATACTGGTGTCTGTACTTCTAGTGTCCTTATACCGGGGTCTGTACTTCTAGTGTCCTTATACCGGGGTCTGTACTTCTAGTGTCCTTATACCGCTGTCTGTACTTCTAGTGTCCTTATACCGGGGTCTGTACTTCTAGTGTCCTTATACCGGGGTCTGTACTTCTAGTGTCCTTATACCGGGGTCTGTACTTCTAGTGTCCTTATACTGGGTCTGTACTTCTAGTGTCCTTATACTGGGTCTGTACTTCTAGTGTCCTTATACCGGGGTCTGTACTTCTAGTGTCCTTATACCGGGGTCTGTACTTCTAGTGTCCTTATACTGTGTCTGTACTTCTAGTGTCCTTATACTGTGTCTGTACTTCTAGTGTCCTTATACCGGTGTCTGTACTTCTAGTGTCCTTATACCGCTGTCTGTACTTCTAGTGTCCTTATACTGCTGTCTGTACTTCTAGTGTCCTTATACTGTGTCTGTACTTCTAGTGTCCTTATACCGGGGTCTGTACTTCTTGTGTCCTTATACCGGGGTCTGTACTTCTAGTGTCCTTATACCGGGGTCTGTACTTCTAGTGTCCTTATACCGGGGTCTGTACTTCTAGTGTCCTTATACCAGGGTCTGTACTTCTAGTGTCCTTATACCGGGGTCTGTACTTCTAGTGTCCTTATAACGGGGTCTGTACTTCTAGTGTTCTTATACCGGGGTCTGTACTTCTAGTGTCCTTATAACGGGGTCTGTACTTCTAGTGTCCTTATAACGGGGTCTGTACTTCTAGTGTCCTTATAACGGGGTCTGTACTTCTAGTGTCCTTAGTGAAATATTATTTTGTTTGATAGGAACGTCCAGGACAATTGCTGTTTACGTCCATTGTACATTGACTTCAAGAGGGACCTTGGATGGAGGTGGATACATGAACCTAAGGGTTATAACGCAAACTTCTGTGCTGGCGCGTGCCCCTATTTATGGAGCTCTGACACTCAGCACACTCGGGTGAGTATACATTTGGCAAAGAACCTTTCTCATGTCTGAGTATGACACAACTACTCTAGTAACCTTGTATCGGTGTCGGATGTCTGGGTGCAGAGCGCTGGTCAGAGCCGTCGCACCCTCCGCATGTTATAGAGCGCTGAGTATGTTCATATACTGACAGGTGTATAATACAGCCATGGCCACAGGTAAGTATACAGCCCTGGGACGCCGGACACTCCGGGAAGTGCTGTACTTCCTGCTGGCGACATGTGCTGGCATATGGGCGCACAGGGCCCTGTCACGGCACTGCCCTGAGGACAAAGTATATTCTGCGACGCTGGTGTTACGCCATTACATTTGTTGTCCTTTCAAACTTCGTTGAGTGGCGCGGTTGGAGGGTGTATGTTACTCCTGGTAATGAGGCCCTGGGGAAGCTGTGACGTGTTGTAGGTGTACAGGCGATGTGTTAGTGATGCTGGTGGGGAACGTCCAGGTGGGAGATGCAGAGGAAATTGGGCCTCATTCAATACGGATCGCAATCGCAGCTGCAAAATCGCACGCAACGCAGCTGCAAAATTATGCTAATGCCTGCCACAGCTCAGCCAGCGTAGAGACGCCCACTGCTACCTTCTCATATCCGTTCAACCTCGCAGTCCTGTGTAAACATCGATACCATCGACGCACATCGGCCCATCATGCACATTTACAGTAGGTCTGACCTGCCGCAGAAACTGCAAGTCTCGTCACACGTAGTGAGTACACAAGCTGCGCATGTCATCGGCTGATTTATGCACACCTATGAACAGCGTTCAAACTCACAGGCACAACTGCGTTATTCCGACCCCTCCCCGTCACCACCCCCAAACGCTGACAGCCTGTCACTCACTCTGCCATGGATTCCTCTCTGCATGCAGAATCGCAGTGCAGCTTGTACACATGCGCAAGGGCTAAAAATCGCTCAATCTGCGTACGTCGCTGCATGTGTGATCGCTGCTTAATCAGGCCCAACACTGTGTAATGACGTGTTTCCATGGCGCTGCCCAGCACGATGTAATGACGTGTTTCCATGGCGCTGCCCAACACTGTGTAATGACGTGTTTCCATGGCGCTGCCCAGCACGATGTAATGACGTGTTTCCATGGCGCTGCCCAACACTGTGTAATGACATGTTTCCATGGCGCTGCCCAGCACGATGTAATGACGTGTTTCCATGGCGCTGCCCAGCACGATGTAATGACGTGTTTCCATGGCGCTGCCCAGCACGATGTAATGACGTGTTTCCATGGCGCTGCCCAGCACGATGTAATGACGTGTTTCCATGGCGCTGCCCAGCACGATGTAATGACGTGTTTCCATGGCGCTGCCCAGCACGATGTAATGACGTGTTTCCATGACGCTGTCCAGCACGATGTAATGACGTGTTTCCATGGCGCTGCCCAGCACGATGTAATGACGTGTTTCCATGACGCTGCCCAGCACGATGTAATGACGTGTTTCCATGACGCTGCCCAGCACGATGTAATGACGTGTTTCCATGGCGCTGCCCAACACTGTGTAATGACGTGTTTCCATGGCGCTGCCCAGCACGATGTAATGACGTGTTTCCATGGCGCTGCCCAGCACGATGTAATGACGTGTTTCCATGGCGCTGCCCAGCACGATGTAATGACGTGTTTCCATGACGCTGCCCAGCACGATGTAATGACGTGTTTATACCCATAGGCTGAGGCATGTACAGGTCAGCACCAATAGAATAAGCCTCTGGTTTATGCGTACAGTATGTCGCTTGGTCAGTGTTTGCAAATTATACATTTGTTATTAGTCATCTATAAAACGCCACAAACTTCTCTAATATAGCAGCGAAACTGCATCTCATGTGTAAAGTAGGAAGATACACTCACCTAGAATAAGGTACACTTACCTAGAATAAGATACACTTACCTGGAATAAGATACACTCACCTGGAATAAGATACACTCACCTAGAATAAGATACACTTACCTAGAATAAGATACACTTACCTGGAATAAGATACACTCACCTGGAATAAGATACACTTACCTGGAATAAGATACACTTACCTGGAATAAGATACACTCACCTGGAATAAGATACACTCACCTAGAATAAGATACACTCACCTGGAATAAGATACACTCACCTAGAATAAGATACACTCACCTGGCTCACCTGGAATAAGATAGACTCACCTGGAATTAAATACACTCACCTAGAATAAGATACACTCACCTGGAATAAGATACACTCACCTAGAATAAGATACACTCACCTGGAATAAGATACACTCACCTGGAATAAGATACACTTACCTAGAATAAGATACACTCACCTAGAATAAGATACACTTACCTAAAATAAGATACACTCACCTGGAACAAGATACACTTACCTGGAATAAGATACACTCACCTAGAATAAGATACACTCACCTGGAATAAGATACACTCACCTGGAATAAGATACACTCACCTAGACTAAGATACACTCACCTGGAATAAGATACACTCACCTAGACTAAGATACACTCACCTGGAATAAGATACACTCACCTAGAATAAAATACAGATACACTCACCTAGAATAAGATACACTTACCTGGAATAAGATACACTTACCTAGAATAAGATACACTCACCTAGAATAAGATACACTCACCTGGAATAAGATACACTCACCTAGAATAAGATACACTCACCTCGAATAAGATACACTCACCTGGAATAAGATACACTTACCTAGAATAAAATACAGATACACTCACCTAGAATAAGATACACTTACCTAGAATAAGATACACTTACCTAGAATAAAATACAGATACTCTCACCTAGAATAAAATACAGATACACTCACCTAGAATAAGATACAGATACACTTACCTAGAATAAGATACACTTACCTAGAATAAGATACAGATACACTCACCTAGAATAAGATACACTTACCTAGAATAAAATACAGATACACTCACCTAGAATAAGATACAGATACACTTACCTAGAATAACATACACTTACCTAGAATAAGATACAGATACACTCACCTAGAATAAGATACACTTACCTGGAATAAGATACACTCACCTAGAATAAGATACACTTACCTAGAATAAGATACAGATACACTCACCTAGAATAAGATACACTTACCTAGAATAAGATACAATTACCTGGAATAAGATACACTTACCTGGAATAAGATACACTTACCTGGAATAAGATACACTCACCTGGAATAAGATACACTCACTTAGAATAAGATACACTCACCTGGAATAAGATACACTCACCTAGAATAAGATACACTCACCTGGCTCACCTGGAATAAGATAGACTCACCTGGAATTAAATACACTCACCTAGAATAAGATACACTCACCTGGAATAAGATACACTCACCTAGAATAAGATACACTCACCTGGAATAAGATACACTCACCTAGAATAAGATACACTCACCTGGAATAAGATACACTCACCTAGAATAAGATACACTTACCTAGAATAAGATACACTCACCTAGAATAAGATACACTTACCTAAAATAAGATACACTCACCTGGAATAAGATACACTCACCTAGAATAAAATACACATACACTCACCTAGAATAAGATACACTCACCTAGAATAAGATACACTTACCTGGAATAAGATACACTTACCTAGAATAAGATACACTCACCTAGAATAAGATACACTCACCTGGAATAAGATACACTCACCTAGAATAAGATACACTCACCTGGAATAAGATACACTCACCTGGAATAAGATACACTTACCTAGAATAAAATACAGATACACTCACCTAGAATAAGATACACTTACCTAGAATAAGATACACTTACCTAGAATAAAATACAGATACTCTCACCTAGAATAAGATACACTCACCTAGAATAAAATACAGATACACTCACCTAGAATAAGATACAGATACACTTACCTAGAATAAGATACACTTACCTAGAATAAGATACAGATACACTCACCTAGAATAAGATACACTCACCTAGAATAAGATACACTTACCTAGAATAAAATACAGATACACTCACCTAGAATAAGATACAGATACACTTACCTAGAATAACATACACTTACCTAGAATAAGATACAGATACACTCACCTAGAATAAGATACACTTACCTGGAATAAGATACACTCACCTAGAATAAGATACACTTACCTAGAATAAGATACAGATACACTCACCTAGAATAAGATACACTTACCTAGAATAAGATACACTTACCTGGAATAAGATACACTCACCTAGAATAAGATACACTCACCTGGAATAAGATACACTCACCTAGAATAAGATACACTCACCTGGAATAAGATACACTCACCTGGAATAAGATACACTTACCTAGAATAAGATACACTCACCTAGAATAAGATACACTTACCTAAAATAAGATACACTCACCTGGAACAAGATACACTTACCTGGAATAAGATACACTCACCTAGAATAAGATACACTCACCTAGAATAAGATACACTCACCTGGAATAAGATACACTCACCTGGAATAAGATACACTCACCTAGACTAAGATACACTCACCTGGAATAAGATACACTCACCTAGACTAAGATACACTCACCTGGAATAAGATACACTCACCTAGAATAAAATACAGATACACTCACCTAGAATAAGATACACTTACCTGGAATAAGATACACTTACCTGGAATAAGATACACTTACCTAGAATAAGATACACTCACCTAGAATAAGATACACTCACCTGGAATAAGATACACTCACCTAGAATAAGATACACTCACCTCGAATAAGATACACTCACCTGGAATAAGATACACTTACCTAGAATAAAATACAGATACACTCACCTAGAATAAGATACACTTACCTAGAATAAGATACACTTACCTAGAATAAAATACAGATACTCTCACCTAGAATAAAATACAGATACACTCACCTAGAATAAGATACAGATACACTTACCTAGAATAAGATACACTTACCTAGAATAAGATACAGATACACTCACCTAGAATAAGATACACTTACCTAGAATAAAATACAGATACACTCACCTAGAATAAGATACAGATACACTTACCTAGAATAACATACACTTACCTAGAATAAGATACAGATACACTCACCTAGAATAAGATACACTTACCTGGAATAAGATACACTCACCTAGAATAAGATACACTTACCTAGAATAAGATACAGATACACTCACCTAGAATAAGATACACTTACCTAGAATAAGATACAATTACCTGGAATAAGATACACTTACCTGGAATAAGATACACTTACCTGGAATAAGATACACTTACCTGGAATAAGATACACTCACCTGGAATAAGATACACTCACTTAGAATAAGATACACTCACCTGGAATAAGATACACTCACCTAGAATAAGATACACTCACCTGGCTCACCTGGAATAAGATAGACTCACCTGGAATTAAATACACTCACCTAGAATAAGATACACTCACCTGGAATAAGATACACTCACCTAGAATAAGATACACTCACCTGGAATAAGATACACTCACCTAGAATAAGATACACTCACCTGGAATAAGATACACTCACCTAGAATAAGATACACTTACCTAGAATAAGATACACTCACCTAGAATAAGATACACTTACCTAAAATAAGATACACTCACCTGGAATAAGATACACTCACCTAGAATAAAATACAGATACACTCACCTAGAATAAGATACACTCACCTAGAATAAGATACACTTACCTGGAATAAGATACACTTACCTAGAATAAGATACACTCACCTAGAATAAGATACACTCACCTGGAATAAGATACACTCACCTAGAATAAGATACACTCACCTGGAATAAGATACACTCACCTGGAATAAGATACACTTACCTAGAATAAAATACAGATACACTCACCTAGAATAAGATACACTTACCTAGAATAAGATACACTTACCTAGAATAAAATACAGATACTCTCACCTAGAATAAGATACACTCACCTAGAATAAAATACAGATACACTCACCTAGAATAAGATACAGATACACTTACCTAGAATAAGATACACTTACCTAGAATAAGATACAGATACACTCACCTAGAATAAGATACACTCACCTAGAATAAGATACACTTACCTAGAATAAAATACAGATACACTCACCTAGAATAAGATACAGATACACTTACCTAGAATAACATACACTTACCTAGAATAAGATACAGATACACTCACCTAGAATAAGATACACTTACCTGGAATAAGATACACTCACCTAGAATAAGATACACTTACCTAGAATAAGATACAGATACACTCACCTAGAATAAGATACACTTACCTAGAATAAGATACACTTACCTGGAATAAGATACACTCACCTGGAATAAGATACACTTACCTGGAATAAGATACACTTACCTGGAATAAGATACACTTACCTGGAATAAGATACACTCACCTGGAATAAGATACACTCACCTAGAATAAGATACACTCACCTGGAATAAGATACACTCACCTAGAATAAGATACACTCACCTGGCTCACCTGGAATAAGATAGACTCACCTGGAATAAGATAGACTCACCTAGAATAAGATACACTCACCTGGAATAAGATACACTCACCTGGAATAAGATACACTCACCTGGAATAAGATACACTCACCTAGAATAAGATACACTCACCTAGAATAAGATACACTTACCTAAAATAAGATACACTCACCTGGAACAAGATACACTCACCTGGAATAAGATACACTCACCTAGAATAAGATACACTCACCTGGAATAAGATACACTCACCTAGACTAAGATACACTCACCTGGAATAAGATACACTCACCTAGAATAAAATACAGATACACTCACCTAGAATAAGATACACTTACCTGGAATAAGATACAGATACACTCACCTAGAATAAGATACACTTACCTAGAATAAGATACACTGACCTAGAATAAGATACACTCACCTGGAATAAGATACACTCACCTAGAATAAGATACACTCACGTAGAATAAAATACAGATACTCTCACCTAGAATAAGATACTCACCTAGAATAAAATACAGATACACTCACCTAGAATAAGATACAGATACACTTACCTAGAATAAGATACACTTACCTAGAATAAGATACAGATACACTCACCTAGAATAAGATACACTTACCTAGAATAAGATACACTCACCTAGAATAAGATACACTCACCTGGAATAAGATACACTTACCTAGAATAAGATACACTTACCTAGAATAAAATACAGATACTCTCACCTAGAATAAGATACTCACCTAGAATAAAATACAGATACACTCACCTAGAATAAGATACAGATACACTTACCTAGAATAAGATACACTTACCTAGAATAAGATACAGATACACTCACCTAGAATAAGATACACTCACCTAGAATAAGATACACTTACCTAGAATAAAATACAGATACACTCACCTAGAATAAGATACAGATACACTTACCTAGAATAACATACACTTACCTAGAATAAGATACAGATACACTCACCTAGAATAAGATACACTTACCTGGAATAAGATACACTCACCTAGAATAAGATACACTTACCTAGAATAAGATACAGATACACTCACCTAGAATAAGATACACTTACCTGGAATAAGATACACTCACCTAGAATAAGATACAGATACACTTACCTGGAATAAGATACACTTACCTAGAATAAGATACACTTACCTAGAATAAAATACAGATACACTCACCTAGAATAAGATACCCTTACCTAGAATAAGATACAGATACACTCACCTGGAATAAGATACACTCACCTAGAATAAGATACACTCACCTAGAATTAGATACACTTACCTGGAATAAAATACAGATACACTCACCTAGAATAAGATACAGATACACTTACCTGGAATAAGATACTCACCTAGAATAAGATACACTCACCTAGAATAAGATACACTTACCTGGAATAAGATACACTTACCTAGAATAAGATACAGATACACTTACCTGGAATAAGATACACTCACCTAGAATAAGATACACTCACCTGGAATAAAATGCACTTACCCGGAATAAGATGCACTTACCCGGAATATGATGCACTCACCCGGAATAAGATACACTCACCTGGAATAAAATGCACTTACCCGGAATAAAATACACTCACCTGGAATAAAATACACTCACCTGGAAAAGGATGCACTTACCCGGAATAAGATACTCTCACCTGGAATAAGATACACTCATCTGGAATAAAATACACTCACCTGGAATAAAATACACTCACCTGGAATAAAATACACTCACCTGGAATAAGATGCACTCACCTAGAATAAGATGCACTTACCTGGAATAAGATACACTCACCTAGAATGAGATGCACTTACCTAGAATAAGATACAGATACACTCACCTAGAATAAGATACACTTCCATAGAATAAGATACAGATACACTCACCTAGGATAAGATACAGATACACTCACCTGGAATAAGATGCACTTACCTAGAAGAAGATACACTCACTTGGAATAAGATACACTCACCTGGAATAAGATACACTTATCTAGAATAATATACACTCACCTGGAATAAGATAAACTCGCCTGGAATAAGATACACTCACCTGGAATAAGATACACTCACCTAGAATGAGATGCACTTACCTGGAATAAGATACACTCACCTAGAATAAGATACACTTACCTGGAATAAGATACACTTACCTAGAATAAGATACAGATACACTCACCTGGAATACGATACAGATACACTTACCTGGAATAAGATACACTCACCTAGAATAAGATACACTTACCTGGAATAAGATACACTTACCTAGAATAAGATACAGATACACTCACCTGGAATAAGATACACTCACCTGGAATAAGATACACTCACCTGGAATAAGATACACTCACCTGGAATAAGATACACTCACCTGGAATAAGATACACTCACCTGGAATAAGATACACTCACCTGGAATAAGATACACTCACCTAGAATAAAATGCATTTACCCGGATTAAGATGCACTTACCCGGAATAAGATGCACTTACCCGGAATAAGATACACTCACCTGGAATAAGATACACTCACCTAGAATAAGATACACTTACCCGAAATAAGATACACTCACCTGGAATAAGATACACTTACCCGGAATAAGATACACTTACCTGGAATTAGATACTCTCACCTGGAATTAGATACTCTCACCTGGAATAAGATACACTCACCTGGAATAAGATACACTCACCTGGAATAAGATACACTCACCTGGAATAAGATGCACTTACCTGGAATAAGATACTCTCACCTGGAATAAGATACACTTACCTGGAATAAGATACACTCACCTGGAATAAGATACACTCACCTGGAATAAGATGCACTTACCTAGAATAAGATACAGATACACTCACCTAGAATAAGATACTTACCTAGAATAAGATACAGATACACTCACCTAGAATAAGATACACTTACCTAGAATAAGATACACTCACCTGGAATAAGATACACTCACCTGGAATAAGATACACTCACCTGGAATAAGATACACTCACCTAGAATAAGATACACTCACCTGGAATAAGATACACTCACCTGGAATAAGATACACTCACCTAGAATAAAATGCATTTACCCGGATTAAGATGCACTTACCCGGAATAAGATACACTCACCTGGAATAAGATACACTCACCTAGAATAAGATACACTTACCCGAAATAAGATACACTCACCTGGAATAAGATACACTTACCCGGAATAAGATACACTTACCCGGAATAAGATACACTTACCTGGAATTAGATACTCTCACCTGGAATTAGATACTCTCACCTGGAATAAGATACACTCACCTGGAATAAGATGCACTTACCTGGAATAAGATACTCTCACCTGGAATAAGATACACTCACCTGGAATAAGATGCACTTACCTAGAATAAGATACAGATACACTCACCTAGAATAAGATACTTACCTAGAATAAGATACAGATACACTCACCTAGAATAAGATACGCTTACCTAGAATAAGATACAGATACACTCACCTAGAATAAGATACACTTACCTAGAATAAGATACACTCACCTAGAATAAGATACACTCGCCTAGAATAAGATACACTTATCTAGAATAAGATACACTTATCTAGAATAAGATACACTCACCTGGAATAAGATAAACTCGCCTGGAATAAGATACACTCACCTGGAATGAGATGCACTTACCTAGAATAAGATACATTCACCTGGAATAAGACACACTCACCTAGAATAAGATACACTCATCTGGAATAAGATACACTTACCTGGAATAAGATAAAGATACACTCACCTGGAATAAGATACACTCACCTAGAATAAGATACACTCACCTGGAATAAGATACTCACCTGGAATAAAATGCACTCACCTGGAATAAGATACACTCACCTGGAATAACATACACTTACCTAGAATAAGATTATCTCGCCTGGAATAAGATACACTCACCTGGAATAAGATGCACTTACCTAGAATAAGATACACTCACCTGGAATAAGCTACACTCACCAGAAATAAGATACACTTACATGGAATAAGATACACTCACCTGGAATAAGATACACTCACCTGGAATAAAATACACTCACCTAGAATAAGATACACTCACCTAGAATAAGATACAGATACTCTCAAATGGAATAAAATACACTCACCTAGCATAAGATGCACTTACCTAGAAGAAGATACACTCACCTGGAATAAGATACTCACCTGAAATAAAATGCACTCAACTGTAATAAGATACACTCACCTGGAATAAGATACACTCACCTGGAATAAGATACACTCACCTAGAAAAAGATAAACTCGCCTGGAATAAGATACACTCACCTAGAATAAGATTCACTCACCTAGAATAAGATACAGATACACTCACCTAGAATAAGATACACTCACCTGGAATAAGATACACTTACCTAGAATAAGATACATTCACCTGGAATAAGATACACTCACCTAGAATAAGATACAGATACAATCACTTAGAATAAGATACACTCACCTGGAATAAGATACTCACCTAGAATAAGATGCACTTACCTGGAATAAGATACAAACTTCTAGAATAAGATACATTTACCTGGAATTAGATACAGATACACTCACCTAGAATAAGATACACTCACCTAGAATTAGATACACTTACCTGGAATAAGATACACTCACCTGGAATAAGATACACTCACCTGGAATAAGATACACTCACCTGGAATAAGATACACTCACCTAGAATAAGATACACTCACCTAGAATAAGATACACTCACCTAGAATAAGATACTCACCTGGAATAAGATACAGATACACTCACCTAGAATAAGATACACTCACCTAGAATAAGATACACTCACCTGGAATAAGATAGACTCACCTGGAATTAAATACACTCACCTAGAATAAGATGCACTTACCTAGAATAAGATACACTCACCTGGAATAAGATACACTCACCTGGAATAAGATACACTCACCTAGAATAAGATACACTTACCTGGAATTAAATACACTCACCTAGAATAAGATACACTCAGTCCTTAATGCCTCTCCTGGTGCAGATGGGCGTAAGTGGCAGATTGGTGCAGCTCTGCATAAGCCATATGTGTGCTTCCGCTTCCCGGACTGATTTCATGCTGGATGCAGATAGGCGTAGTCCTCGCGGGGCAGTAGCCCTGCTATGCGAAGTAACTGCTTCTATTTGCTGGCACAAAGTGGTACTGTATGAGATCTTCTGCATGATTCGGGATATGGGCACCTGGTATAACGGTACAGGTACATGTGCTTGTAACAACATGTGATGCACACATACTGGTCAGCTCTTAGCAAGTGAAAATGCTTTACACTCACTTAATAGTGATTTATTAGCATGATCTAATCCGTGTATGTAGATATGGGCATGATCTAATCCGTGTATGTAGATATAGGTATGATCTAATCCGTGTATGTAGATATAAGCATGATCTAATCCATGTATGTAGATATAAGCATGATCTAATCCGTGTATGTAGATATCACCATGATCTAATCCGTGTATGTAGCTATCAGCATGATCTAATTCGTGTATGTAGATATAAGCATGATCTAATCCGTGTATGTAGATATAAGCATGATCTAATCCGTGTATGTAGATATAGGCATGATCTAATCCGTGTATGTAGATATAAGCATGATCTAATCCGTGTATGTAGCTATCAGCATGATCTAATCCGTGTACGTAGATATCACCATGATCTAATCCGTGTATGTAGATATCACAATGATCTAATCCGTGTATGTAGCTATCAGCATGATCTAATCCGTGTACGTAGATATCACCATGATCTAATCCGTGTATGTAGCTATCAGCATGATCTAGTAGTTAAGTAAAATCTCACGGCTGTACCTAAGTCGCCCTTTTCTCAGAAGCCGTTGGTAAATATCTGTTGGGCATTTACTGTACACAGGACGCCTGGAAGGACGTCACACAATGGGGCCACTGTTACTATCATGAACTGCTCCTCTGTTTTACTTTTAAATAGTCGATTGAACCTGTAGGAAAAGGTCATGTTGTGTTTTACTAACCTATTAATGGCATCCTTATAAGCCCATGATCATTGCCGCTTTGTAACATATGTACTTCCGTTGGTGCAACAAAAACAATTTCTGCCTTATAAATAGCATATTTAGGAATATCAGAATACTGTGCATCATGTCAGTGCTTCAAACCATTTTTACATTCAATTTTTTGCTAGTTTTATATCACATTTTGTTACCTATATTATAGTTGCTTTTATAAAATGTGACTATATTTCTTAGTGACTTGACCTTAGTGAAGGATTAAGAGCTCATCCATACCTGTATTTGGATTTTGTAACTCGTTCTCTTTCTATGCTGGCACCGAAAGTGCTAAAAGCTAAACTCTAACCTGAAGGTCAGCAATGAGACTCTGATCTTCAGCAAATCTAGCATAGACTGCCCATGTTTGGCGGGATGTACTAAGCATTGCAGTAGTATATGTGCCTGGGTTACACCAGGAGAGAACAGTAGTATATGTGCCTGGGTTACACCAGGAGAGAACAGTAGTATATGTGCCTGGGTTACACCAGGAGAGAGAACAGTAGTATATGTGCCTGGGTTACACCAGGAGAGAGAACAGTAGTATATGTGCCTGGGTTACACCAGGAGAGAGAACAGTAGTATATGTGCCTGGGTTACACCAGGAGAGAGAACAGTAGTATATGTGCCTGGGTTACACCAGGAGAGAGCAGTAGTGTATGTGCCTGGGTTACACCAGGAGAGAGCAGTAGTATATATGTGCCTGGGTTACACCAAGAGAGAACAGTAGTATATATGTGCCTGGGTTACACCAGGAGAGAACAGTAGTATATATGTGCCTGGGTTACACCAGGAGAGAACAGTAGTATATGTGCCTGGGTTACACCAGGAGAGAACAGTAGTATATATGTGCCTGGGTTACACCAGGAGAGAACAGTAGTATATATGTGCCTGGGTTACACCAGGAGAGAACAGTAGTATATATGTGCCTGGGTTACACCAGGAGAGAACAGTAGTATATGTGCCTGGGTTACACCAGGAGAGAACAGTAGCATATGTGCCTGGGTTACACCAGGAGAGAACAGTAGCATATGTGCCTGGGTTACACCAGGAGAGAACAGTAGCATATGTGCCTGGGTTACACCAGGAGAGAACAGTAGCATATGTGCCTGGGTTACACCAGGAGAGAATAGTAGTGTATGTGCCTGGGTTACACCAGGAGAGAACAGTAGTGTATGTGCCTGGGTTACACCAGGAGAGAACAGTAGTGTATGTGCCTGGGTTACACCAGGAGAGAACAGTAGTGTATGTGCCTGGGTTACACCAGGAGAGAACAGTAGTGTATGCGCCTGGGTTACACCAGGAGAGAACAGTAGTGTATGCGCCTGGGTTACACCAGGAGAGAACAGTAGTGTATGTACCTGGGTTGCACCAGGAGAGAACAGTAGTATATGTGCCTGGGTTACACCAGGAGAGAACAGTAGTATATATGTGCCTGGGTTACACCAGGAGAGAACAGTAGTATATATGTGCCTGGGTTACACCAGGAGAGAACAGTAGTATATATGTGCCTGGGTTACACCAGGAGAGAACAGTAGTATATATGTGCCTGGGTTACACCAGGAGAGAACAGTAGTATATGTGCCTGGGTTACACCAGGAGAGAACAGTAGTATATATGTGCCTGGGTTACACCAGGAGAGAACAGTAGTATATATGTGCCTGGGTTACACCAGGAGAGAACAGTAGTATATGTGCCTGGGTTGCACCAGGAGAGAACAGTAGTATATGTGCCTGGGTTACACCAGGAGAGAACAGTAGCATATGTGCCTGGGTTACACCAGGAGAGAACAGTAGCATATGTGCCTGGGTTACACCAGGAGAGAACAGTAGCATATGTGCCTGGGTTACACCAGGAGAGAGCAGTAGCATATGTGCCTGGGTTACACCAGGAGAGAACAGTAGCATATGTGCCTGGGTTACACCAGGAGAGAATAGTAGTGTATGTGCCTGGGTTACACCAGGAGAGAACAGTAGTGTATGTGCCTGGGTTACACCAGGAGAGAACAGTAGTGTATGTGCCTGGGTTACACCAGGAGAGAACAGTAGTGTATGTGCCTGGGTTACACCAGGAGAGTACAGTAGTGTATGTGCCTGGGTTACACCAGGAGAGAACAGTAGTGTATGCGCCTGGGTTACACCAGGAGAGAACAGTAATATATGCCCCTGGGTTACACCAGGAGAGAACAGTAGTATATGCCCCTGGGTTACACCAGGAGAGAACAGTAGTATATGTGCCTGGGTTACACCAGGAGAGAACAGTAGTGTATGTGCCTGGGTTACACCAGGAGAGAACAGTAGTGTATGTGCCTGGGTTACACCAGGAGAGAACAGTAGTATATGTGCCTGGGTTACACCAGGAGAGAACAGTAGTATATGTGCCTGGGTTACACCAGGAGAGAACAGTAGTATATGTGCCTGGGTTACACCAGGAGAGAACAGTAGTATATATGTGCCTGGGTTACACCAGGAGAGAACAGTAGTATATATGTGCCTGGGTTACACCAGGAGAGAACAGTAGTATATATGTGCCTGGGTTACACCAGGAGAGAACAGTAGTATATATGTGCCTGGGTTACACCAGGAGAGAACAGTAGTATATGTGCCTGGGTTACACCAGGAGAGAACAGTAGTATATATGTGCCTGGGTTACACCAGGAGAGAACAGTAGTATATGTGCCTGGGTTACACCAGGAGAGAACAGTAGTGTATGTACCTGGGTTACACCAGGAGAGAACAGTAGTGTATGTGCCTGGGTTACACCAGGAGAGAACAGTAGTATATGTGCCTGGGTTACACCAGGAGAGAACAGTAGTATATGTGTCTGGGTTACACCAGGAGAGAACAGTAGTATATGTGTCTGGGTTACACCAGGAGAGAACAGTAGTATATATGTGCCTGGGTTACACCAGGAGAGAACAGTAGTATATATGTGCCTGGGTTACACCAGGAGAGAACAGTAGTATATATGTGCCTGGGTTACACCAGGAGAGAACAGTAGTATATGCGCCTGGGTTACACCAGGAGAGAACAGTATTATATGTGTCTGGGTTACACCAGGAGAGAACAGTAGTATATGCGCCTGGGTTACACCAGGAGAGAACAGTATTATATGTGTCTGGGTTACACCAGGAGAGAACAGTAGTATATGTGTCTGGGTTACACCAGGAGAGAACAGTAGTATATGTGTCTGGGTTACACCAGGAGAGAACAGTAGTATATGTGTCTGGGTTACACCAGGAGAGAACAGTAGTATATGTGCCTGGGTTACACCAGGAGAGAACAGTAGTATATGTGTCTGGGTTACACCAGGAGAGGACAGTAGTATATGCACTTGGTATGCAAAAAGTTGTCACTTTAAAGTGTAAATAGTAGATGCTGTAGTTTCAGTATCCATTTGGTGCACAATATAATATTTTAATGAAGTGACCTATATTTAGGACAGTCTATGCCGGGATAGTGTTAGTGACAAATGATGAACTCACATTTACATTTTAAAGTATAATACATATACAAAAGCAAAGTAATAACTAAGTTCAATGAAATAAAAACATTTGTGCATTTACATTTTGTAGTGGCCTCTCCTAGAGAGACCCCTCTCTATGCACTGGTTGTTCATTTTATACCCCATAATATTGCCTTAGTTCATTTTATACCACACAGTGCCACCAGTTCACAATATGCCACAAAGAGGACGGAGACCAACCAGCTCCTACCTGAGGGGGATACTTCCTAATGCTGGACTTTACATTTTGAGTGGAGATCTTAATGTAGACACACTGTCCTTTTCTGCGACAGTCCTAATCTCCATGCTCGATCCCCATCCCCCCAGCTTCACAAAGGCCTTAATCAAGGAGAAGCCTACTCTCCGACAGTGCAGGGTTTCCGGATGAGCTCAGCTGTGTCTGTGAGACAGGAGTGTGTGAGATGGAGCGTTACTCAGAGGGAGACAGAGATCGCCCCTTTTCATGCCCGGGCAATGGGCTGGGATGGGGAACTTGGTAGACAACTATATGAGCTACATCCGGGGCCCCATGAGCCTCTGGGCCTCATAGCAATGACACCGCTTGTACCCACTATAGCTACACCCATGATTTGTTGTCATAGGGAATCTGCTCTCCTGCTGTGGACTGAGGGCCGGATTCAGAGATGGACGGAATTGCAGAGCCGCACACACGCAGCACACAAGTCACACACACGGAGCACACACACATGCACGCGCAGCCCACAAGCCGCATACACACATGCACACGCAGCCCACAAGCCGCACACAAGCCGCACACAAACCGCACACACGCAGCGCACAAACTGCACACACGCAGTCCACAAACTGCACAAACGCAGCACACAAGCCGCATGCACACACGCAGCCCACAAGCCGCACACACGCAGCCCACAAGCCGCATACACGCATGCACACACGCAGCCCACAAGCCGCACACACGCAGCCCACAAGCCGCACACACGCAGCCCACACGCCGCACACACGCAGCACACAAGCTTCTGTGCAATTCCATGCATCTAAAATGCAAATAAAGTAGGAGGTGTCTGTAGGAAAGTCATCTCCTTACTGCATCTGCGATCCCAGCGCTGTGACTGAGGTCACAACCTGGAATCACCGATGGTCGCAATGGTTGCCTCTATGGCCAGGCTGCGGAGGCTGAAGCATACCGCAGCCTGGCCAGGTCATGGTCACTTGCGAGACCAGGAAATATGTGTCCACCGATGCAGTCCCTGGCCCCTTCCCTCCTGGAAAACGTTGCCCAATCAATTACGCTGTGGTTTGGGGGGGGTCTGCAAGCGAGATCGCAGGACCTGTTCTGTCCATGTGCAGACCCCAAACCATTGGATTAGCGTACATCTCTGAATTATGCCCTGAATGCTGATGTATTACTTAAATAATGCAAATAGACCACAGCAGCTACACTATGGGGTATAGTTACTAATGTGCAGGTATTTAGAAGAGATGTTACCCATAGCAACTAATCAGATTCTACTTAGCATTTAACTAGCACCTTCTAGAAGATAATAGGTAAAATCTGATTGGTTGCTATGGACAATTTTTCCACTTCTAAAAACCCGCACTTTAGTAAATATACCCCTAATAGTTTATATAGTATCAGGGGGAGGGACAGGATGTGGCTGCTGGTCATCGGCACCACTGGTACTTATCTCGCACCAGACGGGCACCTTTTGCCACATTCCATTTGCACCCAGTCCCATCCCTATTAGTCCTCTTTAAATTTAACATGAATGCAGAGTTCAACTACACCTCGTGTTTTCATCTGCGCTTGTTCCAGAGCTGAGAGCACGCAAGTCAGAATTAATTCAATTGTTTCTATAATTAGTGACTAAATACCAGCAACTGGGTTACAACGGGTGTAAATACTCCTATTTTGATGCGTACAATAGGGTAGGTGTAAGGTGGCGCTGATAATGATGACTGTTAGCTAAGCAGGCGTACCCATAGCAGTGCTCACCTATAGCTCTCTATACCGGCAAATAGCTGCATTTGTGCCAAGTACTCACCTCTGGAGCTACACGGGCCCAAGGTACTTCCACATCTGCATCTGGCTGAAGAAGTCGAAATCACAAATGCAAAAAATCTATATACAGATGGAAGCATGAAACGTCATTGTGCAGACAAGCTTCTACATCATCCCGGCCGTGGTCCAGTTATGTCATTTTCCCCGGATTGTCTGCATACATCACAGGCTAATACCATTGCTCCTCAATAGATAACAAACTTCTGGGGGGGCAATATGCCTCAAATAACTGGCAAATATACATATTATTACTAATAACATAAATGACTAATTTCTGTAAATATTTAACCCAATTTTCAAATCTTTTCACAGGTGCTCGGCCTATACAACACCATTAACCCAGAAGCGTCAGCCTCTCCATGCTGTGTATCGCAGGATTTAGAATCTCTGACCATCTTGTACTATGTTGGAAAGACGCCAAAGATCGAACAGCTTTCAAATATGATTGTGAAGTCGTGTAAATGTAGCTAGACATGACGTAAGAGCATGTGGTTTTAGCGGACAAAAAAAAAACTTTTTTTAAAAAAGAATACAAAAAAAAAAACATAGGCCTTGTTTGATCAGTGTTATATTCTAAAAAAAAAAAAAAAAGAGACAAAAAAAAAAACGGTACTAGTGTGAACTTTTTGGAAGTTTTTTTAATAACTGGCAGAAGATGAAAGTCATTGAAGACTTTACTGAGTTTTAATAACTCAAATAATGACAATTGGAGAGGAACGTTCCCCTCCTTATCCTCCCTCCACCGCTAAATGTTCCTGTGTTAGGTAAGGGACTTGGGACAAATGTTTGTATTGGCAATTACTGCCATGAAGATCCCATATCTCCTGACGAAATTAATTCCGTCGTGTCATGTTGCTATTTTGGTACTCTGTTGATTGCACGGTTATAGTATGAGATATTTCGGTCTTCCTTGATGCCTGTGGCATATCAGCTTTCCAATGGCCACTTTTTAATTATGTTTTTTTTATTATTATTATTATAGTATTATTTGAAGAAGGCAACAACAAAAAAAGAAGAAAAATGTAAAAAGTAGATATCAACATAGGGGAATTTGCCTGACATAAAATTGCAGACACGTTTCACGGAATAGAGTCTCTGTTTTCCTCAGCAACTTTGAACAACAAAGACATTAATTTAAAGGAAAAAAAAATTAAACACTGGAAAAATTTGTGTTATTATGTGAAAGAAAAAAAAAACAGGAATATCCCATTTAGTGGCGTTGTATCTGTCCCGTGCCGTACTTGATCCCTCTTTTTTTGTTCCTCCAGTAGTCTATCTAGCCATTGGTTAGATTCCCCTGTTTTTGCTGTTGACATTATTTATTCTTGTGTAACTAATAATTTTATTATACCATGGAATATGTGGCTAAACAAGGACGAAATAAACAGCTAACATAACATGTAGTTTAATGATATAAGTGTTTGCTAGCATATGGATGTAGCTATCACTTTCATGAATGCACCATTTGAAAGGTAGTAGTTGTCTGCAGCTTTGAAAAGCTGCCTAAGGATCCACTGGGATCTAGTTACATTACAGAGACACTTCCACACTGACATGTACACTCTACGTTATCCGTTTAATATAACCCAAGGCACCTCAAAAAGGTCAGCAGCAAGGAACGTCTAATTCTCTAATTCCTGCGACTTGGGGCTATGTGTTCGCACTCCAATGGCACTTTGCAAAAGAGAAGTTTTTGAAAACTAAAGTTTACTTTGCTACGAGTATTAAATAAACTGATAAGCAATGATGTGTTCACATTATTTTGCTTGAGTTTGTACTTGTGTCTGGCCAGTTCTGAACTGCCTCATTATGGGTTAATTAGTATACCTCCCAACAGTCCTGATTCTTATAATGGGAAAGAGAGGCACGGTTTAACTGGATTATAGGCACGGCCATTGCAAATTGGGTTGTGGCCTTTGAAGATTGGGGATACAGCCAAGGTGGACTGTTGGGCAGGGCTAGTATTGACCATTTTGCATTCGTGAATGTTGGGACTCCATGTACGTCTACAGTATGTAGACTTCTGAAGGATCTGGTAACTGTGTAGAACACTACTTGTTTCCCATAGCAACCAAGCAGAATCTACCTGTAATTTTTCCATTACAGTTTATAAAATTAAAACAAACGTCTGACTGGTTGACAAGGGCATAAGCACCTCTTCTACACCATGCTCTGTGGAACATCTTTCATAAGTCCCCAACATCCGTATGCTCATCTAATATGAGAAACACAATTGTAAAGTTTTCTGTAAATAGAAATGAGAAAAAAACTTTAGTCGCTATAATTTTCGATCTACTTTACATGCAAAATCTCTGACGGAGGCATTCATTTAAATGTTTTATTATTTGTACATTTCATTTTATAAACCAGTGAAATATTTTATATGTACTGGTCTAATCAACAGACCTTTCTATGATGCTGTATAGCTATGCTATGTTTGTTTTGGGTATATGTAATTATACCGATAGTATTACAATAGGGGGTTTTCAAAGCCAGCTTTATTTAGAGCCAATCCTGTAGATCTCTGTTTTAAACCATTGAAAAAAAAACATAAGAATTGTGTACATCATGTGTAATATTTACAACCATACCATGATATTTGTACTCCGAAAGAAATGTCAGCTACAGTCAGTCTTCATCTGATCCCTCAGCTTGATGATGTTCCTTGTAGCTAGTCAGAAAGAGTAAAGTCCTGTACAATGACTTGCACTACAATACATATTTTATATTACTTACATCAACCTCCTTGTTACGCCCTAAACTACCTGACTGCAGTTTTTCAGTTTTATTTTGAATTATGTTGAATTTTGTGCATGTTTCTGATCAAGACAAACAAAGGTGATATTTTTATTAGAGATGTGCAGGCTCGGACCGGTTCACATTTTCCCGCCAAATTTGGATTTCTCTCCAAATTTTAGATCTCCGAAAGAGGCAAAACGTCATCTTTGATGGACAATCATCATCTTTCATGGACAATCATCATCTTTCATGGACAAACATCATCTTTCATGGACTTTTGTCCATGAAAGATGTTTATCCATGAAAGATTGTCTCTTTCCGAGATCTGAAATTTGGCGGGAAAGATCAGAATTTGGTGGGAAAATCCAAACCGATCTGAGCCTTCACATCTCTAATTGTTCTGCAAATCAATTATTCTTTTGACTAGATCTATTGGCAATTGCAAACGGCTTCCTATGTGTGGCAAATCATAAGGTAAAGTCCAATTATCTGGCATACGTAATACTATGGTTTTACACAAGTCTATTGGGACGCTGTGGGGACTTCACTCCACCCTCACAATATCATCATGGTAATGCTCTTAGCTGTATTGTTAAACAAATGTATTCTGCATGGAAACATTTAGTTTAACGTCCGAATATTTCCCAAAATGCTACACTCATGAGCGATATGATATATCATTGAACACCAGGGTAATGTGCTCTTCAAGCATAAGTAGTACTCCGTCATTTTTCGAGTCAAATTTGTAATGTTCCAGAAATAATGACTGTGGCTGTGAGAGACAATTACATGCATTTCATTAGTCAGTTATTGCTATATCTTGGAAAAATTTAATTTCATTTTAATTCAATAAAATCATATTTTCAATACATAGCAGAAAATATCCACACATACATATAAATTCAGAACATTAAACATGGTGGTTTGTATCTTGTGATTTTTTTTATAGTTTTTTTTTTTTTAAAGAAGGATCATTTTATTAATTTTCATTTTCTTTTCTGTTTTTAAACAAATCTAGACAAATCAAATATCTAATTTTTCTTTCACTCAAATTACAGTGAATTACAAACCGTCACGGACTGTTTACACATCAGAACCGTTATATACTTTTTTTTAATGTGCAGTTACTGCCCAATAATAATTATTATTGCTAAAAAAAAAATTGGTGGGTTGAAATATTTTTTTTTTCTCAATTTTAGAACCTACAGTATGCTTTCCGAATTACAACCATAAAACTGTATGATTCAAATCTGTGTAAATAATTATAAATACGAGCAGGAACACTTAAGTGATTTTATTTTGTTGATATTTTTTACAGTAATGTTAGAACGCAGTGAATATGTCATTAACCATTCATTTCAAATGTACAAAAAAAATATTTTATAAAAGGCTGAGAAGCAGCACATGAAACAGCAACAACCCTATAAATGTGTATTTTATAGTTGTAAAGTCTTTGTTTTTTATATCAACAAAAAGTTTACCAAAAAAATTATCATTGAAGCTTTTTTTTTTTTTTTTACTTTTAAAGGAAATATGCCAAGTGTTCCTTAATGTCATGTTAGCGAGTAGAGATGATTAAAGAGAGAAGCCAATGAGTAATGGGCCGGTGGTTACTGCTGGTATTTCAGATAGCAAAGGCTTCTTTATTTTGCAATTCAAGATGATTGTCTTGTGGTGGATGCCGTTTAATGTGAGTAATGTGGATGTATTCAAAACTTCATTGTTTTAGAATATATTTTTTGTCACTTACCACTTCCGAATGACTGTTTTCCATTTGAATTAGGTTTATTTTATATTCTTTATGATGTATTGTTGCAGAACATTTTTTTATTAAAGAAAAATCCATATTAGGCTTTATCAGCAATACATCTTTATAAACCATCTGGAGAAAATGAATAGAAAAACAGTTCAGCTGTATTTTTGTGACTGATTAATCTGTATTGTAACACAATGTATGTCTGTTTTCGTGGTGCTGTAGTGGTAAATAAATTATTTCAGTTGTACAATCATGCTTTACTGGTTTTATTTTCTTATTTTTTTTACTTACAGAGGTCCGGTCATCGCCTCACAAATCCACTTTATCGGTACATCATCAGTAGGAAAATTGTCTACTTGAATTTGCGTTAAAAACATTAAGACACTTATTGTAGTCGCTTTCCCATTCCCCAGCGGCAAATACAGTCGGTATCTTTATAAACCAGCTGCAGAGAATGACAGTTGTATTAGTGACGGAGAAATATGCTGGATAAAGCTGGTATTTTCTATAATGAATATAATTCCTGCACAGATATAAGCATATAGCACCTCTGTGAATTATTTAGTGAGTTTATGCATAAAACATATTAAGTAAGAGCACAATCCTATTGAAAGACTAAAGGGAATTGTTCAGGCTGCTACATGTACATAAGTGTCTGTATGTGCTCGCTGCAAATGCTATCACCATACCTCCCGACTGTAAGACGCGCAAAATACAGAGAAAATAAGCTCCACCTTAGATCCGTCCCCTTTCTTGTAAGCTCCACCCCCTTTGATATCCTAAGGCAGTGGTTCCCAAACTTTTTTGAATCGCGGCGCCCTAGTGCATCGGAATTTTTTCATGGCGCCCCTAAGCCAAAAAATTTGTTATTGAGAAATTCAGAAAACAATGTAGTGAAGTAGTAAAGTGAAGTAAATTGTGCTCATCTATCATCCTTAGGTTCGTTTATGTTGTGGTGACAGGTTTGAGCTTCTGTTTTTCCACATATTTAATATACATTGACCGTAAATAATTTGATTTGGTGCTGGACCACCAACCAGAGGCACCCCTGCAACCGTCCCGAGGCACCCCAGGGTTTCGCGGTGCAGTTTGGGAGCCACTGTCCTAAAGTAAGGAGACTGGGATCTATTCTTTCATTTAGGGCTGGGATTGGGGAACCTTTTTTCTGCTGAGGGCCATTTTGATTTATAAAATATTATCCTCGGGACCGGTGCTAGCCACAACCCCTCCATGTGATGTCACATGGGGGCGGGGCCACAATCACCGGTGTTTACAGCAATGCCTGGAGCATCCTCAGGATGCTCCGGGGAGCTGTAAGGGCAGCGGTGGGACCATCTGAAGCATCCTAAGGACGCTCCAGGCTGCACTGCTGCATAGATTCTGGCTGCAGGGGGCCATTCTAGGCACCCCGATAGCCAGATGAGGCTAACAGAATAAAGCTCAGAGGGCCAGACCAAATGATTATGGGGGCCTTATACAGCCCCCGGGCCTGAAGTTCCCCATCCCTGATTTACGGCATAGAACTCTGAGGAGGGAATTCAGTTAGCTACAGTAATATACCACGGGCTCATTTAAGCAGCAGGGCTATTCAATACTGAGCCGAAGGCAGCCGCAGGCTGCAGCTAGCGGATTTTATTGGGGCCTGAGCAGGCACGAAAAGAAATCCACGTTAAATAGCCTGTTTGTGGGTGCCGCGACCATGTTAACCCATAGATCGGGGAACTTAACCGGGATTGTATAAGTTAACGCACGTTAACACGGTAATTTTCCGGGCAAGAAGAACGGGTTCTAGTTGAATAGCCCGAGGCTATCACCCTTCTTTACCCGCGGTAAATTACCGCTGCTAATCAAATTCTCCCTTAGATCATTTTTATTATAGTTTTAGGTGTGTTTTGCCGTTACTTAATTTATCCCATGGTGGAGCGACATTTCATATGGAGTCATGTGGCCCAAGTGACATCTCTGCTCACCGAATATAAGGAAATATTTCATGTAATATCTAATACCGCAGGCAATAATAGGGTTTTAAGAATGATATCATCAGAAAATCCTGGGGATGGGGTCATTTAAGGTTGCGGCGTTCTTTACAGACAAATGTCCTGTGGTATGGCTGCTGTGAATGTCAGCGGAACGTGAGAAGTGCTGGGAAACGCCCAGTGTAATGGTTTATTAGTAACAGCGGTAAAGTCAGGGTTAATGCGGTGATAGGCGGAGTCAGTGATAACAGGTCTGTCATGGGAGCACAGCACTGTCACACATTGATGCTCGCAAAGGCATGGTGACGTCACCCCGGCAGTGCGCTGCTACCTGGATGGAGACAGCGTGGGAGCGCGCCCTTCTTATACATTTATCATTTTAAAACTTTTTTTAAGCTTAATATCCAGGTTTTTACATACAAATGAAAAGTGCGGTAAAAATCTGACATCATTCTTTCAAATCCAACTTTACATATTTGAACCAGAAATAAAATGAATAATTAGTCCCTTACTTATAACTCTGAGATGTCCTCCTGGAGACCGAGCGCCGCTCCCCACAGCTCTTACACTGGGATCTGCTCTCGGCAGTCTGGGGATGAGTTACAGGCGTCTTCTCTCCTCCTCACCTGTTACCAATGAGAGCTACAGTGATTAATGGGGCCAGCTTAGACATCTGGGGGCCAGAGCAGGTGCAGCGCCTACTTCCGCATGATTTGTGTCAGCCGATGTAGATGATGACACAGTCTCTCCATTCTCCTGTAACCTCTCTGAGGTATCACTAAGTTGAACCAGTAGTGATGATATTGTAGCCCATCAACTCACCATCAATGTGACATTACAGACTTGGGAATGAAAATCTAGTATATAATGTTACTAGGAACCAGTGACACGTTTGAGTCATCACTGGGGAAGCCATTTTGTGAGATCATTACCTTCTGTAGCAGCCATTTTATGAGATTTTACGAGCTGACCCAATGTTGGCTAGAAAGCAGTTTATGGACTGGTGTTGTTGATGTGACTAGTTCCTAGTGACTGCATACAATATACTGCGTTCTCAGGATTGTTGTTTCACCTCACATAATGGCTGGGCATAGGCCATGGTCCAGGCTCTCTCTCCCATGAGGTGCAGTGAACTTACCTCCCGTCATAGCCCATTCCAAGAGGGACACAGAGCTCTGTTCCTGGACTTCCCGCCTAATGTATGATTGCCGCCACCTGAGCTAGTTAATTGATAAGACAGGTGTTTCACCACAGGTGAGGGCAATCATACATTTAGAGGGAAGTCCAGGAACAGAGTATTGCGTTCTTCCTGGAATGGGTCATGTTGGTTTAAGACTATGCCTTAAACCCAGGCCGGTACCTCACTGTAAAACGCCCATTAGTACTGAATACCATCCCTCAGTCCCCAATACTTATACCATTTAGTTTTCATGCAGCACTTAGTACTAGGCTGCTAATATCAGACTGTACTTTATAACTAATAAAAGCCATATTGTGTTTATCACATCCATATAGTCGGAGTGTTCATTCCATTCATTAGAGAGTGGCTGTTTTCTGCAATCACTATATCCATTGTTTGCCATCTACCAATCCCCATTACAGTGATCCCAACCAGTATTGGCTCCAGGGGTGGGGCTGCAGCACAATCCAAAATTCAAATAGGGGAGGAGCCCCACCAACTGCCAGCGAGTCCGAACCATCTATGTTTGGGGTGGCAGTTGGTGCGGCTCCCCTATTTGAATTTTGGACTGTGCTGCAGCCCCACCCCTGGTGCCGCCACTGACCCCATCCATCGCACCATTGTACTCATATTACTGCCTTTATTGAAATAATAATGTCCATGTAGCAGGCAGTACTTTGGCTTTCAATATGAACGTTGGTAAGAGAACGTGGGATCAGGCAGGGCAGAAAATACTAATGTCACAATTGTGGGCGCTATATGTGTTCAGAAGTACAATGCCAGCGTCGCGGCATCAATATGACCGCACAGCCCTCATCCATCCCCTGATGAAAGCAGTCGCCACAATCACCAGTACGCGTTTGCGCCAGCGCTATCCTTGCTGCAAGAGATCCCATTGGAGGCGGTTGGTTATGGTATAACCGTCACGTGTGCCAGGAGGAACCAACGCCTGCATCCGTACAGGGCAGGCCTTACCCACAATGGGAATCGCACTTGGTAATAAACATGTCTGGAGTATCCTGTAACAAAATTCAGCAATAACCGATGTGTATCGGAATATATACTGTATACTGTCATGTTTCCCAAATCCTTCATGTTCACAAGAGCATTTGTAAAATCATTATTTCAGAAATTCTGAATTTTTCATTTCCACAGAAAAGGACGTTCTATAATAAGTCTATAAATAGACTATTAAATATAAGTAATAGCAATAGCAATAGTATAGTATTTAGTAATAAATAAAATAATGGCACCTATCCTCTCTACACATGATTTGTTATAAACACATGCGGTAACTCTGTGACGTTACACGGCCTAGGAGGAACGCTTATTGCCTGCATGATACATTGTTACAATGAAACATTCCTGAATTTCTGTGAACAACGTTTGTAAATGACGACAATTGCCACATTGGTCATGTTCCGCGTTCTCCGGTGCCAAAGAGGTTAACTAAATATTGCCTTCACAGAGACAGGATGGAACCAAAGACGGTAAAACATATTTTTATTAGAATTACCATTATATATAACAACATTTTTATGAGTGGCTGAGGAGCAGCTATAAAGTGCAGTAACATAATGGCCATGTCCTAAGCCCCATCACAAGGTATTGTTCTCCTCCCCAGGGCCTTGTTATGTCAGCATTCCTTCTAACGTTGGATGGGAAGGAGATAAAACATTAACAATAAAACCAGAATCTCAAACCGCCAGGCTGGCCCAGCACGGACTAAACATGTTTTTACCATCGCTCTCTGGAATAATGTTAAACGGATCCCTACATGAACTCACATTTTTTATAGCTGGAAGACTGATTAAGTTTCATTTAAGTCTTTATGGCCACTGCTCCTACACAAATAGCTCTATTCTGTAGTATTTCCCTGGGAGCCTTCCCTTTACCCTTTCATTGCTTCTGGAGAGGTTGGGAGGGTCAGCACAGCCTCGCTGCACCATGGACTCTAACAGATGTTCTCTCTGGGCTATCCAGGGCTAAAAGAGCAACAATCTCAAGTGTCCATAGTTTTTATGGTAGTCAGGCGCACGTCCTCTCTGGTTACTGTAGATGCCCTGTAATTTAGCTTTTTGCTTGCTCAAATCCCATGAACATCTTTGCAGACCAATCGTGAACGTTGTTGTAAATTTGCGGATCACAGTCAGACTCCCACATTGGCCGCTATCGTTAAGATGTTCATGTCATGTTATAATGATTTTTCATTTGAGACACGATTCAAATCACATTTTACAATCAAACAATAAACAATACTGGGCCTAAAGTGCAAAGTTACCAGCGCGCGCTCACCTGGGAAATTCCAGCGAACGTCCAATTTGCATACAGTATGTGCACCTGGATTGCGGCGCAAGGTTCGAGGCTCGGCAGCCTGCTGCCTGTGACCTGAGTGGGAGCAGGAGGTCGCCCAGGACGCGTGGGGATAGATGGACGGCATTAGGAGTCTTACACGTAGCAGTTTGCGCACCAATGTGCTGCCAGGGTCAGACAGGGGAGAACCCCGGGGGGCATCGCTGTCTGAGGATCAGACTATGGGCCTGATTTAGATCGCCATGCAGAGGTTTACACAGATTGAGCGATTGCTTGCCGTTACGCCACATGCAATTAAGCTGCACTGCGCAAGCGCACAGAGGATTCACTCACAAAGTGAGTGACAGGTAATAAGCATTTGGGGCAGGTAACCGGGGGTTGCTAGGCAAACGCAGGCGTGTCGGGACAGTTTAACCTGTTTCATTGGTGTGCATAAATTAGCCATTGTAATCTCCTTCGCAGCACGAGAGCTGCAGTGTGTGAGTCAGACGTACCTAGAAGCTGCCTGATCTGCGCCGATGTTCCTAATGTTCACACTGTCGCACGTCATCGAATTGATATAAGACGGCAGCAGCGGGCGTCCCTATGCTCGGCTAAGCTTAGGAGACATTAGCATATTTTCACTATTGCGATCTGTGAGAGAATGCAGCTGCGATGGCATTTACAGTAGGTGCAGATCTGAATCAGCCCAGCGCACTCACATTATACATTGTTACTCTACTAGAGCGTCAGTACCTTGGTGGCTCTGCTGGCAATCACCCCTCTACCATGCCTTATACAGCAACCATATTCTTTGGAGGCTTACTATATCTTCTCTAATGGTTGGCCACACCTCCTCTGGTGGCTTGCCACACCTCCTCTGGTGGCTGGCCACACCCTTTAGTGTGGGCCCTTACCACTGCATTCCCCAGGGGGCCGGCCCTTCATGCCCCAGTCCAACACTGTGAGGAGTATAGAGGATGGGAGGGAGCGCTGTATACTATACATAGAGGATGGGAGGGAGTGATGTATACTATACACAGATGATGGGAGGGAGCGATGTATACTATACATAGGGCATGGGAGGGAGTGATGTATACTACACATAGAGGACTCGAGGGAGTGATGTATACTATACATAGAGGATGGGAGGGAGTGATGTATACTATACATAGGGAACAGGAGGGAGCGATGTATACTATACATAGGGAACAGGAGGGAGTGATGTATACTACACATAGAGGACTCGAGGGAGCGATATATACTATACCTAGAGGGTGGGAGGGAGCGATGTATACTATACATAGGGGACGGGAGAGAGCAATGTATACTATACATAGGGCATGGGAGGTAGCGATGTATACTATACATAGGGCACGGGAGGGAGCGATGTATACTATACATAGGGCACGGGAGGGAGCGATGTATACTATACCTAGAGGGTGGGAGGGAGCGATGTATACTATACCTAGAGGGTGGGAGGGAGTGATGTATACTATAAATAGGGCATGGGAGGGAGCGATGTATACTATACATAGAGGATGGGAGGGAGCGATATATACTATACCTAGAGGGTGGGAGGGAGCGATGTATACTATACCTAGAGGGTGGGAGGGAGCGATGTATACTATACCTAGAGGGTGGGAGGGAATGATGTATACTATATATAGGGCATGAGATGGAGTGATGTATACTATACCTAGAGGGTGGGAGGGAGCGATGTATACTATACCTAGAGGGTGGGAGGGAGCTAGCACCGTGATCTGTGTTGAATCATCCAGGTGTATCAGTCCCTAGTGGGTATTGTAGTCTTTCATCCTGTAATGTTATATTTTAGGATTATCCTGTGCATAAAATATTCCATTCCCTCCAAGAATGAAATGATCAAGGTGACATCTTCCTTGTGTTTGTACGGGACGATAACATTTATAGGACTGGGCCTATATCTCAGTGGATGATGAAATGTTTTATGTGTAAATAAACACAATATTTTTATTCTTGGCCCACTACAATCTGGGGCCAGTCTGTAAGAGATAAATGTCCCTTCATGTCCGCGGCCAACACACCTTTGCTTAAGGTTCTTTGCTTAAGCAGTTAAGGTCTCGGCAAAAGCTGCACAATCAAAATGGGAGATTGTTTTCATTATTTACACATTTAGGGGCGTGTTCTGCGCCTTCTGCGTATTCTGCGTGTTCTGTGGGGCACAAAGTAAAATAACTTCATGTCTCCATACAGTCTGACGTGGAAATTTGGTTGTGTTCGATACTTCCAAGTGGACACATTTTTGCACCTTCCAGCTGCTCTACGGCGAAGTGCGTTTCTAGTGATGCTCCAATCAATGTATTGGAAATATTCAATCTAATAGAGACAGCCCCGATGTCCCTCCCATTCTCGCGATTAATCAAAGACACAAAGGAAGCTAAACGAGTCACCGTTTTACTAGGAAAATGTCAAAGTTGAAATTGATGTGGCTCTAGATGGATTGTAGCTAGCGCTAATGCTCCCACCCCACGCGTTTTCCCGTGGGTCCAGGAAACAGTAGGATGTGCACTTTGAAATGCGCTTGGCAGACATATAGCAGAATTTGCACAATAAAGGCAGCATAGGACCACACAGTCTGTAATGAATGACCCAATGCCAGGACCAGCGGCTCCTGTTTGTCTCAGTAATCTGTTCTCCAATCCCGGGGACTCTTAGCACCCACACCCTGACCAGGGAAACATTGCAGCCAGGAATAGGGGGAAGATACGTTTATAACCACAGATTAAGTTTTCTCCTAGAATATTGTTTGTGCAGCAATGAATGAAGCAAAGAGAGAAGTTTGGATGGATGTGGAATTCCATGGAGACAGGAGATAACCCATCTGCGTAATGTGGTAACACAACGGATCAGTATCCAAAGTTTAAAAACAAACTTTTAAAGAAAAAAAACAACAACATTTTACTTCTTGTGTCTCTGATCCTCTCCGAGTTCTCAGCAGGATAATACCCCGCGGATAAACATCTGTTTTTCATAAAAAAATGTTTTTAATATCTTTTGATATAATAACAGCTTGATCCCTGGAATGTGCAGAGAATGTAAAGGAATGAATTCACAGTTTGAGATTTAGAGCGTATTTTTACTGAGCGTAACCGCTCACAGCGCAGATTCCCTAACGGTATTAGGTCTCACCAGTAAATTACCAGCGACACTTTCATGTTGTCTCCTTACAGAACTGATTTGCCCAGAAGGTCTCCCCATTATATATTGCTACAAAGTTAGAATTTTTGTGTTGACCTTTTTGTATTTAGTTACAATATCTGTATATATTTGGTATTTTTCCTTCATGCACTTACCATAAATTACATTATTGATGAAATAAAAATGATTTGATCAGTAAAAACGTAATATTAGAACCATTGCGGGGGATAACTAGACCAGTCTCAGGCATCGTATAAGGCACCGCTCTAGGGTAACACATCTGCATTATTCTTCCACTGATAGTATTCCCTATCTGTAGCTGGGCCAGTGCCCCCAATGCCCACACACAGGCCCTGGCAAAGTCATTCATTACACATTGCTCAAAAGGTTTTGGGCTTAAACACGCTGGGTATGGGCGGCTTGTAATAAATAAATGGGCTCGTTTGCACCTGGTTTATTAGTTGTGATAATGTGGCCTTTGTAACATGAATGGTTTCATGACACCGTCCCCAAATCAAAGGTACTTCTACATAGGGCCCCCTAATTGCTTTACAGGACCCCTGTACAGTAATATATAGTTACACACAGAAACACGCTATACACAGACATACACTAATATACTGTATACACACACACACACACACACACTCTGACATAGTGATATACACACACAATCACATTGATATACACACACATACGCTATACACACTAATATACACGCTCACATACAGTGATATATACACATACTGTACAGTAATATATAGTTACACACAGAAGCACGCTATACACAGACATACACTAATATACTGTATACACACACTGTGTGTGTATATCACTGTATGTCAGTGTGTGTATACAGTATATTAGTGTATGTCTGTGTATAGCGTGCTTCTGTGTGTAACTATATATTACTGTACAGTATGTGTATATATCACTGTATGTGAGCGTGTATATTAGTGTGTATAGCGTATGTGTGTGTATATCAATGTGATTGTGTGTATATATCACTGTATGTGAGCGTGTGTATAGCGTGTGTGTGTGTGTGTATCAATGTGATTGTGTGTGTATATCACTGTATGTCAATCACATTGATACACACACACACACACACGCTATACACACGCTCACATACAGTGATATATACACACAATCACATTGATATACACACACATACGCTATACACACGCTCACATACAGTGATATATACGTACAATCACATTGATATACACATACGCTATACACACGCTCACATACACTGATATATACACATACTGTACAGTAATATATAGTTACACACACACACGCTATACACACACAAACATACACGAATATACACACACACACACACACACACACAGGAATATACACACACTCACATACAGTGATATACAGACACAGTAATATATATACACAAGCATACAGTAATATATATACAGTATATACACACACACAGGAATATACACACACTCACATACAGTGATATACAGACACACAGTAATATATATACACAAGCATACAGTAATATATATACAGTATATACACACACACACATATGCTACGTAACACCCTGCTAATGGGATTCAGTGGTTCGGCTAGGATGGCCTCTTCCTGTAATCACTCCTTCCCCTCCCTTAGCAGAGAGGTCAGGGATTCCCCAATCCCAGAAACAATAAACACATCAGATATAAACAGTCTATAGGTGCCTACACACATAGCGATATTTTACACGATCCGGCTGATTCCGACGCATCGGAACGACAGATCGTGTAAAATATGCCCAAATCGTGAGTAAATCGTGAGCCCCCACTCACCATCACGATGCTATTGGTGTCCCCGCTGGTCGTACATCGCATCCTCAGATCTGCCATGCTGTAGGGCAGATCTGACAATAAAGTCACATTCTAGGTGTTTGATCTCTTACGCAAAGCAGTTTACAACAATATCACAGCAATAGTGAGCTTTTATGTTTGAACATTATCCTAGGTGAACCTAATACTGTTCTTCATAGAACACTTAATATTACTGAATAAATCTATTCTCCTACAGAGTCATACATCCACAGACGTGGATGCAATTACTTTCAAACACTTTGCTTTTTATTCAAATAACACATCTCCCCTAACAAGCAGATCAGTGACACATATTACTAGGGGTGAGTGGGTTCGGATTTCTGAAATCCGAACCCCCCCGAGCCCCCCTGATCCGAGGCCAATCCGAGTCAGGCTCGACTTTTCCCGCCTGACTCGGATCTGAAATCGAGGCAAAACGTCATCATCCCGCCTTCCGGGTCTCGCGGGTTTTGGATACTATATAAAAGGTACCCGCGTCTGCGCCATTTTCTCACTCGGCTGTGGAGAGTGAAGAGGGAGGGTAGGAGTTAGGGCTGTGTAGTGTAGTGTAGTGCTGTGCTGTGCTGCTGTTGTCCATAGGGGCTGTGTCCACTACTTCAAAGTCCATAGGGGCTGGCTGGACTGTGTTGTGCAGTCAGTTCTCCATAGGGGCTGTGTCCACTCCAAAGTCCTGTGCAGTGTCCCAGTCCTAAAGGGGTGCTGTAGTGTTGTCCAGGGGGTGCTCTGTCCATCAGGGGTGCTCCCCCCAAGTGCAAAAAAAAAAATATTTTCTGTGTTTGTGAATTGTGTGCGCAGTAGCTGCACGTGCATCAACAAAGGAGCAGCGCCAAGCGTGCGCCTGTGTCCCATTAGAAAAGGGCCGGCTGGCTTGTCCGTTAAAGGGTGCTGTAACCCCCAAAGTACACTCCAAACAAAATAAAAAAATATTTTCTGTGTTTGTGAATTGTGGCTCTGATTCAGAGCCAGACGGTCTGACCAGAGCGCTCGCTCTGAATCAGGGCCCACCTCCATTAAAATGGAGCGTCCTCCTGGACGCTCGTATAGCTGTGGGTCACCACCCACAGCATATACGAGCGTCCAACAAGATGGTCGCGATGGTCAAGACCATCGCGACTATCGGACTTGCGAGGGAAACCTTGTGGTCGGGTTTCTCAACCGCAAGGCCAGGAGTGATTTTGGCTCTATCAGAGCCAAAATCACTCCCACTGACATCACTAGTGATGTCAGTGGGGCCGGGCTTCAGACGGTAGGCGTTCCCATAGGAACGCCTCCGTCTGGCAGGCACGCCCCTGGAACGCCCACCAAAGGGGGCGTGCTGTCAATCAACATCGACAGCACGCCCCTTTTGGTGCGAGACCCGGAGCGATGGAAAGTCCTTCGCTCGCCGGGTCTCGCGCATGCGCACGACGGAGCTCCCTCCGTCATGCGCAAGCGCAGTGGGGAACATCGACCCACTTGCGAGCGGACTGCAGCTCGCGAGTGGGTCTGAATGACCCCCTGTGTGCGCAGTAGCCGCACGTGCATCAACAAAGTAGTGCCAAGCGTGCGCCTGTGTCATAAGTAAAGGGCCGGCTGGCTTGACCGTTAAAGGGTGCTGTAACCCCCAAAGTACACTCCAAGCAAAATAAAAAAATATTTTCTGTGTTTGTGAATTGTGTGCACTGTGGCTGCACGTGCATCAGCAAAGGAGCAGCGCCAAGCGTGCGCCTGTGTCCCATAAGTAAAGGGCCGGCTGGCTTGTCCGTTAAAGGGTGCTGTAACCCCCAAAGTACACTCCAAGCAAAATAAAAAAATATTTTCTGTGTTTGTGAATTGTGTGCGCAGTAGCCGCACGTGCATCAACAAAGTAGTGCCAAGCGTGCGCCTGTGTCATAAGTAAAGGGCCGGCTGGCTCATTTCTTAAAGGGTGGTGTATCCCACAAAGTAACTAGTCTCCAGCAAAAAGAATTTTTTTTTTCTGTGTTTGTGTGCGCCTTAGCCGCACGTATATATCAATATAACATAAATGGAGGACCAAACTTTCTCCAATAAAAATAAAATAGGGAAAGATCAAGAACCACTTCCTCCTAGTGCTATTGCTGCTGCTGGGAGTTGTTCATCATCCCAGAGAGGAAGTAGGAACACCACTACTTTTACTAAACAATTGACCCTCCAACAGTCCCTAGCGAGGAGGATGAAGTACGACAGCAGTCATCCTGAAGCAAAACGTATAACTGAGGCCTTGGCTGCTATGTTGAAGTTAGACGTGCGTCCGGTATCCGCCATTAGTGCAGTGGGATTTAGACAATTGATGGAGGTAGTGTGTCCCCGGTTCCAAATCCCGTCTAGATTCCACCTGCATCCTCAAAGCAGCAGCGACAAGCGTGCGTCTGTCTGTTAAAGGGTGGTGTAACCCTCAAAGTGCGCTCCACAAACAATAAAAAAATACTTTTTTTTTCTGTCTTTGTGAAATGTGTGGGCTGTAGCCGCACTTGCATCCTCAAAGCAGCAGCGACAAGCGTGCTTCTGTCTGTTAAAGGATTACATCGGTGACAGCATCCAAGTAGGCATGTCAGACAGTCCGTACCTGTACTGGCAGGAAAAAGAGGCAATTTGGAGGCTCCTGTACAAACTGGCTCTATTTTACCTGAGTTACCCCCCCCTCCAGTGTGTACTCCGAAAGAGTGTTTAGTGCAGCAGGGAACCTTGTCAGCGAAAGGCGTAGGAGGTTGCTTCCACAAAATGTGGAGAAGATGATGTTCATAAAATGAATTATCAACTCTTCCAGGGAGACCAGCCTCCAGAACGTACAGAGGGACCTGTGGTGGTGGATTCCAGCGGGGACGAATTAATACTCTGTGAGGATGAGGATGTACACAACACTGAAGAGGGTGAGGAATCGGTGGATGAGGAGGATGAGGATGACATCTTGCCTCCGTAGAGCCAGTTTGTGCAGGGACAGATTAATTGCCAGCTTGTTTTGTGGGGGCCCAAACGAACCAATCATTTCAGCCACAGTCGTGTGGCAGACCCTGGCGCTGAAATGATTGGTTTGTTAAAGTGTGCATGTCCTGTTTATACAACATAAGGGTGGGTGGGAGGGCCCAAGGACAATTCCATCTTGCACCTCTTTTTTTTCTTTGCATTATGTACTGTTTGGGGCCTAGTTTTTCTAACTGCCATCCTGTCTGCCACTGCAGTATCACGCCTAGATGGGTCACGTGTTTGTGCCGCCCACTCGTGTCGCTTAGCATAGTCATCCAGCTACCTCGGTGCAACCTTTTGGACATAAAAACACTATTGTGAGGTGTGAGGTGTTCAGAATAGACTGGAAATTAGTGGAAATTATGGTTATTGAGGTTAATAATAGCATAGGAGCAGAAAAACCCACAAATTCTGTGATTTTAGCTGTTTTTATGCTTTTTAAAAAAAAAAAAATACAGATCCAAAACACAAAACCCAGAACCCAAAACACGGAAGGGTGGTTTTGGCAAAACCAATCCAGATCCAAAACACGAAAAGTGGCCGGTGCACACCCCTACATATTACCAGAATCAGCAGTTTCTGACACAATTATCTGTTAACGGGATCTATAAATGCATGCATTTGTTACATAACACTCTCATCTAAACACCTTCCTAATAATCCTCCCTTATACGTCTACACGTTCCCTATATATACGTTCAGAGCTCCTACACCCATTAGTACATACGGTAATGATGTACTTTCCCACCCATGGCCAATCTTTCGGTGGTGCACATTTGGTAAGTATGATTAGGGCCCAAAGTTCATGGACCCGGCTCATTGGGAAGTAACTAAATAATCTAGGACTTGCGTGAGGTGCCCCAGAGATGGTCCTTACAGCGCAGATTTGGGCAGAAATGATGAGATAATTGCTACTGGTACAGTATGTCGGCTATACATTTGTCCTGACATCTAGTATCCAGTCTGTGCCTCAGTGTAATTCTTGTGTGAGATTAGGAATTAGCCTCTGGAATGATAAATCGTCTGAAGTAACATCAAGGTACTGTAGGAAATTGGCATCTTTAGCCTGAGGTAGTGATCCCTCCAAACGACTTAGTTTTGTTCTGTCGCAGGTTTCACGTTAATAGTATCCTGCGTGCCTAAGTCAGGTGTAAATACTCGGTGATGAATAACTGCAGCCTAGTAGGATTTATAATTATAACCAACTCTTAGTGTCACTAAGGGGTCTATGTACCTCAAGTCTATAGGGGACTATTTACTAAGCTGTGTTAGGAGATAAAGTGAATGGTGATAAGGTACCAGCCAATCAGCTCCTAACTGCCTTTTTTTAAACACAGCCTGTGAGATGGCAGTTAGGCGCTGATTGGCTGGTACTTTATCTCCTAACACTGCTTAGTAAATAGTCCCCTAAAGACCGGAGGTTGCGCTGTAAGAGGTTATCTATTCTCTTTAGTTATGTGCTAGAGCTTCTCTCCCTTAGATGCACAATGCTGCACTGGGACTTGTAGTCCATCTACCCCTTTGCTGTTGTCCTCTGACCCAATAAGAAGGGAGTGTGACACAGTACATAATGCTGAGAGATATTAAACGGACCTGCTCCCAGGTCCTCAGTCCCAGGCAGAGAGAATGAGCCTTCCCCAATTGTATACCTCCCAACTGTCCCGTTTTTCTGGGACTGTCCCGCTGTCCCACTTGCCGGCAGTAGTGTCCCGCGGAGGGGGGAAGTTGGGGGGAGCACAAACCACTGCTCGGGTGTGCAGGAGGAGAACAGATGTTGCGCGCATGCGCACGGCATCTGCTCACTCGTGTAGAGAAAGCCTGGGGGCTGTCCAGCATCTCGGAAAGTGCTAGACACGCCCGCATAGTGACGAAAACGGGGGAAGCCACGAGACTCCACCCAGTTTTTCACATGCTCCACCCCTTTTCCAGAAGCCACATCCCCTTTTTATGTGCAGTGCTTGGTGACAGAGGCAGTGTTGTTGCCAGCGGTAACCTGCCATAGGGCAGTGTAACAACAACAAGCCCACATTACTGCAAAATCACCCATTAGTCTCCAGCAAAGGGCTTCTCACCCCTTAGACCATCAGTCCCTGTGTTCCATACCTAAAATCACTTTTTAGGCTGGGCCCTTGCTCATAGGCCGGTGCGTCTGCACATCCCACTTGTGGACAGAAGGGGGCAATATACAGCTTTCCAAATCTTCCATGTATTGAGAATGGCGGCTTGTGCTCTAGTCTAGGGCCCTCATTCAGAGCCGTACGCTCTGAGCAGAGCGCACGCTCTGAATGAGGGCCGCCCTCCATAAAAATGGAGCGTCCTCCTGGACGCTCGTATAGCTGTGGGTCACCACCCACAGCCTATACGAGCGTGCAGTTTGATGGCCGCGATGGTCGTGTCCATCGCGACCATCGAAACTGCGAGCCGGAGCCTGCGGTTGAGGTTTTCAACCGCAAGCCCCGGAGTGATTTTGGCTCTATCAGAGCCAAAATCACTCCCACTGACATCACTAGTGATGTCAGTGGGCCGGCTTCTGACGGGAGGCGTTCCCGTGGGAACGCCCCCGTCAGGGATGCACGCCCACGGCACGCCCACCAAAGGGGGCGTGCTGTCAATCAACATCGACAGCACGCCCCCTTTGATCAGACACAACGAGCGAAGGAAAGTCCTTCGCTCGTCGCGTCTGGCGCATGCGCACGACGGAGCTCCCTCCATCGTGCGTATGCTCAGTGCAGAATATCGACCCACTTGCGAGCGGACAACCGCTCGCGAGTGGGTCTGAATCAGGGCCAAAATCTCTATATGCTGTTATTTGATATGCACAGATTTGCGGGGGGATGAGGTTATCTACTGCCACCCGGAATGCTGGCCGTCGGAATCCGACCCAGGACTAAAGATAGGAGGTGTCGGCATTTCAACGCCCATCTGTAGCCCCATACAGAAATCCTGACGCCCGGCATCCCGAACAAGGTAAGCCGGGGGCAGCTCGGTTGTAGCTGTGTGTGGGGGGAGGGTTGTAGGGTTAGGTTTAGGCTAGGGAAAGGGGTGGTTAAGGATAGGTACTAGGGGTGAGCGGGTTCGGATTTCTGAAATCCGAACCCCCCCGAGCCCCCCCGATCCGAGTCCGATCCGAGTCAGGCTCGACTTTTCCCGCCTGACTCGGATCTGACATCGAGGCAAAACGTCATCATCCCGCCTTCCGAGTCTCGCGGGTTTTGGATCCTATATAAGGTACCCGCGTCGGCGCCATTTTCTCACTCGGCTGTGGACAGTGAAGAGGGAGGGTGGGAGTTAGTGCTGTGTAGTGTAGTGTAGTGTAGTGCTGCTGTTGTCCACTACTTCAAAGTCCATAGGGGCTGGCTGTGTTGTGCTGTGCTGCTGTTGTTAATAGGGGCTGTGTCCACTACTTCAAAGTCCATAGGGGCTGGCTGGACTGTGTTGTGCAGTCAGTTCTCCATAGGGGCTGTGTCCACTCCAAAGTCCTGTGCAGTGTCCCAGTCCTAAAGGGGTGCTGTAGTGTTGTCCAGGGGGTGCTCTGTCCATCAGGGGTGCTCCCCCCAAGTGCTAAAAAAATAATATATTTTCTGTGTTTGTGAATTGTGTGCGCAGTAGCCGCACGTGCATCAACAAAGTAGTGCCAAGCGTGCGCCTGTGTCATAAGTAAAGGGCCGGCTGGCTTGACCGTTAAAGGGTGCTGTAACCCCCGAAAGTACACTCCAGTCCAAACCAAAAAAAAATTATTTTCTGTGTTTGTGAATTGTGTGCGCAGTAGCCGCACGTGCATCAACAAAGTAGTGCCAAGCGTGCGCCTGTGTCATAAGTAAAGGGCCGGCTGGCTTGATCGTTAAGGGTGCTGTAACCCCCGAAAGTACACTCCAGTCCAAACCAAAAAAAAAATTATTTTCTGTTTGTGAATTGTGTGCGCAGTAGCCGCACGTGCATCAACAAAGTAGTGCCAAACGTGCGCCTGTGTCATAAGTAAAGGGCCGGCTGGCTTGACCGTTAAGGGTGCTGTAACCCCCGAAAGTACACTCCAGTCCAAACCAAAAAAAAAATTATTTTCTGTGTTTGTGAATTGTGTGCGCAGTAGCCGCACGTGCATCAACAAAGTAGTGCCAAACGTGCGCCTGTGTCATAAGTAAAGGGCCGGCTGGCTTGACCGTTAAGGGTGCTGTAACCCCCGAAAGTACACTCCAGTCCAAACCAAAAAAAAATTATTTTCTGTGTTTGTGAATTGTGTGCGCAGTAGCCGCACGTGCATCAACAAAGTAGTGCCAAGCGTGCGCCTGTGTCATAAGTAAAGGGCCGGCTGGCTTGACCATTAAAGGGTGCTGTAACCCCCGAAAGTACACTCCAGTCCAAACCAAAAAAAAAATTATTTTCTGTGTTTGTGAATTGTGTGCGCAGTAGCCGCACGTGCATCAACAAAGTAGTGCCAAGCGTGCGCCTGTGTCATAAGTAAAGGGCCGGCTGGCTTGACCGTTAAAGGGTGCTGTAACCCCCGAAAGTACACTCCAGTCCAAACCAAAAAAAAAATTATTTTCTGTGTTTGTGAATTGTGTGCGCAGTAGCCGCACGTGCATCAACAAAGTAGTGCCAAGCGTGCGCCTGTGTCATAAGTAAAGGGCCGGCTGGCTTGACCGTTAAGGGTGCTGTAACCCCCGAAAGTACACTCCAGTCCAAACCTAAAAAAAAATTATTTTCTGTGTTTGTGAATTGTGTGCGCAGTAGCCGCACGTGCATCAACAAAGTAGTGCCAAGCGTGCGCCTGTGTCATAAGTAAAGGGCCGGCTGGCTTGACCGTTAAAGGGTGCTGTAACCCCCGAAAGTACACTCCAGTCCAAACCAAAAAAAAATTATTTTCTGTGTTTGTGAATTGTGTGCGCAGTAGCCGCACGTGCATCAACAAAGTAGTGCCAAGCGTGCGCCTGTGTCATAAGTAAAGGGCCGGCTGGCTTGACCGTTAAAGGGTGCTGTAACCCCCAAAGTACACTCCAGTCCAAACCAAAAAAAAATTATTTTCTGTGTTTGTGAATTGTGTGCGCAGTAGCCGCACGTGCATCAACAAAGTAGTGCCAAGAGTGCGCCTGTGTCATAAGTAAAGGGCCGGCTGGCTTGACCGTTAAAGGGTGCTGTAACCCACAAAGTACACTCCAGTCCAAACCAAAAAAAAAATTATTTTCTGTGTTTAGCCGCACGTATATATCAAATCGATATAACATAAATGGAGGACCAAACTTTCTCCGATAAAAATAAAATAGAGAAAGATCAAGAACCACTTCCTCCTAGTGCTGAAGCTGCTGCCACTAGTCATGACATAGACGATAACATGCCATCAACGTCGTCTGCCAAGGCCGATGCCCAATGTCATAGTAGAGGGCACATACAATCCCAAATGGCAAAGTTCAGGAAAATGACCTTGAAAAAGACATTTAAATCAGCTGAAGAGAAACGTAAACTTGCCAATATGCCATTTACGACACGGAGTGGCAAGGAACGGCTAAGGTCGATCCCTAGTATGTTCATGACTAGTGGTTCAGCTTCACATGACGATGGAAGCACTCCTCCCACTAAAAAAATCAAAAGAGTTAAGCTGGCAAAAGCACAGCGAAGAACTGTGCTTTCTAAGAAGATATCACAAATCCCCAAGGAGAGTCCAAGTGTGGTGGTGGTTGCGATGCCTGACCTTCCCAGCACTGGACGGGAAGAGGTGGCTCTTTCCACCATTTGCACGCCCCCTGCAAGTGCTGAAAGGAGCACCCACAGTCCACTTGCTGATATGCAAATTGAAGATGTCACTGTTGAAGTACAACAGGATGAGGATACTGGTGTAGCTGGCGCTGAGGAGGAAGTTGGCGAGGAGGATTCTGATGGTGATGTGGTTTGTTTAAATCAGGCTCCGGGGGAGACAGTTGTTGTCCGTGGGATGAAAAAGCCCATCACGGTCATGCCTGGGCAGAAGACCAAACATTCCACCTCTTTGGTCTGGCAATATTTCTATCCAAATCCGGACAACAACTGTCTTGCCATATGTACCATATGTAAAGGTGAAATAAGTAGGGGTAGGGACGTCAACCACCTAGGAACATCCTCCCTTATACGGCACCTGCAGCGCGTTCATAAAAAGTTACTGTCAAGTTCAGAAACTTTGGCTCAGACCGTAAGCAGTCCAGGGACACCTAAATCCCGTTGTCCTGTTGTATCCAAGCGCCTGCAAACCACACCGTCAACTCCCTCCTCGTCAATTTCCTCCTTAGTCAGGATCGGAAGTAGTCCTGCAGGCCATATCACTGGCATGACTGACTCTCCTATCCGGGATTCCTCCGGAGGATCCTGCATTGCTACGCCTACTGCTGCCGCTGCTGCTGTTGCTGCTGCTGCTGGGAGTCGTTCATCATCCCAGAGAGGAAGTAGGAACACCACTACTTTTACTAAACAATTGACCCTCCAACAGTCCTTAGCGAGGAGGATGAAGTACGACAGCAGTCATCCTGAAGCAAAACGTATAACTGAGGCCTTGACTGCTATGTTGGTGTTAGACGTGCGTCCGGTATCCGCCATTAGTGCAGTGGGATTTAGACAATTGATGGAGGTAGTGTGTCCCCGGTTCCAAATCCCGTCTAGATTCCACTTCACTAGGCAGGCGATACCGAGACTGTACAGAAACGTCAGAAAAAGTGTCCTCAGTGTCCTGAAAAATGCCGTTGTACACAATGTCCACTTAACCACGGACATGTGGACAAGTGGAACAGGGCAGACTAAGGACTATATGACTGTGACAGCCCACTGGGTAGATGTATCACCTTACGCAGCAACAGCATCACCAGTAGCAGCATCTCAGAAACGCCAGCTCGTTACAAGGCAGGCTACGCTGTGTATCACCGGTTTCAGTAAGAGGCACACCGCCGACAACCTCTTAGAGAAACTGAGGGAAATCATCGCCCAGTGGCTTACCCCACTTAGACTCTCCTGGGGATTTGTGATATCTGACAACGCCACCAATATTGTGCGGGCATTACATCTGGGCAAATTCCAGCACGTCCCATGTTTTGCTCACACAATAAACTTGGTGGTGCAGAATTTTCTGAAAAGCGACAGGGGCGTGCAGGAGACGCTTTGGGTGGCCCGAAAAATTTCTGGCCACTTTCGCCATTCAGCGACTGCGTGCCGAAGACTGGAGCGCCAGCAAACACTCTTGAACCTGCCCCGCCATCACCTGAAGCAAGAGGTTGTGACGCGGTGGAACTCAACCCTCTATATGCTTCAGAGGATGGAGGAGCAGCAAAAGGCCATACAAGCCTATACATCCACCTATGACATAGGCAAAGGAGGGGGTATGCACCTGACTCAAGCGCAGTGGAGAATGATTTCCGTGTTGTGCAAGGTTCTTCAGCCCTTCGAACTTGCCACACGTGAAGTCAGTTCAGACACTGCCAGCTTGAGTCAGGTCATTCCCCTCATCAGGCTTTTGCAGAAGCAGCTGGAGAAAGTGAAGGAGGAGCTAAGACGGAGCGATTCCGCTCGGCATGTGGGACTTGTGGATGAAGCCCTTCATTCGCTTTGCCAGGATTCCAGGGTGGTCAATCTGTTGAAATCAGACCACTACATTTTGGCCACCGTGCTCGATCCTAGGTTTAAAGCCTATGTGGTGTCTCTCTTTCCGGCCGACACAAGCCTGCAGAGGTGCAAAGACCTGCTGGTGAACACACTGTCAGCTGAAGCGGAACGTGACACGTCAACGGCTCCTTCTTCATTTTCTCCCGCAACTGGGGCTGCCAGGAAAAAACTTAGGTATCCTAAGCAACCCGCTGGCGGTGATGCAGGGCAGGCAGGACCAAGTTTGGACATCTGGTCCGGACTGAAGGACCTGGCAACAATTTCTGACATGTCTACTGTCACTGCATATGATACTGTCACCATTGACAGAATGGTGGAGGATTACATCGGTGACAGCATCCAAGTAGGCATGTCAGACAGTCCATACCTGTACTGGCAGGAAAAAGAGGCAATTTGGAGGCCCCTGTACAAACTGGCTCTATTTTACCTGAGTTGCCCCCCCTCCAGTGTGTACTCCGAAAGAGTGTTTAGTGCAGCCGGGAACCTTGTCAGCGAAAGGCGTAGGAGGTTGCTTCCACAGAATGTGGAGAAGATGATGTTCATCAAAATGAATTATCAGCTCTTCCAGGGAGACCAGCCTCCAGAACGTACAGAGGGACCTGTGGTGGTGGATTCAAGTGGGGACTAGTTAATACTTTGTGAGGATGAGGATGTACACACTGAAGAGGGTGAGGAATCGGTGGATGAGGAGGATGAGGATGACATCTTGCCTCCGTAGAGCCAGTTTGTGCAGGGACACATTAATTGCCAGCTTGTTTTGTGGGGGCCCAAACGAACCAATCATTTCAGCCACAGTTGTGTGGCAGACCCTGGCGCTGAAATGATTGATTTGTTAAAGTGTGCATGTCCTGTTTATACAACATAAGGGTGGGTGGGAGGGCCCAAGGACAATTCCATCTTGCACCTCTTTTTTTCTTTGCATTATGTACAGTTTGGGGCCTAGTTTTTCTAACTGCCATCCTGTCTGCCACTGCAGTGTCACTCCTAGATGGGTCACGTGTTTGTGCCGCCCACTCGTGTCGCTTAGCATAGTCATCCAGCTACCTCGGTGCAACCTTTTGGACATAAAAACACTATTGTGAGGTGTGAGGTGTTCAGAATAGACTGGAAATGAGTGGAAATTAAGGTTATTGAGGTTAATAATAGCATAGGAGCAGAAAAACCTACAAATTCTGTGATTTTAGCTGTTTTTATGCTTTTTTTCAAAAAAATACAGATCCAAAACACAAAACCCAGAACCCAAAACACGGAAGGGTGGTTTTGGCAAAACCAATCCAGATCCAAAACACGAAGAAAGATCCAGATCCAAAACCAAAACACAAAACACGAAAAGTGGCCGGTGCACACCCCTAATAGGTACCCCCGGTGGGAGATTAGGTTTAGGCACCACCAGGGGGAGGGTTAGGAGGAAGAGGGGAGGGTTAGGGTACTTACTGTCAGGATGTCCTCCTGTCCGGCTTCCGGCATTGGTATGAGAACCGCCGGCCATTCAGCCATCTGTATTTCATACCGATTCCATTTACGGTACACACATATTTGTACTACGCTACTGATAATGCTGATAACTGCCTTTCTGTTTTCTGTATAATTCTCAGCAATCTGTTATATGTGATATATAGGGCCTGATTCAGCATAGATTGCAAATGCAACCGCGTACGCAAATCGGTCACTGGTGCGTACTGCACGTGTGTATGCACCACAATGCGTGTGCATGAGTTAGCATTGTGATCGCACTGCGATCACGCACGCAGAAAGAAAGCCATCGCAGAGTGAGTGTCAGGACATCAGCGTTTGGGTGACGGGGAGTAGTTGGATAAATGCAGGCGTGCCTGGCCGTTTGAACGCCGTTACTTGGGCGTACATAAATTAGCCACTGCGACAGCATACGCAGCTTGTGTACTCACTGCGTGCGACAAGAGTTGTAATTACTGAGACAGGTCAGGGCTTCTGTAATAGTGCGTGAGGGCCGATGTCACTCAATGGTACCGATGTACTGCGAGGTATTACAGATGTGAGAAAGTGATAGTGGGCGTCCCTATGCTGGCTGAGCTGTGGCTGATGCTACTGATGTATACACAGGACTGTCAGGTATTACAGATGTGAGATAGCAGTGGTGGGTGGCTCTATGCTGGCTGAGCAGTGGCCGATGTTACCCGATGTATACACAGGACTGTGAGATATTACAGATGTGAGATAGCAGTAGTGGGCGGCTCTATGCTGGCTGAGCAGTGGCCGATGTTACCCGATGTATACACAGGACTGTGAGGTATTACAGATGTGAGATAGCAGTAGTGGGTGTCTCTATGCTGGCTGAGCTGTGGCTGATGATACAGATATATACACAGGACTGAGTGGTATTACAGATGTGAGATAGCAGTAGTCGGTGTCTCCATGCTGGCTGAGCTGTGACTGATGTTACAGATGTATACACAGGACTGTGAGGTATTACAGATGTGAGATAGCAGTAGTGGGTGTCTCTATGCTGGCTGTGCTGTGGCTGATGTTACAGATGTATACACAGTATGTTAGGTATTACAGATGTGAGATAGCAGTAGTGGGCGTCTCTATGCTGGCTGTGCTGTGGCTGATGTTACAGATGTATACACAGGACTGTGAGGTATTACAGATGTGAGATAGCAGTAGTGGGTGTCTCTATGCTGGCTGAGCTGTGGCTGATGTTACAGATGTATGCACAGGACTGTGAGGTATTACAGATGTGAGATAGCAGTAGTGGGTGTCTCTATGCTGGCTGAGCTGTGGCTGATGTTACAGATGTATACACAGGACTGTGAGGTATTACAGATGTGAGATAGCAGTAGTGGGTGTCTCTATGCTGGCTGTGCTGTGGCTGATGTTACTGATGTATACACAGGACTGTGAGGTATTACAGATGTGAGATAGCAGTAGTGGATGTGTCTCTATGCTGGCTGAGCTGTGGCTGATGTTACAGATGTATACACAGGACTGTGAGGTATTACAGATGTGAGATAGCAGTAGTGGGCGTCTCTATGCTGGCTGTGCTGTGGCTGATGTTACAGATGTATACACAGGACTGTGAGGTATTACAGATGTGAGATAGCAGTAGTGGGTGTCTCTATGCTGGCTGTGCTGTGGCTGATGTTACAGATATATACACAGGACTGTGAGGTATTACAGATGTGAGATAGCAGTAGTGGGTGTCTCTATGCTGGCTGTGCTGTGGCTGATGTTACAGATGTATACACAGGAATGTGAGGTATTACAGATGTGAGAAAGCAGTAGTGGCGTCTCTATGCTGGCTGTGCTGTGGCTGATGTTACAGATGTATACACAGGACTGTGAGGTATTACAGATGTGAGATAGCAGTAGTGGGCATCTCTATGCTGGCTTTGCTGTGGCTGATGTTACCCGATGTATTACACAGCAGGACTGTGAGGTATTACAGATGGGAGATAGCAGTAGTGGATGTCTCTATGCTGGCTGAGCTGTGGCTGATGTTACAGATGTATACACAGGACTGTGAGGTATTACAGATGTGAGATAGCAGTAGTGGGTGTCTCTATGCTGGCTGAGCTGTGGCTGATGTTACAGATGTATACACAGGACTGTGAGATATTACAGATGTGAGATAGCAGTAGTGGGTGTCTCTATGCTGGCTGTGCCATGGCTGATGTTACAGATGTATACACAGGACTGAGAGGTATTACAGAAGTGAGATAGCAGTAGTAGTGTCTCTATGCTAGCTGTGCTGTGGCTGATGTTACAGATGTATACACAGGACTGAGTTATTTCAGATATGAGATAGCAGTAGTGGGTGTCTCCATGCTGGCTGAGCTGTGGCTGATGTTACAGATGTATACACAGGACTGAGTTATTTCAGATGTGAGATAGCAGTAGTGGGTGTCTCTATGCTAGCTGTGCTGTGGCTGATGTTACAGATGTATAGACAGGACTGTGAGGTATTACAGATATGAGATAGCAGTAGTGGGGTCTCTATGCTGGCTGAGCTGTGGCTGATGTTACAGATGTATAGACAGGACTGTGAGGTATTACAGATATGAGATAGCAGTAGTGGGGTCTCTATGCTGGCTGTGCTGTGGCTGATGTTACAGATGTATACACAGGACTGTGAGGTATTACAGATGTGAGATAGCAGTAGTGGGTGTCTCTATGCTGGCTGTGCTGTGGCTGATGTTACAGATATATACACAGGACTGTGAGGTATTACAGATGTGAGATAGCAGTAGTGGCGTCTCTATGCTGGCTGAGCTGTGGCTGATGTTACAGATGTATACACAGGACTGTGAGGTATTACAGATGTGAGATAGCAGTAGTGGGTGTCTCTATGCTGGCTGTGCTGTGGCTGATGTTACAGATGTATAGACAGGACTGTGAGGTATTACAGATATGAGATAGCAGTAGTGGGGTCTCTATGCTGGCTGAGCTGTGGCTGATGTTACAGATGTATAGACAGGACTGTGAGGTATTACAGATATGAGATAGCAGTAGTGGGGTCTCTATGCTGGCTGTGCTGTGGCTGATGTTACAGATGTATACACAGGACTGTGAGGTATTACAGATGTGAGATAGCAGTAGTGGGTGTCTCTATGCTGGCTGTGCTGTGGCTGATGTTACAGATATATACACAGGACTGTGAGGTATTACAGATGTGAGATAGCAGTAGTGGCGTCTCTATGCTGGCTGAGCTGTGGCTGATGTTACAGATGTATACACAGGACTGTGAGGTATTACAGATGTGAGATAGCAGTAGTGGGTGTCTCTATGCTGGCTGTGCTGTGGCTGATGTTACAGATATATACACAGGACTGTGAGGTATTACAGATGTGAGATAGCAGTAGTGGGTGTCTCTATGCTGGCTGTGCTGTGGCTGATGTTACAGATGTATACACAGTATGTGAGGTATTACAGATGTGAGATAGCAGTAGTGGGTGTCTCTATGTTGGCTGTGCTGTGGCTGATGTTACAGATGTACACACAGGACTGTGAGGTATTACAGATGTGAGATAGCAGTAGTGGGTGTCTCCATGCTGGCTGTGCTGAGTCCTGTGTATACATCTGTAACATCAGCCAGTGAGGTATAACAGATGTGAGATAGCAGTAGTGGGTGTTTCTATGCTGGCTGTGCTGTGGCTGATGTTACAGATGTATACACAGGACTGTGAGGTATTACAGATGTGAGATAGCAGTAGTGGGCGTCTCTATGCTGGCTGAGCTGTGGCTGTTACAGATGTATACACAGGACTGTGAGGTATTACAGATGTGAGATAGCAGTAGTGGGTGTCTCTATGCTGGCTGTGCTGTGGCTGATGTTACAGATGTATACACAGGACTGTGAGGTATTACAGATGTGAGATAGCAGTAGTGGGTGTCTCTATGCTGGCTGTGCTGTGGCTGATATTACAGATGTATACACAGGACTGTGAGGTATTACAGATGTGAGATAGCAGTAGTGGCGTCTCTATGCTGGCTGAGCTGTGGCTGATGTTACAGATGTATACACAGGACTGTGAGGTATTACAGATAAGAGATTGCAGTAGTGGGGTCTCTATGCTGGCTGTGCTGTGGCTGATATTACAGATGTATACACAGGACTGTGAGGTATTACAGATGTGAGATAGCAGTAGTGGCGTCTCTATGCTGGCTGTGCTGTGGCTGATGTTAGAGATGTATGCACAGGACTGTGAGGTATTACAGATGTGAGATAGCAGTAGTGGGTGTCTCTATGTTGGATGTGCTGTGGCTGATGTTACAGATATATACACAGGACTGTGAGGTATTACAGATGTGAGATAGCAGTAGTGGGTGTCTCTATGCTGGCTGTGCTGTGGCTGATGTTACAGATGTATACACAGGACTGTGAGGTATTACAGATGTGAGATAGCAGTAGCGGCGTCTCTATGCTGGCTGTGCTGTGGCTGATGTTACAGATGTATACACAGGACTGTGAGGTATTACAGATGTGAGATAGCAGTAGTGGGCGTCTCTATGCTGGCTGAGCTGTGGCTGATGTTACAGATGTATACACAGGACTGTGAGGTATTACAGATGTGAGATAGCAGTAGTGGGCATCTCTATGCTGGCTGTGCTGTGGCTGATGTTACTGATGTATACACAGGACTGTGAGGTATTACATATGTGAGATAGCAGTAGTGGGTGTCTCTATGCTGGCTGTGCTGTGGCTGATGTTACAGATGTATACACAGTATGTGAGGTATTACAGATGTGAGATAGCAGTAGTGGGTGTCTCTATGTTGGCTGTGCTGTGGCTGATGTTACAGATGTACACACAGGACTGTGAGGTATTACAGATGTGAGATAGCAGTAGTGGGTGTCTCCATGCTGGCTGTGCTGAGTCCTGTGTATACATCTGTAACATCAGCCAGTGAGGTATAACAGATGTGAGATAGCAGTAGTGGGTGTTTCTATGCTGGCTGTGCTGTGGCTGATGTTACAGATGTATACACAGGACTGTGAGGTATTACAGATGTGAGATAGCAGTAGTGGGCGTCTCTATGCTGGCTGAGCTGTGGCTGTTACAGATGTATACACAGGACTGTGAGGTATTACAGATGTGAGATAGCAGTAGTGGGTGTCTCTATGCTGGCTGTGCTGTGGCTGATGTTACAGATGTATACACAGGACTGTGAGGTATTACAGATGTGAGATAGCAGTAGTGGGTGTCTCTATGCTGGCTGTGCTGTGGCTGATATTACAGATGTATACACAGGACTGTGAGGTATTACAGATGTGAGATAGCAGTAGTGGCGTCTCTATGCTGGCTGAGCTGTGGCTGATGTTACAGATGTATACACAGGACTGTGAGGTATTACAGATAAGAGATTGCAGTAGTGGGGTCTCTATGCTGGCTGTGCTGTGGCTGATATTACAGATGTATACACAGGACTGTGAGGTATTACAGATGTGAGATAGCAGTAGTGGCGTCTCTATGCTGGCTGTGCTGTGGCTGATGTTAGAGATGTATGCACAGGACTGTGAGGTATTACAGATGTGAGATAGCAGTAGTGGGTGTCTCTATGTTGGATGTGCTGTGGCTGATGTTACAGATATATACACAGGACTGTGAGGTATTACAGATGTGAGATAGCAGTAGTGGGTGTCTCTATGCTGGCTGTGCTGTGGCTGATGTTACAGATGTATACACAGGACTGTGAGGTATTACAGATGTGAGATAGCAGTAGCGGCGTCTCTATGCTGGCTGTGCTGTGGCTGATGTTACAGATGTATACACAGGACTGTGAGGTATTACAGATGTGAGATAGCAGTAGTGGGCGTCTCTATGCTGGCTGAGCTGTGGCTGATGTTACAGATGTATACACAGGACTGTGAGGTATTACAGATGTGAGATAGCAGTAGTGGGCATCTCTATGCTGGCTGTGCTGTGGCTGATGTTACTGATGTATACACAGGACTGTGAGGTATTACATATGTGAGATAGCAGTAGTGGGCGTCTCTATGCTGGCTGAGCAGTGGCCGATGTTACCCGATGTATACACAGGACTGTGAGGTATTACAGATGGGAGATAGCAGTAGTGGGTGTCTCTATGCTGGCTGAGCTGTGGCTGATGTTACAGATGTATACACAGGACTGTGAGATATTACAGATGTGAGATAGCAGTAGTGGGTGTCTCTATGCTGGCTGTGCCATGGCTGATGTTACAGATGTATACACAGGACTGTGAGGTATTACAGATGTGAGATAGCAGTTGTGGGCGTCTCTATGCTGGCTGTGCTGTGGCTGATGTTACAGATGTATACACAGGACTGTGAGGTATTACAGATGTGAGATAGCAGTAGTGGTGTCTCTATGCTGGCTGTGCTGTGGCTGATGTTACAGATGTATACACAGGACTGTGAGGTATTACAGATGTGAGATAGCAGTAGTGGTGTCTCTATGCTGGCTGTGCTGTGGCTGATGTTACAGATGTATACACAGGACTGTGAGGTATTACAGATGTGAGATAGCAGTAGTGGGTGTCTCCATGCTGGCTGAGCTGTGGCTGATGTTACAGATGTATACACAGGACTGAGTTATTTCAGATATGAGATAGCAGTAGTGGGTGTCTCTATGCTAGCTGTGCTGTGGCTGATGTTACAGATGTATACACAGGACTGAGTTATTTCAGATATGAGATAGCAGTAGTGGGTGTCTCTATGCTGGCTGTGCTGTGGCTGATGTTACAGATGTATACACAGGAGTGAGTTATTACAGATGTGAGATAGCAGTAGTGGGCATCTCTATGCTGGCTGTGCTGTGGCTGATATTACAGATGTATACACAGGACTGTGAGGTATTACAGATGTGAGATAGCAGTAGTGGCGTCTCTATGCTGGCTGAGCTGTGGCTGATGTTACAGATGTATACACAGGACTGTGAGGTATTACAGATATGAGATTGCAGTAGTGGGGTCTCTATGCTGGCTGAGCTGTGGCTGATGTTACTGATGTATACACAGGACTGTGAGGTATTACAGATGTGAGATAGCAGTAGTGGGTGTCTCTATGCTGGCTGTGCTGTGGCTGATATTACAGATGTATACACAGGACTGTGAGGTATTACAGATGTGAGATAGCAGTAGTGGCGTCTCTATGCTGGCTGTGCTGTGGCTGATGTTACAGATGTATACACAGGACTGTGAGGTATTACAGATGTGAGATAGCAGTAGTGGGTGTCTCTATGTTGGATGTGCTGTGGCTGATGTTACAGATATATACACAGGACTGTGAGGTATTACAGATGTGAGATAGCAGTAGTGGGTGTCTCTATGCTGGCTGTGCTGTGGCTGATGTTACAGATGTATACACAGGACTGTGAGGTATTACAGATGTGAGATAGCAGTAGCGGCGTCTCTATGCTGGCTGTGCTGTGGCTGATGTTACAGATATATACACAGGACTGTGAGGTATTACAGATGTGAGATAGCAGTAGTGGGTGTCTCTATGCTGGATGTGCTGTGGCTGATGTTACAGATATATACACAGGACTGTGAGGTATTACAGATGTGAGATAGCAGTAGTGGGTGTGTCTATGCTGGCTGTGCTGTGGCTGATGTTACAGATGTAAACACAGGACTGTGAGGTATTACAGATGTATACACAGGACTGTGAGGTACTACAGATGTGAGATAGCAGTAGTTGGTGTCTCTATGATGGCTGAGCTGTGGCTGATGTTACAGATGTATACACAGGACTGTGAGGTATTACAGATGTGAGATAGCAGTAGTGGGTGTCTCTATGCTGGCTGAGCTGTGGCTGATGTTACAGATATATACACTGGACTGTGAGGTATTACAGATGTGAGATAGCAGTAGTGGTGTCTCTATGCTAGCTGTGCTGTGGCTGATGTTACAGATGTATACACAGGACTGAGTTATTTCAGATATGAGATAGCAGTAGTGGGTGTCTCCATGCTGGCTGAGCTGTGGCTGATGTTACAGATGTATACACAGGAGTGAGTTATTACAGATGTGAGATAGCAGTAGTGGGTGTCTCTATGCTGGCTGTGCTGTGGCTGATATTACAGATGTATACACAGGACTGTGAGGTATTACAGATGTGAGATAGCAGTAGTGGGCGTATCTATGCTGGCTGAGCTGTGGCTGATGTTACAGATGTATACACAGGACTGTGAGGTATTACAGATGTGAGATAGCAGTAGTGGGCGTCTCTATGCTGGCTGTGCTGTGGCTGATATTACAGATGTATACACAGGACTGTGAGGTATTACAGATGTGAGATAGCAGTAGTGGGCGTATCTATGCTGGCTGAGCTGTGGCTGATGTTACAGATGTATACACAGGACTGTGAGGTATTACAGATGTGAGATAGCAGTAGTGGGTGTCTCTATGCTGGCTGTGCTGTGGCTGATGTTACAGATGTATACACAGTATGTGAGGTATTACAGATGTGAGATAGCAGTAGTGGGTTTCTCTATGTTGGCTGTGCTGTGGCTGATGTTACAAATGTATACACAGTATGTGAGGTATTACAGATGTGAGATAGCAGTAGTGGGTGTCTCTATGCTGGCTGTTCTGTGGCTGATGTTACAGATGTATACCCAGGACTGTGAGGTATTACAGATGTGAGATAGCAGTAGTGGGCATCTCTATGCTGGCTGAGCTGTGGCTGATGTTACAGATGTATACACAGGACTGTGAGGTATTACAGATGTGAGATAGCAGTAGTGGGGTCTCTATGCTGGCTGAGCTGTGGCTGATATTACAGATGTATACACAGGACTGTGAAGTATTACAGATGTGAGATAGCAGTAGTGGGGTCTCTATGCTGGCTGAGTTGTGGCTGATGTTACAGATGTATACACAGGACTGTGAAGTATTACACATGTGAGATAGCAGTAGTGGGAGTCTCTATGCTGGCTGAGCTGTGGCTGATGCTACTGATGTATACACAGGACTGTGAGGTATTACAGATGTGAGATAGCAGTAGTGGGTGTCTCTATGCTGACTGTGCTGTGGCTGATGTTAAAGATGTATACACAGGACTGTGAGGTATTACAGATGTGAGAAAGCAGTAGTGGGCGTCTCTATGCTGGCTGAGCTGTGGCTGATGTTACAGATGTTTACATAGGACTGTGAGGTATTACAGATGTGAGAAAGCAGTAGTGGGGTCTCTATGCTGGCTGAGCTGTGGCTGATGTTACAGATGTATACACAGGACTGTGAGGTATTACAGATATGAGATAGCAGTAGTGGGTGTCTCTATGCTGGCTGAGCTGTGGCTGATGTTACAGATGTATACACAGTATGTGAGGTATTACAGATGTGAGAAGGCAGTAGTGGGTGTCTCTATGCTGGCTGTGCTGTGGCTGATGTTACAGATATATACACAGGACTGTGAGGTATTACAGATGTGAGATAGCAGTAGTGGGGTCTCTATGCTGGCTGAGCTGTGGCTGATGTTACAGATGTATACACAGTATGTGAGGTATTACAGATGTGAGATAGCAGTAGTGGGTGTCTCTATGCTGGCTGTGCTGTGGCTGATGTTACAGATGTATACACAGTATGTGAGGTATTACAGATGTGAGATAGCAGTAGTGGGTGTCTCTATGCTGGCTGTGCTGTGGCTGATGTTACAGATGTATACACAGGACTGTGAGGTATTACAGATGTGAGATGGCAGTAGTGGACGTCTATGCTAGCTGTGCTGTGGCTGATGTTACAGATGTATACACAGGACTGTGAGGTATTACAGATGTGAGATAGCAGTAGTGGGTGTCTCTATGCTGGCTGTGCTGTGGCTGATGTTACAGATATATACACAGGACTGTGAGGTATTACAGATGTGAGATAGCAGTAGTGGGTCTCTCTATGCTGGCTGTGCTGTGGCTGATGTTACAGATGTATACACAGGACTGAGGTATTACAGATGTGAGAGCAGTAGTGGGTCTCTCTATGCTGGCTGTGCTGTGGCTGATGTTACAGATGTATACACAGGACTGTGAGGTATTACAGATGTGAGATAGCAGTAGTGGGCGTCTCTATGCTGGCTGTGCTGTGGCTGATGTTACAGATGTATACACAGGACTGTGAGGTATTACAGATGTGAGATAGCAGTAGTGGGTGTCTCTATGCTGACTGAGCTGTGGCTGATGTTACAGATGTATACACAGGACTGAGGTATTACAGATGTGAGATAGCAGTAGTGGGGTCTCTATGCTGGCTGTGCTGTGGCTGATGTTACAGATGTATACACAGGACTGTGAGGTATTACAGATGTGAGATAGCAGTAGTGGGGTCTCTATGCTGGCTGAGCTGTGGCTGATGTTACAGATGTATACACAGGACTGTGAGGTATTACAGATATGAGATAGCAGTAGTGGGGTCTCTATGCTGGCTGTGCTGTGGCTGATGTTACAGATGTATACACAGGACTGTGAGGTATTACAGATGTATACACAGGACTGTGAGGTATTACAGATGTGAGATAGCAATAGAGGGTGTCTGTATGCTGGCTGAGCTGTGGCTGATGTTACAGATGTATACACAGGACTGTGAGGTATTACAGATGTGAGATAGCAGTAGTGGGTGTCTCTTTGCTGGCTGTGCTGTGGCTGATGTTACAGATGTATACACAGGACTGTGAGGTATTACAGATGTGAGATAGCAGTAGTGGGTGTCTCTATGCTGGCTGTGCTGTGGCTGATGTTACAGATGTATACACAGTATGTGAGGTATTACAGATGTGAGATAGCAGTAGTGGGTATCTCTATGCTGGCTGTGCTGTGGCTGATGTTACAGATGTATACACAGGACTGTGAGGTATTACAGATGTGAGAGCAGTAGTGGGTATCTCTATGCTGGCTGTGCTGTGGCTGATGTTACAGATGTATACACAGGACTGTGAGGTATTTCAGATGTGAGATAGCAGTAGTGGGGGCTTCCCTATGCTGGCTTTGTGATTGCAGACATTAGCATATTATCGCAGCGGAACTGCGTGTCTAATCGCAGCTGCCATCGTAATAGTGATCCTTAGTGAATCAGGCCCATAGCAGCAATCTGTGGGTGTTATCCGTGTGTAAGACAGAGAACAGGCCTAATGACACATTCGCACAGCAGTTAGATCGCGTATAATGGACACTAGCGCACCCGTCATATCATGCAGCTTAGACGATGCCAGCAGTTACCAATTACTTAGCAATTCTCACTCAGCTGCTAAAAGAAACATTTCTATGCGGTAGCTAATGTAAAGCACTTTGACATATTTTACACTTAAAAAATGAAATAAAAACGATTATCTGCCCTAATTGGTTTGGTAATCTTATCAGCAGCTCGTTAATGGACTTTAAGAGGTCGGCTTATCACCAAATGACTATTTGTTGACAGTATGACAGGACCACACGGTGGTCAGGGCGGCCTGTCTGGTAGACTTTCCGCTGTTTCTGAGTGCAGGGTCTCTCCAATGCAGAATAGAGATCTTGAAGTAACTTCACTAAGATTCCAGATTGGGGGATTTTGCAATCTCTGGAGAGTTTGGGCATTTTTTTTCCACCCGCAAATTTACAAATGACAAACTCGGGAGAAAGATCTCCTTTACTACAGGAACATTCTGGAGAGTTAAACTCTCTTCGGCCATCGGTTTCTAAACTCTCATGAGAACGGACATTACTCCTGTAAAAATTTGTGAAATAAATTCTCCTGCCTGTGAGCTGTGAGTTTGGCAGAAACATACACAGATCAGTGTGATCCATGTATGTTTGTATCTGCATATAGTAAATGAAGGGTTAATTTAAAACAAAAGAATATGTAGGGTCCCTCCCCAAAAGCATAACCACCCCCGGGCTGCTCAGCCAGTCCTGGTTCCTAAAATTGCGGGGGAAAAAACGAGTAGGGTTCCCTCGTAATTTAGGAGCCAGCACCTGGCTGCAGGGCCAGTGCTGGTTTTAAATATAGAGGGGGTGTAAATCCACAGCCAGGAGACCCTATCACCAGATCTGCCGGGCCAAAGCATTAACACCCCAAGCCAGTTTATGTTTTTTTAAAGTGACTTTAAACAAAAACACAGTGGGCGGAATTCAATTCTTTCCAGCCCCTATCGCGCCTGACGGAGCTATTATATACTTGCTCCTGTCGGGCGTGATCAGCTACCAAGCGCTACATTTCAGCTCGCAGCCCCTGGGGGATGAGAGCCGAAATGTGCGAAAAGTGACATGTTTGGGCGCCCAAACATCACTTTTCGCGATCGCGCCCAGCACTTTGGTCGGGTTTAGCTGCTTTACGCGGCTAAACCTGACCTCTATGGGCGCGATCAGCGTGAAAAGCTGGCACAATTGCATAGCGGCCCGCGATCTCCTGTCACTTTAGACGGGAGATGCGGGCCGCAAAATCAATTGAATTCCGCCCATTGAGGGAGAATTGAGAAAACGGTCTCATAGTTAACAGTAAAGCAAATGTGATGTTACCTGAAGGACCAAATCGGGTTTCATATTTTTTAAGCTTTACTCTGATAGGCAGATCTAACGTTAGCAAAACAGAGTCTTGGGCAAACATTATAGGGGGCCATTAATGCTTTACATATTGATCCATTATGGCTGCACCTGTATACTTGTACACTATATAGACAAAAGTGATTGGACACTGACAGCAAATAGATCAGTGAGATGTTATAGTGACGTCAGTACTATGTAGGTCACCACGTGCAGTGAGATGTTAGTGACGTCAGTACTGTGTTGGTCACCACGTGCAGTGAGATGTTATAGTGACGTCAGTACTGTGTAGGTCACCACGTGCAGTGAGATGTTATAGTGACGTCAGTACTGTGTAGGTCACCACGGGCAGTGAGATGTTATAGTGAGGTCAGTACTGTGTAGGTCACCACGTACAGTGAGATGTTATAGTGACGTCAGTACTGTGTAGGTCACCACGTGCAGTGAGATGTTATAGTGACGTCAGTACTGTGTAGGTCACCACGTGCAGTGAGATGTTATAGTGACGTCAGTACTGTGTAGGTCACCACGTGCAGTGAGATGTTATAGTGACGTCAGTACTGTGTAGGTCACCACATGCAGTGAAATGTTATAGTGACGTCAGTACTGTGTAGGTCACCACGTGCAGTGAGATGTTATAGTGAGGTCAGTACAGTGTAGGTCACCACGTGCAGTGAGATGTTATAGTGAGGTTAGTACTGTGTAGGTCACCACGTGCAGTGAGATGTTATAGTGATCAGTACTGTGTAGGTCACCACGTGCAGTGAGATGTTATAGTGAGGTCAGTACTGTGTAGGTCACCACGTGCAGTGAGATGTTATAGTGACGTCAGTACTGTGTAGGTCACCACGTGCAGTGAGATGTTATAGTGACGTCAGTACTGTGTAGGTCACCACGTGCAGTGAGATGTTATAGTGACGTCAGTACTGTGTAGGTCACCACGTGCAGTGAGATGTTATAGTGACGTCAGTACTGTGTAGGTCACCACGTGCAGTGAGATGTTATAGAGAGGTCAGTACTGTGTAGGTCACCACGTGCAGTGAGATGTTATAGTGACGTCATTACTATGTAGGTCACCACGTGCAGTGAGATGTTAGTGACGTCAGTACTGTGTAGGTCACCACGTGCAGTGAGATGTTAGTGACGTCAGTACTGTGTAGGTCACCACGTGCAGTGAGATGTTAGTGACGTCAGTACTGTGTAGGTCACCACGTGCAGTGAGATGTTATAGTGATGTCAGTACTGTGTAGGTCACCACGTGCAGTGAGATGTTATAGTGATGTCAGTACTGTGTAGGTCACCACGTGCAGTGAGATGTTATAGTGATGTCAGTACTGTGTAGGTCACCACGTGCAGTGAGATGTTATAGTGACGTCAGTACTGTGTAGGTCACCACGTGCAGTGAGATGTTAGTGACGTCAGTACTGTGTAGGTCACCACGTGCAGTGAGATGTTAGTGACGTCAGTACTGTGTAGGTCACCACGTGCAGTGAGATGTTATAGTGATGTCAGTACTGTGTAGGTCACCAAGTGCAGTGAGATGTTATAGTGACGTCAGTACTGTGTAGGTCACCACGTGCAGTGAGATGTTATAGTGATGTCAGTACTGTGTAGGTCACCACGTGTAGTGAGATGTTATAGTGATGTCAGTACTGTGTAGGTCACCACGTGCAGTGAGACGTTATAGTGACGTCAGTACTGTGTAGGTCACCACGTGCAGTGAGATGTTATAGTGATGTCAGTACTGTGTAGGTCACCACGTGCAGTGAGGTGTTATAGTGACGTCAGTACTGTGTAGGTCACCACGTGCAGTGAGATGTTATAGTGACGTCAGTACTGTGTAGGTCACCACGTGCAGTGAGATGTTATAGTGAGGTCAGTACTGTGTAGGTCACCACGTGCAGTGATTACTGCTGACGCCCTTCTTGGCAAACTGGCCACAAGTCCCTGGGCAGCAGCAGGCGCTATGTTCTGCCATTCAGCCTTACGTACAGTGACCACATGTGACACTGAGGAAGGGCGAGTCGGCCTAGAACACACCCGTCGCTCCAATGCCTCCCAGAGGTTATCAGTGGGGATAAGATCTGGACTCTGAGCTGCCCAGTCCATCCGGGTTACCGGATTCTCTGTATACCAGTCCATCGTCGCCCTGGTAACATGACAGGTGGCATTATCGTCCTGATAAAAACATTTGTTGTTTCCGTAGAACTGCCACAATGTAGGGAGCACAGAGTTATTGAGACCATCTCTATACGTCTCAGAGTTAATGTGACCTTGCGTTACAACAAGGTGACCCATGACAAACCGGCTTCCGTGGGGCTGTCCAATCACTTTTGTCTACATAGTGTTTATGGATATCATATAACCAATGGAAATCTATGACTGGTGTATTAGGATCTCCCTGGACAGAAGCACTGGCACATTGCAGGCCATGACTGATGTATGAGAAGTTTCTATAAAACAAAAGAAAATACTCATGAACACAGACCAGCCACACGTGTCACCCAGTAAAGCCACCAATCGGCAACCGTCCATTAGACCACAGTCTAAGTGGCATCGTGTCCCCACTCTCATGATTCATCTTAGAAGTAAATGAAGTTATACCCGCAAAGCCTGGCACAGATGGATTTTATCCAGCGCCCACCACCATTGGAGTTATTGCAGTTGTGTGTACAGGCCGCTCTAACCTCTCCTCTCTCTGTGACCGTGTGGTCGGCTGACGGCTCTTTCCTGGGCAGACGCAGGGACCAGGCCTGTCCGACGCCTCAGCCTGTGATATCATGTTAGAGCCTGTGTTTTCCCTGCGTGCATTCAGGCTGCACAGTGAGAGTAGCTGTGGGCGTTCTCAGCTGCGGCTGATATAGTCTAATGAAGTCATTTACTTGGCTCGTCAGGGGGGTGGGTGTAGCAGCAGTTTTTTTTCATCTATGTCAAAATAAGACTGATGGGAACATAATGAGACGCTCCAAGTTACATTGATGGATTTATTTTAAAAAAAAAGCAGCATCAGTGTAATGGCCGCTGGCACGTGTTAGAGGCACAACGTGATTCCATCTTGGCATGAGATGAGTTCTTACCATAGATATCTCGTATACAGGGCCCTTGTCCAGCGAGCATTGTTCATGCCGCTGTGCAGTAACGGGATAATCGCACTAGATTGGTTGTTGGCAGAGACGCGGTGAGTGGGTGCAGATTATAAGAGTAACATGATCAGTACTTTATTCAAAACTGGACTCAATGGGAAATAAATCAACGATTCACCAAAACATACAAACTGATACAACCTACAGAATCATCTGCCATGGAGAATAAGACATAAAGGGGCCTATTCATCATAACTAGAAAACCAAAGGAGGTAATTAGGTTTAGTACTCGCATGGAGTTCTACCTAATTACCGGAGGATTCATCATTCCTCCTCCCTATAACTATCTATTCTGGTGCCTGTCATTTTTGTGATGACAGCTTTTCAGGAAATAGATAGTTTTCCCTCTCTACACTAACTTACCGCAGCTGGAATCCATGCTGCACATGTGCCGTTACGTTCGCAAAATTGGCGCATATGCAGCAATGCCTACAGCTGCGGTAATTCTGTTTCCCCTCCGCTCACCTCCCTGTCTTCCACCTACCTGGCTTCTGCAGCCGCGGACCCCGACCTCCCGTCTGAATATGAGAAAACAGTAAAGTTTAAAATTATATATATTTTTTTAAACTTTACTGTGTTCTGCCGGGAGAACACAGTCGGAGCCAGAGGAGGGACGAGCAAGTGACGGAGGGAGCCGGGGGAGGACCTGCCCAGGTGACGGCAGGTAAGTGTAACCCTCTATACACCACCTGAGAGTCGCGGATAGTAACACCATCAAATTCCAAAATTACATAATCTTCGGAATTTGATGAATAGCCTAATTTCCATATCCCCATACTAATATCCCCATATTAATATACCCATACTAATGTACTAATGCAGTAATGTATGGGGAGTGTGGAAATTAACGCAGACGGACTTCACCAGGAGATATCGGTGATCAGTGATATCTCCTGTGCTAAGTGTGTTAATGAATACTAAAATAACGGTAATTAAAGAAAGTGTCCTTAAAACCGTTATTTTAGTGTTGATGAATAGGCCCCAAAGTCAGTACACAGAAATGTATACATATTGTGTCACTGCTATAGAGGACCTTGATGGCGCCATCACCAGCCGGTTGTTATATTAGCTCTGGATCAGTGTGGACGTGTGTTAGGTATATACATCTCCCTTTATGGCTTATACAGAGTTGGGCGCAGAGCCGGCTGTGTCTATGGGCCATTGACCATCTGTGATCTTATGGAAACGCTGCTACAAAGCGTCCTAATGTGCGAGCACTGCGAGCTGCCAGCGTCTGTACACACGGTGATAGCGATTGGTGCGTCATCAGATGCCACCATTAGTCTCACCATGGAAACTTGAAAAGCCCTATGACAGCTCCTATGTGAGTGGTGGAACGTCCGTGTACACAGCCACATTCAGCGAGGCGCAGGCGACACTCCCAGAACACGCCATAAGACAGACAATCCCCATGCGTGCGCTAAGTCACCGCCCAGGAACGTCCGCGTCATTTTCATTACACTTCTCCCTGTGTGCGTCTGTAATTACAGCTGCGACCCTGCACAGACACAATCGGGGCACATGCGCTGCGCAACTTAGATACATGCACAGCAGCCAAAATAATCGCTCCACTATGTTGAACATCGGCAGCGCCTCCACCTCTGACCTAATATATACATGTACCTGGTAAATACCGCGGGCTGTACTGGGGATAGCTATATAGAGGATCCCATATGTGTAATATCCCATGGTAATAGGACAATGGGGCTTCCCTAGTATATCATGGTATATATCACAGTACAACAAGGATTTGTCACAGGAGCACCTGGGAGATTGATGGGCTGCTCACATAGGGTGTCTGGGCCATGAAAGTGGGACCCCGACCCCAGGGTCAGCATTGAATAGAGTGATGGGACGCCAGTTCTCAGGCTCATCATGGCAGCATAGGGATCAGCGGCCATAAATCATTAGAATTAAAGTTTTAGTTCTAGTTTTCTCACACAGGGCGGGAGGCACCAATGTATATTCTGCGGTCAAACCTCCAAAAAGTAAGTTTTTAACGGTCTGGCCACTCACCGCATATGCGCCAGGCTCCATAATGTGATACACTTAGATGTGGTGGGTAACCTAAACCTGGAAATCCTTCTACAGTATAGCATAGGACAGATCTTACCGGGAGAGCTGACCATTGGGATTTTATTCAGGCATACGCCGTTATGTTACGCTATGCTTGCGATGAGTGGCGGATGCATCGCATTCAAAATGTCATGTGTCGTGCATCCCGCCCACAATGATGCAGTTTTTCACTGGCCGCACCCACACAGCACTGGCCACACCCACACAGCACTGGCCACACCCACACAGCACTGATCTCAGTTCCTCCCCTTAGTATAGGCCCTTGAACATTTTCCATGCGGCCCTTAATGCGGCCCTTAATGCGGCCCTTAATGCGGCCCTTAATGCGGCCCTGCTCAGTTCTGTTTGGATGTTTCACTTTGTATAGTAGACAAGGAGCAGACGGGGCAGAGAGCAATCCCTCATCTAGTCCTTAGTCTTGGAGGCGACGGTATCCAGTTCTGCTAAATCTAATATAGAAATATGACATAGAAAGGTAACACTGCGCTCTACCCCTTCTGTGTGAGGACTAAATAATAAATGAATACAGGATGTGAGATGATATAAATATGAGTATAATGAATCAGGGTATACATAGTAACAGCAAACTTGTATTCTCATGTAAACATGTCTACACAGTTAGTTGTGATGGTAATCCTATACTTAGTGTACACTACTACCCAATGCGATAATATGAGACAACATTGGTGGGTGGTAGGTAAAGTTCTGCGTAATAAAAGTCTCTCTGTCTAACACCTGTCCGTGTCAGGTACCTTCACTTCATCAGCTGAGCGGTGTCCCGCTTTCCCTGGCGTTGTGTTTTCCACACATCCCCAGAGGAAGGCCCAAGGGCCGAAACATGTTGGGACATTGATGCTTACCCACCAGAGCAACGCTATCTCATATCTATTAAGAACCGTCAGCTGCAGGCAGCACAGCTTCGAGGAAGCTAGGACTTGCGAGACAAGACTCGCGGTCACGTGACCGGGACCCGGAAGCGATCAGGAACAGATGGTGGGTCTACCGCTCGGGCCGGAGGGAGAGACCAACCATGGACCCCTAATAGGGACCAGAGGGAGGTCACGACATCTAGAGCCAGGCACCTCCACAGCTAGATGCCCCAAGGTGAACCTTAAAAGGGTGATCCGCAGGGAGCACCACAGTGGTAGAGGTAGCCACACGAGTTAGGTGTACCATAAGACTGGGCTGAAACTACCGGGCCCCCACCAGAACCAACATCAAAGAATGAAGAGGTGCACCACAACGCCAAGGAAAGCAGGACACCGCTCAACTAAGGAAATGAAGGTACCTCACACATAGTAACGTCACAATGGAACGTGTGGGACATGGATGTCTGTACTTTGTAAATGATCTTTTCTGACTGTAAAGTATCTAATATATAGGATTACAGTATATTCTGTATTTAGTCTCCAGTTCTCAGCTGCTGAGTTTCTGACTTTATATGAATTTTTCTTCAGTCATTTCCATTGCTGGATGTGGCTGCCAGCGTGTCCCATTGCTGGATGTGGCTGCGAGCGTGTCTCATTGCTGGATGTGGCTGCGAGCGTGTCTCATTGCTGGATGTGGCTGCCAGAGTGTCTCATTGCTGGATGTGGCTGCCAGCGTGTCCCATTGCTGGATGTGGCTGCCAGCGTGTCCCTGTGCTGGATGTGGCTGCCAGCGTGTCCCATTGATGGATGTGGCTGCCAGCGTGTCCCATTGCTGGATGTGGCTGCCAGCGTGTCCCATTGCTGGATGTGGCTGCCAGCGTGTCTCATTGCTGGATGTGGCTGGGCTGCCAGCGTGTCTCATTGCTGGATGTGGCTGCCAGCATGTCTCATTGCTGGATGTGGCTGCCAGCGTGTCTCATTGATGGATGTGGCTGCCAGCGTGTCCCATTGATGGATGTGGCTGCCAGCGTGTCCCATTGATGGATGTGGCGGCGAGCGTGTCTCATTGCTGGATGTGGCTGCCAGCGTGTCCCATTGCTGGATGTGGCTGCCAGCGTGTCCCTGTGCTGGATGTGGCTGCCAGCGTGTCCCTGTGCTGGATGTGGCTGCCAGCGTGTCCCTGTGCTGGATGTGGCTGCCAGCGTGTCCCTGTGCTGGATGTGGCTGCCAGCGTGTCCCTGTGCTGGATGTGGCTGCCAGCGTGTCCCTGTGCTGGATGTGGCTGCCAGCGTGTCCCTGTGCTGGATGTGGCTGCCAGCGTGTCCCTGTGCTGGATGTGGCTGCCAGCGTGTCCCTGTGCTGGATGTGGCTGCCAGCGTGTCCCTGTGCTGGATGTGGCTGCCAGCGTGTCCCTGTGCTGGATGTGGCTGCCAGCGTGTCCCTGTGCTGGATGTGGCTGCCAGCGTGTCCCTGTGCTGGATGTGGCTGCCAGCGTGTCCCTGTGCTGGATGTGGCTGCCAGCGTGTCCCTGTGCTGGATGTGGCTGCCAGCGTGTCCCTGTGCTGGATGTGGCTGCCAGCGTGTCTCATTGCTGGATGTGGCTGCCAGCGTGTCTCATTGCTGGATGTGGCTGGGCTGCCAGCGTGTCTCATTGCTGGATGTGGCTGCCAGCGTGTCTCATTGCTGGATGTGGCTGCCAGCGTGTCTCATTGCTGGATGTGGCTGCCAGCGTGTCTCATTGCTGGATGTGGCTGCCAGCGTGTCTCATTGCTGGATGTGGCTGCCAGCGTGTCTCATTGCTGGATGTGGCTGCCAGCATGTCCCATTGATGGATGTGGCTGCCAGCGTGTCTCATTGCTGGATGTGGCTGCCAGCGTGTCTCATTGCTGGATGTGGCTGCCAGCGTGTCTCTTTGCTGGATGTCGCTGTCTCATTTCTGGCTGCATGCCATGTTTTACAGGAACTCTAGGCTGCATAAATGTAAGCGTACTAGAGAAAACATGCTATAAGTGGGCTTCACGATACAACATCACTATATGATCTCATCATTTGTTAGTCTAAGTATTACGAGCCTGTCCTGATATCTTTATAATACATGGTTTTACCCTTCAAATGTGAATTATATGTATTTTATAGTCTAAAAACATGTAACCCTATTATGGAGTTAATATAGCTATATGGGATATGTGGTTGTTATGATTATAACTTGTGTATATATAATATATATGTATATATATGAGGAAATATAAAATAAATCTGTATAACTGTGCTCAGCGGTCCCCCCACGCCCTGGTGATGGATGCTAGGAGCACGCGTGCCGGGATTGGATAACTAAGCTCAGTAACATTGGACGCGGGGAGAAACCTCTGGATGCCCGTATGCCTGGGCAGATTGTATAACAGAAGCCTACACTGCGAGATCAGGACACTGTGACAGTTAAGGGCAAGAAGCTGGCAGCTTATGGTCAGCAGTGGCAGATAGCAACGGTTGAGGCAGGTAGGTATGGCCATCGACCATCGATGTTTACAAAACATTGACGGTTAACAGCCAATGTGAGACAGTTTTGCCATTGATGGCAAAGAGCCCCCTGATGGTTTTTTTTTTTAACTTAATGCCAGGACACAGAGTCTAGCTTCTGCCCCTGACACATCCGTGCAGCTCTGCCCTTGGTTCTGATTGCTGGCAGCCCAGTATGTCATAGAGCAGGGATGACAATCAGTGGTTGAAACCATCGATGGTCACCCTTTGAACAGTTTGATACCATCAGTGATAATCTCAGATGTACCATCGATGGATACCCACTGATGGCCATTCCTAGAGGCAGGTAGCTGGTGACTTACCTGGGGCAGACGGCAGCAGTGCAGAGTCGGAGGAGCGGAAGAGAGATCCTCACCGAGGTCAGCTGCAGCACCAGGCATCCTCTCCCACACCAGAGTGCCCTCTTCTGAAGCTGAGCAAGAGGAAAAAGCCAGTGAAGAGGTCCTGTGTGTCATTGCTCTCCAAAGCAGCACAGGTGTAGAGCATATGTGGCTAATCAGCTGACTAAGGGGCTGCTCTGCATAACGAGGGCAATTCAGGGAGTCATTTCAGTATAGGCCAGAGGTTCCCAAATGCGCTCCTCAAGGCAGCCCAACAGTTCAAGTTTTAGAGATATCCATGGCTGAGCACAAGTGGTTAAATTAAATTGACTGAGGTACTAATTAAGTCACCTGTGGTCAGTCATGGATATCTCTAAAACCTGAACTGTTGGGGAGCCTTGAGGACAGAGTTTGGGAACCTCTGGTATAGTCTATAACGAAAGTACAATATACCAATTAGCTTCATGAAGAACCCCAAAACTCAGCATTATATCACCAATTTTACATGCTGGAGATAATTGTACAACAGTCAGTTTAGTACTTTAATACAATAATAGAAATGTTACTTATCGTTGAAGCTCCGGCCAGATTTAAAGATTGTTACAATTAAATTAAAGAGCTTTTTACTGAGGCTGGAACTGTAACAGCATCCACTGGAGTCATATGTGCACCAACCATGTTGCAACTAATAAGATAACAATTTATACACAGTAAAAAGCAAATTGTTGCTTAGACTGCAGCATAAAATTTAGTTAGATAGTAATATAAGTTAGGTTTGTGAATGTTTATGTATATATATTTATTGGTAAATTGATATAAGCTAGGAGTAGAGTGTGTTTAATGCTAATGTAATGGAGTCACCTATATAGGTGTTGATATTTTGGCATTAAATAAAGCGATTAGCATTGAATAAGATGTCATACAGGGAAATTACGCTGCAGTATTACCTAGATGTAGCTATGGTAATTACTTATTAACTAGTGGGTGAAATGAAATAATATAAATGTTATGAATTGCATGCTATGTACTTACCAGTATGACAAAAGAGGGAATTCGGAGAGATACTTTTCCATAGATGTTCCTCAAAGAAGCGTTCCTAATAAAGAATGAAGGTATTTCCTGCTGGAGCCGTCAGTGAAGATACGTAAGTAGCGTAAAGATGAGGAAATACCATTCGGCCCTTTGCGGGCTCGCTTCACTCGCCACATGGATATATTCCCCCTCCCTGCAAGGGGCCAAATGGTATTTCCTCATCTTTACACTACTTACGTATCTTCACTGACTAGTAAAGATACGTAAGTAGCGTAACCACCGGCTCCGGCAGGGGGCCGCAAAGATGAGGAAGTACCAGAATGAACCCCTGATCAGACTACTACTGTGACCACCCCCCTAATATGCTATGGGCCCGATTCACAGTGGTACAATAATACCATCGCAGCTGCCTCTTTCTACGCAGATACTGTGAGTTAATATGCAAATGATGCAGCCTCCGGGAGTTGTATTGAGACACCCCAGCGACTTTGCAATTCCAAGCGACTGCTTAAAAAGTCGCTGCATCTGGTACTTACCCTTTCTGCGTCTGGCACTTGCCCTTGCTGCGTCTGGCACTTGCCCTTGCTGCGTCTGGCACTTGCCCTTCCTGCTTCTGGCACTTGCCCTTCCTGCGTCTGGCACTTGCCCTTACTGCGTCTGGCACTTGCCCTTACTGCGTCTGGCACTTGCCCTTTCTGCGTCTGGCACTTGCCCTTAGTGCGTCTGGCACTTGCCCTTACTGCGTCTGGCACTTGCCCTTACTGCGTCTGGTACTTGCCCTTACTGCGTCTGGCACTTGCCCTTTCTGCTTGTGGCACTTGCCCTTTCTGCGTCTGGCACTTGCCCTTTCTGCGTCTGGCACTTGCCCTTTCTGCGTCTGGCACTTGCCCTTACTGCATCTGGTACTTGCCCTTACTACCTCTTTTCAAGTGTTGGCTGTTAAAGTGAAATAAATGCTCTTTATTTTGGAAGATAGCACCTTAGCTTGTAGCCATAAAGTATGCTGACTCTTACAGGGGTGATAGAGAGTAACACTAGTCTGGGGGTGTAACAGTCTGTTCACGTAATTGCTGCCTACGTAGAGGAGGACACGTGTGCAGATACACTGGTGAGGAAGCGTATAGAGTGGCCATTACAATCCTAACATCTCACAGCCCAATCCTGCTCAGCGCGGTCATCAGACCACCTGCAATAGGAGCAGAGCACAAGGACTCTTCCCAGCAACCCTGCCTGGTAGTGTTGGCACTGAATGGTATAAAGAAAGATTTCAGCACTTTCCTTCTATGGCACTAATGGTCCTAGCAAGCTCTGTGCTTGGGTATGCTGTCACTTGTAGAACTATAAATGCCAGCAAACCCATGGCTGCCAGAGCACACTGGTGCTATAGACCTACCTCAGGGGCTGCTCTTCTGACAGGAGAATAAAACTCTTTCATCTTAATATATTTCAGTTCCTTTCCGACCTATGTAGGACATTAATGTGAATGTGTCTGTTATTCTATGTCCTGCTTCTAACAACCGACTTACACTATAAGTCCAGCGAGATGTCCCCCAGTCTCCCTCCCCATCCCTCGCACATTGATCTGTTCCTTTGAAACCGAGCCATTGCCAATTCCTCACAGGACCTCCATGTAATACATGGCGTGTAGAGCGGAGGTCAGACCTGACTACAAGAAGAGGGTCAGCCAGATTTTACGCTGCACATCTGCACCAATCGCTGGTTATGTCCATCATTTCTCTTGGAATCATTACAAAGCACAAAACAATGACTGGACCCTACATAGTGTCCATCAGTCAGCTGCACGTGATACACTCGCTCCTATTTGTCTGGTGTTGGGAATCAGCGTGTGACTACTGAAGCCGGTGCGCTGATAACATTCTTCAGGCTTTGTAAGTCTGAAGAACAATCAACATTTTTGGAACACTATTACGACTCGTGTCCAAAAAGGAAGCGAAGCAGGACTGACAGAAGTGATAAGCACTTATTACAGCTTTGTTATTATTATTCGCAGTATAAAACATTCAGCTTTCTGACTGGAATCCTCTGTTGCGTCCTCTGGGAACAGAGATTGCTGGTAATACTGTGTTATACAAATGGTAAACAAGCTACATGGTCTATAAAGTGTATATTAAAGTGTTCCCGATGCGCAGAGGAAGCGCCAATCTGTCAATCACTGATATTAAGGCTGCAGTATGAGATGTTCTTAGATCAGTCATCAAAGTTGCTGCCCCCACTGTCTACAGTATAAGGGTCGGATTTAAGGGCACTTACACAACATCACATAAACACCCAAGTTTGGGGTTGTGAGACTCATCACAATAATATGTGTCCGAATCAGCGCATCCAGCAAACCAGAGAGGAAAATGTAAGTTTTATGCCATAAGGGGAGATGTACCAAGCCCTGGAGAGTGGGGAACATGATCAAAGCAACCAATCAGCTCCTAGCTTATATCCATCTAGCACAGTCTATAGAATGACTTAGAGGCTGATTGGTTAATGATCCATCTGCCTGAAAAACTCTTTTATTTTTCTCATATTCAGTAAGTTCTCCATCTATAGCGATCCAGGGCAACTACAGACAGATGCTATAACTGGGGTGGCCCATGGTGCCAAATAGGGTGGTACTGTGCTGGGGTGACGTGCCGTGTTAGGAGACTCCGTGGAGGAATGGGCTGCTGTGTACCTGCCATGAGTTAGACAGTGGAGACAAAGTAAATTAGGAAGAAACAATGGTTGGGGAGGGGGACGGAGGGTGGTAAAAGAAGAGAAGAAAGTACTAGAAGAGTAAGAGCTGGCAAGTAAAGAGAGAGAGACTAAAAAAGGGCCAGCTGGGAAGATTTAATGAAGAGAAATGAGAAGAGTGTGAGAGAGAGAGAGGAGCTGAGGGGAGAGAGGATAGAGCTAGGTGTAGACATGAGAGGGGCATGAGAGAGGGAGCTGAGGGGAGGGAGGATAGAGCTAGGTGTAGACATGAGAGAGAGAGGAGCTGAGGGGAAAGAGGAGCAGAGGGGAGAGAGGATAGAGCTAGGTGTAGACATGAGAGAGAGAGAAGGAGCTGAGTGGATAGAGGATAGAGCTAGGTGTAGACATGAGAGGGGCATGAGAGAGGGAGCTGAGGGGAGAGAGGATAGAGCTAGATGTAGACATGAGACACATGAGAGAGAGAGAGAAGGAGCTGAGGGGAGAGAGGATAGAGCTAGGTGTAGACATGAGAGAGACATGAAAGAGAGAGAGAAGGAGCTGAGGGTAGAGAGGATAGAGCTAGGTGTAGACATGTGAGAGACATGAGAGAGCGAGAGAAGGAGCTAAGGGGAGAGAGGATAGAGCTAGGTGTAGACATGAGAAAGACATGAGAGAGAGAGAGAGAGAGAGAGAGAAGGAGCTGAGGGTAGAGAGGATAGAGCTAGGTGTAGACATGAGAGAGACATGAGAGAGAGAGAGAGAGAGGGAGCTGAGGGGAGAGAGGATAGAGCTAGGTGTAGACATGAGAGAGAGAGAGAGAGAGAGAGAGAGAGAGAGGAGCTGAGGGAAGGGAGGATAGAGCTAGCTGTAGACATGAGAGAGACATGAGAGAGCGAGAGAAGGAGCTGAGGGTAGAGAGGATAGAGCTAGGTGTATACATGAGAGAGAGAGGAGCTGAGGGGAGGGAGGATAGAGCTAGGTGTAGACATGAGAGAGACATGAGAGAGCAAGAGAAGGAGCTGAGGGGAGGGAGGATAAAACTAGGTGTAGACATGAGAGAGACATGAAAGAGAGAGAAGGAGCTGAGGGTAGAGAGGATAGAGCTAGGTGTAGACATGAGAGAGACATGAGATAGAGAGAGGAGCTGAGGGTAGAGAGGATAGAGCTAGGTGTAGACATGAGAGAGACATGAGAGAGACAGAAGGAGCTGAGGGTAGAGGGGATAGAGCTAGGTGTAGACATGAGAGAGACATGAGAGAGAGGGAGAGGAGCTGAGGGTAGAGAGGATAGAGCTAGGTGTAGACATGAGAGAGACATGAGAGATAGAGAGGGAGCTGAGGGTAGAGAGGATAGAGCTAGGTGTAGACATGAGAGATCGAGAGAAGGAGCTGAGGGTAGAGAGGATAGAGCTAGGTGTAGACATGAGAGAGACATGAGAGAGAGAGAGAAGGAGCTGAGGGGAGAGAGGATAGAGCTATGTCACAATTCTTGGGTAGATAATGGATGCAACCCATATTTTTGGGAATGGCGAGACCTGTTTCGGAGGTGCGTAGGCTAATGTGCTGGTGGTGGTCACCAGGAACCCTCGCAAGAAGGTATGGACTTGGTTGCGTCCAACACACAGGTTGCAGCCCTCAGAATAGGGTAGGTTCCCCTATACAGGTGCTGGTGTAACTCTGAATGGAGTAGAGAAGACTTTCAGCGTAGACAACAGGCCGAGTCAGAACCAAACGGACAAGGTGCTACCAGGAAGTAGACGTATGCAGGTCACAGAGGATAGCCAAGGTCAGAAGCAGATTACCAAACGGGATCAGACAAAAACGGGTCAGGAGCAAGCCAAGGTCAGGAACGGATAGCAAAAATAATCAGGAACGCTGGAGTAAGGTAATGGAGCCTATACTATGGCACCTGTCTGTTGCCAGAAACTCCCTCTTATAGGGAGGACTTCAATTCTCTGTCCCTTTAAATTTTCCTGCAGGTCAGCGCATGCACTCCTAGGGGAGCCGCGGCCGCCTGCACTGCAGCCGATCAGAGAGGGGGACCAGGAGCAGATGCCTCAGCTGCGGGCGCTAGGGACTCCCCGCCCGCTGCCCACCAGGATTTCAGTGCTGCTGGACCCAGTAAGCAATAGCTAGTGTCCGGCGCACTGTGACGTTACCCATCCTCTAGGGGTGGGCACCGAACATCTGACAAATGGTTTGTTAGAAACTTCCAGTGGAGCTTCTGAAGGAGCTGAGGCGCATGAATATCTGAGGCCTTTACCCAGCAGCGCTCCTCAGGGCTGTACCCCCTCCAATCTCCCAAGAACTGGATAGACGAAAACAGGTCAGGAGCAAGCCAAGGTCACGAATGGATAGCAAATATACACAGGAACGCTGGAGTAACGTAATGGAGCCTGTACTCTGGCACCTGTCTGTTGCCATAGACTCTCTCTTATAGGGAGGAGTTCAATTCTCATGCCAAATGTGACTTCACGTTTGGCGCGTCTGTCCCTTTAAATTTTCCTGAAGGTTGGCGCACGCACCCTAGGGGAGCTGCGGCCGCCTGCACTGCAGCCACACAGCAAGGGGGACCAGGAGAAGATGCCTCAGCAGTGGAAGAAGAAGGAGCTGAGGGGAAACAGTTATATCATTGCGTGGCTGGTTGGGAGGGTCTATGTAGTCAGGAAGCCGACAGTCGAAATGCCGACCCCCGGCTCCCTGACTGTCAAATCCCAGCAAGGTAATCCCAACACCTGTCATTAGACCTACGCCGTGACCCCGACGCCTGGCATACCGAACGAAGGTAAGCTGGACGCGGACAGCAGGAGGGGGGGGAGGGGTTAGGTTTAGGGCTCCCGGGGGGCCTTGGGTTAGGCACCCCCCCTCCCGGGAGGGTTGGGTTTATGCACTTAGAGGGGGTTAGGCATTCCTAAAGGACGGTTAGGGTAGGGGGTAAGGTTAGGGGTACTTACCTAAATTAACGACCTGGATCTTCACCCCTGGCGGGCTTCCACTGTTGGGATTAGAACCGCCATCCATGCGGCCGGCAGTATTACATACCGATTCCCTATGGAGGCCCCTGTTCATTTATTCCTAGATTTTACATATTTCATGATGTAGACAAACATATAAGACACGGGCAGCAGCAGGTAAGGAAAGCTGCAATGTCATGTATTAGAGAGACGGATAGTCTGCCACACGTGATGTCATGTATTAGAGAGAGACGGATAGTCTGCCACACGTGATGTCATGTATTAGAGAGACGGATAGTCTGCCACACGTGATGTCATGTATTAGAGAGACGGATAGTCTGCCACACGTGATGTCATGTATTAGAGAGACGGATAGTCTGCCACACGTGATGTCATGTATTAGAGAGACGGATAGTCTGCCACACGTGATGTCATGTATTAGAGAGACGGATAGTCTGCCACACGTGATGTCATGTATTAGAGAGACGGATAGTCTGCCACACGTGATGTCATGTATTAGAGAGAGACGGATAGTCTGCCACACGTGATGTCATGTATTAGAGACGGATAGTCTGCCACACGTGATGTCATGTATTAGAGAGAGACGGATAGTCTGCCACACGTGATGTCATGTATTAGAGAGACGGATAGTCTGCCACACGTGATGTCATGTATTAGAGAGAGACGGATAGTCTGCCACACGTGATGTCATGTATTAGAGAGATAGATAGTCTGCCACACGTGATGTCATGTATTAGAGAGATAGATAGTCTGCCACACGTGATGTCATGTATTAGAGAGACGGATAGTCTGCCACACGTGATGTCATGTATTAGAGAGAGACGGATAGTCTGCCACACGTGATGTCATGTATTAGAGACGGATAGTCTGCCACACGTGATGTCATGTATTAGAGAGACGGATAGTCTGCCACACGTGATGTCATGTATTAGAGAGACGGATAGTCTGCCACACGTGGTGTCATGTATTAGAGAGACGGATAGTCTGCCACACGTGATGTCATGTATTAGAGACGGATAGTATGCCACACGTGATGTCATGTATTAGAGAGACGGATAGTCTGCCACAAGTGATGTCATGTATTAGAGAGAGACGGATAGTCTGCCACACGTGATGTCATGTATTAGAGAGACGGATAGTCTGCCACACGTGATGTCATGTATTAGAGAGACGGATAGTCTGCCACACGTGGTGTCATGTATTAGAGAGACGGATAGTCTGCCACACGTGATGTCATGTATTAGAGAGACGGATAGTCTGCCACACGTGATGTCATGTATTAGAGAGACGGATAGTCTGCCACACGTGATGTCATGTATTAGAGAGAGACGGATAGTCTGCCACACGTGATGTCATGTATTAGAGAGAGACGGATAGTCTGCCACACGTGATGTCATGTATTAGAGAGACGGATAGTCTGCCACACGTGATGTCATGTATTAGAGAGACGGATAGTCTGCCACACGTGGTGTCATGTATTAGAGAGACGGATAGTCTGCCACACGTGATGTCATGTATTAGAGAGAGACGGATAGTCTGCCACACGTGGTGTCATGTATTAGAGAGACGGATAGTCTGCCACACGTGGTGTCATGTATTAGAGAGATAGATAGTCTGCCACACGTGATGTCATGTATTAGAGAGACGGATAGTCTGCCACACGTGATGTCATATGATGTCAGGAGTCACATGACGTATGTTCCATGATGGATTAACTGCCAGTATAGGTAACACGAACCTCACAAGGGGCCGGTCCTGACCTTAAACAAGCAACTTGATTTATATCGGTCACTACGGTTACAGTAGGTGTAATAATAACTATAGATAACGGTGTGAAAATCAAAGTGCATATGCAGGCAGAAGAATGTATATAGTAGCTACACACACATATATATATATATATATATATGTGTATATTTGCTTTTTATATTTACATTTTATTTTCATACTATTATTATTTTATTTTTAATCTAAAACTTTACAGATCAGATAGATTTTGAAGGATTAGTAAATGACGTTAGGATCAAAGTGCCCTGAGAAGTATGTTACAGCCACAAGTAAATCCGCATGACCTCAGTGTACGGGGTAATACAGTCAGTGTATAAATTCCAATGAGCTGCTGCACAAACAGACAAAGCTACTGTATCACACAGCAAATCCCTGCCGCCATCGGCCACTTAGGGCCACATGTGCGAGGGATCGACGGGAAACTGCAAAGATAAACATTACTATATGTGAGAAGCAAAGCGAAAAAAAATGCGCCCATGGAGCGTCATGTAAACGGCATGGAGAGAATATGTTGCTTATAACAATGATTTGTGCGGTTTAGGTGGAACCTCAACGCTGAGCCCTAAAACGAGACTTTGTGATGTACTTCTCAGCATTGTTGTAATCTCTTCTTGTGTTACAAAGTAATTGCTGTCATGATTATATCACTTAAAAATTCATTTTTCAATGACGCTGCAATTTGCTATATTTCCATATATTTAAGAGATAATTTGCATGTACTGGCAGAAGGACAAACACAGATACTGGGTGCAAACTGCGAAAATGATGGCTCTACAGCTGGGCCATAACTAGGGTGGTGCTGCCGCCAGCGCCGCACAGAGCGCAACAGCCCTGAGGGCAGAACCAGCCGCCCATCGCAATTTCTAACTTCCGAGCATCTGTTGCTATATAGATAAAGGGGCGTGTCACTCATGCACCTAAGTCTCCGCCTCCCTCCCGACCTGGTCCCATTGTGCACGGTCTCTTGGGACGGGATCAACATCATAATGTCTCTCCTCCACTCCCACAGTTCCTAGTGAGGTGTTGGTGAGTGGCCGTCAGGGGTGCATAATATAGGCGGTGGCAGCAGGTCTGTGACAGTGTCAGGTCCGGCACCAGCAGCAGCTCTGTGACAGTGTCAGGTCCAGCGGCAGCACCAGCAGGTCTGTGACAGTGTCAGGTCCGGAGGCAGCACCAGCAGCTCTGTGACAGTGTCAGGTCCGGCAGCTCCACAAGCTCTGTGACAGTGTCAGGTCCGGCGGCAGCACCAGCAACTCTGTGACAGTGTCAGGTCTGGCGGCAGCACCGGCAGCTCTGTGACAGTGTCAGGTCCGGCGGCAGCACCGGCAGGTCTGTGACAGTGTCAGGTCCGGCACCAGCAGCAGCTCTGTGACAGTGTCAGGTCCAGCGGCAGCACCAGCAGCTCTGTGACAGTGTCAGGTCCGGCGGCACCACCAGCAGGTCTGTGACAGTGTCAGGTCCGGCAGCACCAGCTGCTCTGTGACAGTGTCAGGTCCGGCGGCAGCACCAGCAACTCTGTGACAGTGTCAGGTCTGGCGGCAGCACCGGCAGCTCTGTGACAGTGTCAGGTCCGGCGGCAGCACCGGCAGGTCTGTGACAGTGTCAGGTCCAGCGGCAGCACCAGCAGGTCTGTGACAGTGTCAGGTCCGGCGGCACCACCAGCAGGTCTGTGACAGTGTCAGGTCCGGCAGCACCAGCTGCTCTGTGACAGTGTCAGGTCCGGCAGCTCCACAAGCTCTGTGACAGTGTCAGGTCCGGCGGCAGCACCAGCAACTCTGTGACAGTGTCAGGTCTGGCGGCAGCACCGGCAGCTCTGTGACAGTGTCAGGTCCGACGGCAGCACCAGCTGCTCTGTGACAGTGTCAGGTCCGGCAGCTCCACAAGCTCTGTGACAGTGTCAGGTCCGGCGGCAGCACCAGCAACTCTGTGACAGTGTCAGGTCTGGCGGCAGCACCGGCAGCTCTGTGACAGTGTCAGGTCCGGCGGCAGCACCAGCAGGTCTGTGACAGTGTCAGGTCCGGCGGCACCACCAGCAGGTCTGTGACAGTGTGAGGTCCGGCGGCAGCACAAGCAGCTCTGTGACAGTGTCAGGTCCGGCGGCACCAGCATCTCTGTGACAGTGTCAGGTCCGGCAGCACCAGCAGGTCTGTGACAGTGTCAGGTCCGGCGGCAGCACCAGCAGGTCTGTGACAGTGTCAGGTCCGGCGGCAGCACCAGCAGGTCTGTGACAGTGTCAGGTCCGGCGGCAGCACCAGCAGGTCTGTGACAGTGTGAGGTCCGGCGGCACCACCAGCAGCTCTGTGACAGTGTCAGGTCCGACGGCAGCACCAGCAGGTCTGTGACAGTGTCAGGTCCGGCAGCACCAGCAGCTCTGTGACAGTGTCAGGTCCGGCGGCAGCACCAGCCGGTCTGTGACAGTGTCAGGTCCGGCGGCAGCACCAGCAGCTCTGTGACAGTGTCAGGTCCGGCGGCACCTGCAGCTCTGTGACAGTGTCAGGTCCGGCAGCACCAGCAGCTCTGTGACAGTGTCAGGTCCGGCGGCACCAGCAGGTCTGTGACAGTGTCAGGTCCGGCGGCAGCACCAGCAGGTCTGTGACAGTGTCAGGTCCAGCGGCACCAGCAGGTCTGTGACAGTGTCAGGTCTGGCAGCACCAGAAGGTCTGTGACAGTGTCAGGTCCGGCGGCAGCAACAGCCGGTCAGTGACAGTGTCAGGTCGGGCGGCAGCACCAGCAGGTCTGTGACAGTGTCAGGTCTGGCAGCACCAGAAGGTCTGTGACAGTGTCAGGTCCGGCGGCAGCAACAGCCGGTCAGTGACAGTGTCAGGTCCGGCGGCAGCACCAGCAGCTCTGTGACAGTGTCAGGTCCGGCAGCACCAGCAGGTCTGTGACAGTGTCAGGTCCGGCTGCACCAGCAGGTCTGTGACAGTGTCAGGTCCGGCGGCAGCACCAGCAGCTCTGTGACAGTGTCAGGTCCGGCACCAGCAGCAGCTCTGTGACAGTGTCAGGTCCGGCGGCAGCACCAGCCGGTCTGTGACAGTGTCAGGTCCGGCGGCAGCACCAGCAGCTCTGTGACAGTGTCAGGTCCGGCAGCTCCACAAGCTCTGTGACAGTGTCAGGTCCGGCGGCAGCACCAGCAACTCTGTGACAGTGTCAGGTCTGGCGGCAGCACCGGCAGCTCTGTGACAGTGTCAGGTCCGGCGGCAGCACCGGCAGGTCTGTGACAGTGTCAGGTCCGGCACCAGCAGCAGCTCTGTGACAGTGTCAGGTCCAGCGGCAGCACCAGCAGCTCTGTGACAGTGTCAGGTCCGGCGGCACCACCAGCAGGTCTGTGACAGTGTCAGGTCCGGCAGCACCAGCTGCTCTGTGACAGTGTCAGGTCCGGCGGCAGCACCAGCAACTCTGTGACAGTGTCAGGTCTGGCGGCAGCACCGGCAGCTCTGTGACAGTGTCAGGTCCGGCGGCAGCACCGGCAGGTCTGTGACAGTGTCAGGTCCAGCGGCAGCACCAGCAGGTCTGTGACAGTGTCAGGTCCGGCGGCACCACCAGCAGGTCTGTGACAGTGTCAGGTCCGGCAGCACCAGCTGCTCTGTGACAGTGTCAGGTCCGGCAGCTCCACAAGCTCTGTGACAGTGTCAGGTCCGGCGGCAGCACCAGCAACTCTGTGACAGTGTCAGGTCTGGCGGCAGCACCGGCAGCTCTGTGACAGTGTCAGGTCCGGCGGCAGCACCAGCAGGTCTGTGACAGTGTCAGGTCCGGCGGCACCACCAGCAGGTCTGTGACAGTGTGAGGTCCGGCGGCAGCACAAGCAGCTCTGTGACAGTGTCAGGTCCGGCGGCACCAGCATCTCTGTGACAGTGTCAGGTCCGGCAGCACCAGCAGGTCTGTGACAGTGTCAGGTCCGGCGGCAGCACCAGCAGGTCTGTGACAGTGTCAGGTCCGGCGGCAGCACCAGCAGGTCTGTGACAGTGTCAGGTCCGGCGGCAGCACCAGCAGGTCTGTGACAGTGTGAGGTCCGGCGGCACCACCAGCAGCTCTGTGACAGTGTCAGGTCTGACGGCAGCACCAGCAGGTCTGTGACAGTGTCAGGTCCGGCAGCACCAGCAGCTCTGTGACAGTGTCAGGTCCGGCGGCAGCACCAGCCGGTCTGTGACAGTGTCAGGTCCGGCGGCAGCACCAGCAGCTCTGTGACAGTGTCAGGTCCGGCGGCACCTGCAGCTCTGTGACAGTGTCAGGTCCGGCAGCACCAGCAGCTCTGTGACAGTGTCAGGTCCGGCGGCACCAGCAGGTCTGTGACAGTGTCAGGTCCGGCGGCAGCACCAGCAGGTCTGTGACAGTGTCAGGTCCAGCGGCACCAGCAGGTCTGTGACAGTGTCAGGTCTGGCAGCACCAGAAGGTCTGTGACAGTGTCAGGTCCGGCGGCAGCAACAGCCGGTCAGTGACAGTGTCAGGTCGGGCGGCAGCACCAGCAGGTCTGTGACAGTGTCAGGTCTGGCAGCACCAGAAGGTCTGTGACAGTGTCAGGTCCGGCGGCAGCAACAGCCGGTCAGTGACAGTGTCAGGTCCGGCGGCAGCACCAGCAGCTCTGTGACAGTGTCAGGTCCGGCAGCACCAGCAGGTCTGTGACAGTGTCAGGTCCGGCTGCACCAGCAGGTCTGTGACAGTGTCAGGTCCGGCGGCAGCACCAGCAGCTCTGTGACAGTGTCAGGTCCGGCAGCACCAGCAGCTCTGTGACAGTGTCAGGTCCGGCGGCAGCACCAGCCGGTCTGTGACAGTGTCAGGTCCGGCGGCAGCACCAGCAGCTCTGTGACAGTGTCAGGTCCGGCGGCACCTGCAGCTCTGTGACAGTGTCAGGTCCGGCAGCACCAGCAGCTCTGTGACAGTGTCAGGTCCGGCGGCACCAGCAGGTATGTGACAGTGTCAGGTCCGGCGGCAGCACCAGCAGGTCTGTGACAGTGTCAGGTCCGGCGGCACCAGCAGGTCTGTGACAGTGTCAGGTCCGGCGGCAGCACCAGCAGCTCTGTGACAGTGTCAGGTCCGGCGGCAGCACCAGCAGGTCTGTGACAGTGTCAGGTCCAGCGGCACCAGCAGGTCTGTGACAGTGTCAGGTCTGGCAGCACCAGAAGGTCTGTGACAGTGTCAGGTCCGGCGGCAGCAACAGCCGGTCAGTGACAGTGTCAGGTCGGGCGGCAGCACCAGCAGGTCTGTGACAGTGTCAGGTCTGGCAGCACCAGAAGGTCTGTGACAGTGTCAGGTCCGGCGGCAGCACCAGCAGGTCTGTGACAGTGTCAGGTCTGGCAGCACCAGAAGGTCTGTGACAGTGTCAGGTCCGGCGGCAGCAACAGCCGGTCAGTGACAGTGTCAGGTCCGGCGGCAGCACCAGCAGCTCTGTGACAGTGTCAGGTCCGGCAGCACCAGCAGGTCTGTGACAGTGTCAGGTCCGGCGGCAGCACCAGCAGCTCTGTGACAGTGTCAGGTCCGGCTGCACCAGCAGGTATGTGATAGTCTCAGTAGTTACCAGTATAGTGCCATTTATACTATATTTAGCCTTTGGATTTCTGAGACCCAAGTGCAAGATTTTGCATTTTTTTGGCATTAAATTGTAGTTGCCACGTACTTGCCCATTCCTCTAGTCTACCTAGATCCTCAATCATTTGTTTTACCCCTCCTGGTGTGTATTCTGTGTGTGACTGCGGGTGTATCTGCATGTGAGACGCTACGTTACAGTGTCACAGCGGCTGCGGCATGCCTATATTCTGTGTGTGACTGCGGGTGTATCTGCATGTGAGACGCTACGTTACAGTGTCACAGGGGCTGTAGCATGTCTATATTCTGTGTGTGACTGCGGGTGTATCTGCATGTGAGATGCTACGTTACAGTGTCACAGCGGCTGCAGCATGTCTATATTCTGTGTGTGCCTGCGTGTGTATCTGCATGTGAGACGCTACGTTACAGTGTCACAGCGGCTGCAGCATGCCTATATTTTGTGTGTGACTGCGGGTGTATCTGCATGTGAGACGCTACGTTACAGTATCACAGCGGCTGCAGCATGTCTATATTCTGTGTGTGACTGCGGGTGTATCTGCATGTGAGATGCTACGTTCCAGTGTCACAGCGGCTGCAGCATGTCTATATTCTGTGTGTGACTGCGGGTGTATCTGCATGTGAGACGCTACGTTACAGTGTCACAGTGGCTGCAGCATGTCTATATTCTGTGTGTGACTGCGGGTGTATCTGCATGTGAGACGCTACGTTACAGTGTCACAGCGGCTGCAGCATGTCTATATTCTGAGTGTGACTGCGGGTGTATCTGTATGTGAGACGCTACGTTACAGTGTCACAGCGGCTGCGACATGCCTATATTCTGTGTGTGACTGCGGGTGTATCTGCATGTGAGACGCTACGTTACAGTATCACAGCGGCTGCAGCATGCCTATATTCTGTGTGTCACTGCGGGTGTATCTGCATGTGAGACGCTACGTTACAGTGTCACAGAGGCTACAGCATGTCTATATTCTGTGTGTGACTGCGGCTGTATCTGCATGTGAGATGCTATGTTACAGTGTCACAGCGGCTGCAGCTTGTCTATATTCTGTGTGTGACTGCGGCTGTATCTGCATGTGAGACGCTACGTTACAGTGTCACAGCGGCTGCAGCATGCCTATATTCTGTGTGTGTCTGCGGGTGTATCTGCATGTGACGCTACGTTACAGTGTCACAGCGGCTGCAGCATGTCTATATTCTGTGTGTGACCGCGGGTGTATCAGTATGTGAGACGCTACGTTACAGTGTCACAGAGGCTGCAGCATGCCTATATTCTGTGTGTGACTGCGGCTGTATCTGCATGTGAGACGCTACGTTACAGTGTCACAGAGGCTGCAGCATGTCTATATTCTGTGTGTGACTGCGGCTGTATCTGCATGTGAGACGCTACGTTACAGTGTCACAGAGGCTGCAGCATGTCTATATTCTGTGTGTGACCGCGGGTGTATCAGTATGTGAGACGCTACGTTACAGTGTCACAGCGGCTGCAGCATGCCTATATTCTGTGTGTGACTGCGGCTGTATCTGCATGTGAGACGCTACGTTACAGTGTCACAGCGGCTGCGGCATGCCTATATTCTGTGTGTGACTGCGGGTGTATCTGCATGTGAGACGCTACGTTACAGTGTCACAGCGGCTGCAGCATGCCTATATTCTGTGTGTGACTGCGGGTGTATCTGCATGTGAGACGCTACGTTACAGTGTCACAGGGGCTGTAGCATGTCTATATTCTGTGTGTGACTGCGGGTGTATCTGCATGTGAGATGCTACGTTACAGTGTCACAGCGGCTGCAGCATGTCTATATTCTGTTTGTGCCTGCGTGTGTATCTGCATGTGAGACGCTACGTTACAGTGTCACAGCGGCTGCAGCATGCCTATATTTTGTGTGTGACTGCGGGTGTATCTGCATGTGAGACGCTACGTTACAGTATCACAGCGGCTGCAGCATGTCTATATTCTGTGTGTGACTGCGGGTGTATCTGCATGTGAGATGCTACGTTCCAGTGTCACAGCGGCTGCAGCATGTCTATATTCTGTGTGTGACTGCGGGTGTATCTGCATGTGAGACGCTACATTACAGTGTCACAGTGGCTGCAGCATGTCTATATTCTGTGTGTGACTGCGGGTGTATCTGCATGTGAGACGCTACGTTACAGTGTCACAGTGGCTGCAGCATGCCTATATTCTGTGTGTGACTGCGGGTGTATATGCAAGTGAGATGCTACGTTACAGTGTCACAGCGGCTGCAGCATGTCTATATTCTGTGTGTGACTGCGGGTGTATCTGCATGTGAGACGCTACGTTACAGTGTCACAGCGGCTGCGGCATGCCTATATTCTGAGTGTGACTGCGGGTGTATCTGTATGTGAGACGCTACGTTACAGTGTCACAGCGGCTGCGACATGCCTATATTCTGTGTGTGACTGCGGGTGTATCTGCATGTGAGACGCTACGTTACAGTATCACAGCGGCTGCAGCATGCCTATATTCTGTGTGTCACTGCGGGTGTATCTGCATGTGAGACGCTACGTTACAGTGTCACAGAGGCTACAGCATGTCTATATTCTGTGTGTGACTGCGGCTGTATCTGCATGTGAGATGCTATGTTACAGTGTCACAGCGGCTGCAGCTTGTCTATATTCTGTGTGTGACTGCGGCTGTATCTGCATGTGAGACGCTATGTTACAGTGTCACAGCGGCTGCAGCATGCCTATATTCTGTGTGTGTCTGCGGGTGTATCTGCATGTGACGCTACGTTACAGTGTCACAGCGGCTGCAGCATGTCTATATTCTGTGTGTGACCGCGGGTGTATCAGTATGTGAGACGCTACGTTACAGTGTCACAGAGGCTGCAGCATGTCTATATTCTGTGTGTGACTGCGGCTGTATCTGCATGTGAGACGCTACGTTACAGTGTCACAGAGGCTGCAGCATGTCTATATTCTGTGTGTGACCGCGGGTGTATCAGTATGTGAGACGCTACGTTACAGTGTCACAGCGGCGGCAGCATGCCTATATTCTGTGTGTGACTGCGGCTGTATCTGCATGTGAGACGCTACGTTACAGTGTCACAGCGGCTGCAGCATGCCTATATTCTGTGTGTGACTGCGGCTGTATCTGCATGTGAGACGCTACGTTACAGTGTCACAGCGGCTGCAGCATGTCTATATTCTGTGTGTGACTGCGGGTGTAACTGCATGTGAGACGTTACGTTACATTGTCACAGCGGCTGCAGCATGTCTATATTCTGTGTGTGACTGCGGGTGTATCTGCATGTGAGACGCTACGTTACAGTGTCACAGCGGCTGCGGCATGTCTATATTCTGTGTGTGACTGCGGGTGTATCTGCATGTGAGAAGCTACGTTACAGTGTCACAGCACCTGCAGCATGTCTATATTCTCTGTGTGACTGCAGGTGTATCTGCATGTGAGACGCTACGTTACAGTGTCACAGCGGCTGCAGCATGTCTATATTCTGTGTGTGACTGCGGGTGTAACTGCATGTGAGACGTTACGTTACATTGTCACAGCACCTGCAGCATGTCTATATTCTCTGTGTGACTGCGGGTGTATCTGCATGTGAGACGCTACGTTACAGTGTCACAGCGGCTGCAGCATGTCTATATTCTATGTATGACTGCGGGTGTATCTGCATGTGAGACGCTGCGTTACAGTGTCACAGCGGCTACAGCATGTCTATATTCTGTGTGTGACTGCGGGTGTACCTGCATGTGAGACGCTACGTTACAGTGTCACAGTGGCAGCAGCTTGTCTATATAAACTTTCTATCGTCAGATGATAGATGTGACCCATAAACTTAAACTAAACTTAACTAAAATAAACACAGGAGACCAAGTTATGCCGTTTAAATTAATTGGTCAGCTGTATTTGGTTACAGGGTAGACATGGTGGCAGGAGAAAGAACGGCAACTAACCCGCGTCCGCTTGTCTTAGGCCGGAAGTAAATCACAACTTGTGAGGGCCAACTATCCCAGACAAGGGTAGGGTGATCTTAAAAATTTGCAAAGGGCCAACTATCCCTTTCAGAGCAAGTGATGCGGCCCCAACACCCATGCCAATGCACCATTCATCCTGCTCGGTCGAGAGGTGCCGCTGACCCCAATAGGGTGAAATCAGCCTATCAGTGCATTGAAGGGGTGCGCACCGCTATTACTGCTGCAAGATGGACACTTCAATATTGCCGGTCTTTCCCGCCACAGCGGCTCTCAGGAGAGAAGCAGCCCGCCACCATGCTAACCAACCAAACCCTTAAAAACTGCAAAAATATCTTCTAGAAACAAAAAATTACCCTCCTCAGTAAGATGAACTCCATCCCTGCGGAAAAGGTGGGCATCCTGAATCCGAATTAAAGGATGGTGCACCACTAGCCCTCCCATTTCCAGCACGTGCCTAGCCACCCATTTGTTAACCTTCCTCCTGGACCTGTCCAAAGCCACACTATTATAGCAATAGCGCCAGGAAAGCCTGGCGATGATAGGGGACCACACCAAAAGGCAGTTAGGCAATAACCGAACCACCTCTCTCAAGTCACGAACAATCGCATGGCGCAACTCTAAGGACGTTTGCTGACCCAAATCGTTGCCCCCGAGATGGATAATTAACACTAAAGGGGGACCAAATTCAGCTACTGCCCTGTGCAAGTTGCGCAACAAAGCTTCCCACAGCATGCCCCCCTGCCCCAACCACCTAACACTCTCCCAACGTGGGAACACGGAGGCATCTTCAGCAAAGCGCGACTGCCCGGCCCAAAAAATAAAAGAGTGACCAATCAACCAAATGGGCCTAGCGTCCTGGAAACCTGCAAATATACAGAAATATAATAGATAAGTATATATGCAACATGTAAATCACGAAGGAGGAGTGGGAGGGTGGGAGGGGGGGAGGAAGACTTGACCCGAGGTGAAAACCTACAAAAAACCTGCTGGATCTTTTCTATATTTCATTCGGTCACATTAATATTATTTTAAGCTAAACGATCAATGTCCAAAGCAGGGCAAAAAACAGGGCAAAATCTCTCGGGACCCCCACCGGAAAGGCAGCGAGTTGGCCAAGGCACTCAAGTCCAAACGAATAAAGTATAACAATTTATGATTCCAGACGAACATAACTTCTGTAAGCATTGGACTTCCATCTTCCGAGAGCCTGGATCTCCTGTGAAGAAAGACCCGAGGAGGCCGCAAAAGTGGCGGCACCTATTCTAAAAGAATGGGTGCCGTAATCCGAAGGGGAAAGCCCGATATGCCGTATGCAGCGATGGAAGACCGATCTAAATTGGAATTTAGTCAAAGGACTTCCGTCCTCGTGCATAAGCCAAGCCCCCGGCCGCATTGGCCTGCAAAGAGTATATTGGGAGGCTAAGTGAACCGGACAAATCCCGTCATCAGGACAGGACTTCAGGAACACCCAGCGACCTCTACCCAACTGATCGGTCTTGGAACGCCGAATACGGCACAGCAGCGTATCACGCAGCAAAATGTGACAACGAAGCAGAGGGGGCTGAGCGCGGCGCGAAGACGCTACCAGCTCGCTGATGCGAAACGCCCCATGAAAGGCCATCGCAAAAGCGAGTCGGAATAACAGAACCTCGAATTGCGAAGAACAAATGCCCGTCAAACTTTCACCTAGACGCGCTAACAAATCAGGACCAATAGGACGACGTCGGTCATCCGCGGCAGGCCTGACGCGAGACCAACCCCTAAGGGCCCTTTGTATTAAAAAACCCTTAGTTATGTCCCTCCGCCCCGCTAGGCGCAAAAAGAACGAAATCCCAGCAAGCCTCTGGGCAACATAAGCCCGCGACCTGCCGGAATCGAACAAGAAACAAACAAAAGCAACCATATTAGTATCACGAGATTTACCTGACGAACTCCGCCCTTGCAAAAACTTCTCCCACTGTTGCCAAGATGTCTGGTAGGCCGTCAACGTCCGTGGGGCCACGGACCGACGTGCGAGATCTTCCATTCTGGTTTGATGATCTGCCAGCAATGAAATGGACAAAGCTCACCTTTTAATGCCGCGTACGGGGCCAATTCGCGGAACCGTCGCCAATCCTGTCTGGAGAGCGCATCAGCAATGGAATTATCAGTACCCGGCACATGACGAGCTGTGAACAATATGTTAAACTGCAAAGCGCGCAGAACCAGCCAAGCAAGAAGCCGCAACACTGGCAGCGACGACGATCTTTGGTTATTGATCGCATGTACTACCCCCAGGTTATCGCACCAAAAAACTATGGAACGGTCGCGCAACCGCTGACACCATAGCTCTAATGCCACCACTATGGGAAACAGCTCCAGTAGGAGCAAGTTCTTGGTCAATCCTGCCTGCACCCATTCCGCCGGCCAAACTGAAAAACACCAATCTCCTCCCAAAAAAGATCCGAAACCTGATGATCCAGCAGCATCCGTGAAGAGCTGCAGGCAAGCATTAGGCTGAGGATCCGCAGGCCAGACGCGCACTCCATTAAAATCGACCAAAAAAACGTCCCAAACCGCCAGGTCCAGCTTTAGCTCAGACGACAGTCGCAGAAAATGGTGCGGGTGACGCAGCCCTACCAAAGCCCTCTGTAGCTTCCGACAGAAAATCTTCCCCATCGGGATAACTCGACACGCGAAGTTAAACAGCCCGAGCAGGGATTGACCTTGACGAAGAGTTACCTTTCCTCCTGCTAACGCTAGGAGGATAGCATCCTGCAAGCGACGAATCTTGTCCGGCGGCAGCCGGCAAAGACCCTCCAAGGTATCAATTTCAATACCCAAGAAAACCAGCTTAGTGGCTGGGCCCTCAGTTTTATCTTGCGCAATAGGTACTCCAAATTCCGAGAAGAGTGCTTGCAATGAAAAAAGGAGACGATTGCAGCGACGCGAGCCAGCTGGACCTACGCACAAGAAGTCATCCAAGTAATGGGCTATGCTCGTCTCCCCAGACCCCACCGCGACACACCAATGGAGAAAGGAACTGAAACGCTCGAAGAACGCGCAGGAAATAGAACAACCCATCGGAAGACATTTGTCCAGGTAATAGCCATCCGTCAACCGAAACCCCATGAAACGAAATGATTCAGGATGCAGGGGCAACAATCTGAAGGCGGACTCAATGTCCACTTTCGCCATGAAAGAACCCGGACCCGCTGCGCGGACCAAGGCTAACGCAGATTCGAATGACTGGTACTGTACGCGGCAGACCTCAACATCTATGGCGTCGTTAACCGACGTGCCTGACGGATGTGACAGGTGCTGAATTAAACGGTAACTCCCGGGGGCCTTCTTGGGGACAACACCCACAGGGGAAAGGACCAGTTCGGGTATCGGAGGCTGCGGGAAAGGTCCAATCATGCGACCCAGCCCTACCTCCTTCATAACCTTATCCTTTAGTACGTGAGGTAAATCGCAGGCCGAGCGTAAATTCCTAGGGGACCCGGAACTGACAGGCCGTATTATTGGAAGCGAAAATCCTTCTGCAAAACCCTTACGCAAAAAGGCGGCGGCGTCCCGCACAGGATACCAGTCTAACCATTTTGCCATGGCATCCAGATGAATGGGGGTCAACGCTTTACTTTGAAGTCCCGGCCCCTGACCGTTTGGCAGAGGGTACTGCAGAGGAGGCCTGAGCTCCTCCTGGACCGCGGGAGCAGTCCTTACTGGGGTGTGCCGCGCCGCAGCGAAGGCACTGGTGTCGAAAGCGACACCTGTTACCAAGGGTACAATTCCCATTGTTGTATGCGTAACACTTCCGCTTGTTTTGCCCTCCATTGGCTGTCCTTGGTGCCGAGGGGGACGAGGGTTGAACTGGCCACCCAGGGGACTGATCAACAAGGACGCGTGTAGGCTGGGTCACCTCCATCCACACTTCAACATCTTTACAACCCAATTCCATGACCTTAACCCGATCTTGTTTTCGACGAAACTCTTCGTCGTATTGACGCCAAGCCGTACTGCGTGAGGCCTTGAATAGGCCATGTATCAGGTGTAAGTATCGTATTACGTTAAGGTACTCGGAAGGCCTGGTTTTGAGATAGCAAGTTGAAAACACGCAGAACCCAGAAATCCAATTCGTGTAAGACTTAAAGGCCTCCAGACCAATACCCCCTTTTGCCTTTGCGGTCGCAGCAGCTTTCTTCGCCGTAGCTGTAAGGGTGAACATATCTATGTAGCGCCCTTTTTTGATCCGCTGCTTAACCCTGGTACGCATACCTCGAGTGACAGCTGTATTAGCGCAGTGTACAACATCCTCCGGACCCGCTCCGCGATCTACACTGGTACTACTGCCAGAGGACCGTTCGCTAGAATGCCTGTGACGACGTGAGCGACGTCTGCGAGACCTCCTTGCCCTTTTACGCCTAGCCTTCCGCGAACTATCGCTTGAAGAGGAAGAGGAAATGGAAGTAGACCCGCAGTCAGACGTACTGTCACACTCACCAGAAGCGCTGGCGAGGGCATTGGAAACTCCAGCGCCCGCGTTAGCTCCGACTTCCGCCGTCGCACTTCTGGTCGGGGCTGCGACCACTGTTAACTCCTCCAGACTGTCGTCTGTAAAAGAAGAGACTGAGGCGGCATTGTGCGCATTGTCTGTGTCCGTAGCCTGATTGGGCTGAGGAAGGGAGATGGCAGAGGGAGAGAAAGAAACGGAAGGAGCTGCGGGCATGGGAGCGAGGGAAAGACCGCAAATCCTGCCTAATTGCTGCACCAGAGGGCCAAGCTGCGTCTGCACGGCGGACGCCGCTGACGCAGAAGGGCCTCCAGTGTCAGCGTTTCCAGGCTGCTGGGTCAAAAGCGGTGTCAGTGCACCCACCACAGACACCAGCAGTCCGGCTATGGCACCAGCATCCAGCAACGGAGCACTCCCTGGTGCCGCAGGCCCTGCAGGCATAGCAGACGCCGGAGCAGCTGCCACCCCCGCAGGCCTGGAGGAGCTGGCTACTGCAGACATGGGGGACCCCATGTCTGCATCATTATGAACAGAGGGCAGCAGAAGAGGGGGCGGATTAACCTGCCTGTCACTATGCAGGCGTTGGCTCCGCCCCCTTCGTCTCCGCCCCCCGCCTGTATTAATGTGGGCCTGCGTGCAAGCCGGCGCCATGACAGGCATCCGGCCTGCACGCTTATGTGGCCGCTTCCGCCGCCCTTCCCCCCGGACTTCAGCCGGCTCCCTCTGAGCGGCCACCGGGGAAGAAGGGACGGGCGGTGTGACTGCCCGCTGCTGGCCACGAGAGCGGCCGGAGCGCGCACCCGCGACTCGCGCAGGCACTATAGCATGCCTGGCCGCCCCCGATCCCCGCCCGCCCTGGTCCCCAGTCGCACTAGTACTGGCGACCGGCGGGGAACCAGGTGCAGGCGGAGGCAGCACCTGTGGCGTCTCGCGGGACCGCCGCGGCCGCGTGCACGTGACCGCAGCGTTGTCCGCTAAGGGGACCGCTGTACCTGACCCTCCCGAACGCCGGGAGGGCAGTACCTGAGGGGAATAAAGTGCGCCGGGCCCGCCACCGTCTGACAGATGGGCGGGTACCGAGCGCGCGCGCTGGGGGCGGCTCATAGTGCAGGGAAGCAAGATAGGTAGGTAAAGAAAGAGAAAGAAAAGTTAGATAGGAAAAAAGAGAGTGTATATAAAGGGAAAGTATAGAGAATAGAGTAGGGAAAGATATAAAGTAGGGAAAGAGAAAGTAGGGATGAATAAAAACGATTATCCCAACAGACAGATCTGCTAATAAAGGAACTGCACTTCCCTGGTCGCAGATCAATTCAAAAGAGGCAGATTTTACCACAGTAGATTCTCTACCCCTCTCCCTAACTCCGCCCCTAACCCAACGTCCTATCGCATCTGCCTATAACTGTAAACAAACATTTTTAACTTTATTAACCCCTCTATCCCTGACTAGAAGTTTATGTGCCGTTGGCTCTATTCCTAACCTCCGTTATATTTCTGTGTGTGACTGCGGGTGTATCTGCATGTGAGACGCTACGTTACAGTGTCACAAAGGCTGCAGCATGTCTATATTCTGTGTGTGACTGCGGGTGTATCTGTATGTGAGACGCTACGTTACAGTGTCACAGCGGCTGCAGCATGTCTATATTCTGTGTGTGACTGCGGGTGTATCTGTATGTGAGACGCTACGTTACAGTGTCACAGCGGCTGCAGCATGTCTATATTCTGTGTGTGACTGCGGCTGTATCTGCATGTGAGACGCTACGTTACAGTGTCACAGCGGCTGCAGCATGCCTATATTCTGTGTGTCACTGCGGGTGTATCTGCATGTGAGACGCTACGTTACAGTGTCACAGTGGCTGCAGCATGCCTATATTCTGTGTGTGACTGCGGGTGTATCTGCATGTGAGACGCTACGTTACAGTGTCACAGCGGCAGCAGCATGCCTATATTCTGTGTGTGACTGCGGGTGTATCAGCATGTGAGACGCTACGTTACAGTGTCACAGCGGCAGCAGCATGCCTATATTCTGCGTGTGACTGCGGGTGTATCTGCATGTGAGACGCTACGTTACAGTGTCACAGCGGCAGCAGCATGCCTATATTCTGCGTGTGACTGCGGGTGTATCTGCATGTGAGACGCTATGTTACAGTGTCACAGCGGCAGCAGCATGCCTATATTCTGTGTGTGACTGCGGGTGTATCTGCATGTGAGACGCTACGTTACAGTGTCACAGTGGCTGCAGCATGTCTATATTCTGTGTGTGACTGCGGGTGTATCTGTATGTGAGACGCTACGTTACAGTGTCACAGCGGCTGCAGCATGCCTATATTCTGTGTGTCACTGCGGGTGTATCTGCATGTGAGACGCTACGTTACAGTGTCACAGCGGCTGCAGCTTGTCTATATTCTGTGTGTGACTGCGGGTGTATCTGCATGTGAGACGCTACGTTACAGTGTCACAGAGGCTGCAGCATGCCTATATTCTGTGTGTGACTGCGGGTGTATCTGCATGTGAGACACTACGTTACAGTGTCACAGCGGCTGCAGCATGTCTATATTCTGTGTGTGACTGCGGGTGTATCTGCATGTGAGACGCTACGTTACAGTGTCACAGCGGCTGCAGCATGTCTATATTCTGTGTGTGACTGCGGGTGTATCTGCATGTGAGACGCTACGTTACAGTGTCACAGCGGCTGCAGCATGCCTATATTCTGTGAGTGACTGCGGGTGTATCTGCATGTGAGACGCTACGTTACAGTGTCACAGCGTCTGCAGCGTGCCTATATTCTGTGTGTGACTGCGGGTGTATCTGCATGTGAGACGCTACGTTACAGTGTCACAGAGGCTGCAGCATGCCTATATTCTGTGTGTGACTGGGGGTGTAACTGCATGTGAGACGTTACGTTACATTGTCACAGCGGCTGCAGCATGTCTATATTCTGTGTGTGACTGCGGGTGTATCTGCATGTGAGACGCTACGTTACAATGTCACAGCGGCTGCAGCATGTCTATATTGTCTGTGTGACTGCGGGTGTATCTGCATGTGAGACGCTACGTTACAGTGTCACAGCGGCTGCAGCATGCCTATATTCTGTTTGTGACTGCGGCTGTATCTGCATGTGAGACGCTACGTTAGAGTGTCACAGCGGCTGCAGCATGCCTATATTCTGAGTGTGACTGCGGGTGTATCTGCATGTGAGACGCTACGTTACAGTGTCACAGCGGCTGCAGCATGTCTATATTCTGTGTGTGACTGCGGGTGTATCTGCATGCGAAATGCTACGTTACGTTATAGTGTTACAGCCACAATTATAGCCACTGACAATGTAACATAGAGTTTCGCATGCAAAGACAGCTGCAGTCGTACACAGAATTTAGGAATGCCACATATCATTTTAATCAGCAGAATCTGCTTGTACATCCTACTGGCATCACATTTGAAGGTAAAAAGTCACAGGTAGGTAGAAAGTCGCACAAAAAGACACTCAGAGCTACAGAGTCGCACGACATTCACACATTATGTTTAAAGCGACCTGTAGCGCACTAAAGTAAGATGTATGAGGACAGGCAAAAAATCTATTTTGTGACAGATGTTTTAGGTTTATATTTGGGTCTACATGAGGCTCAGCAAACGCTCTGGACAAAGGTGCAGGTATACTTGGTGACAAATTCATTTTCTGTAACAAAAAACCTTTCTGCTGCACCCCGCTGACATCACTGAGACAGCAATTGTGCCCCATAAGCACTAGGGTGGCCAATGAAAGCTCAACAATGATAGCGCCTTGCGTTCCTGCATAATCCCACCTCAGGGGCCAGCGACAGATTGCTCTTCATTCCTGGGAACACAGTATGAAACTTGTGATCATTTCTGTAGCGAATAAAAAAAATCACCTCAGAGAGAAATTAAAAACTAAAAAAATGTTTTTATAAAATAAACCACAAAGCATCTACTAATCCCAATGAAGAAGTTATATTCCAAGCCCCTAAATTACTTTCTAGCATAGCATGCCATTATAGCAGCAACAACACCATTTTGCATACAAAGGACAATTAGGTAGTCATTGCCAGGAAGAATTACAAGAATTCCATGGGCCTGAAATGTCGGAGCACCAGACAGGTATTCTGAAACTAAACACACAGCAAACCCTCACTTAAAAATGTCAGAAATGCCAGGGATGTCTCTGCATCAGTGATCCTGAGAGCATAAAAATAAATTACCTCAGAGAACGGTATGTTCTGTGTATGAAATCCAATTTCTGAAAATAAAAATATGTTAAATAACCAAAACCCCCAACAAACACCTGAGGAGAGCCGCACTGATGACACCTGAGGAGAGCCGCACTGATGACACCTGAGGAGAGCGGCACTGATCACACCTGAGGAGAGCGGCACTGATCACACCTGAGGAGAGCGGCACTGATGACACCTGAGGAGCGCGGCACTGATGACACCTGAGGAGAGCGGCACTGATGACACCTGAGGAGAGCGGCACTGATGACACCTGAGGAGAGAGGTACTGATGACACCTGAGGAGAGCCGCACTGATGACACCTGAGGAGAGCGGCACTGATCACACCTGAGGAGAGCGGCACTGATGACACCTGAGGAGAGCCGCACTGATGACACCTGAGGAGAGCGGCACAGATGACACCTGAGGAGAGCGGCACTGATGACACCTGAGGAGAGAGGTACTGATGACACCTGAGGAGAGCCACACTGATGACACCTGAGGAGAGCGGCACTGATGACACCTGAGGAGAGAGGTACTGATGACACCTGAGGAGAGCGGCACTGATGACACCTGAGGAGAGCGGCACTGATGACACCTGAGGAGAGCCGCACTGATGACACCTGATTAGAGAGGCACTGATGACACCTGAGGAGAGCCGCACTGATGACACCTGAGGAGAGCCGCACTGATGACACCTGAGGAGAGAGGCACTGATGACACCTGAGGAGAGCGGCACTGATGACACCTGAGGAGAGCGGCACTGATGACACCTGAGGAGAGCGGCACTGATGACACCTGTGGAGAGCGGCACTGATGACACCTGAGGAGAGCGGCACTGATGCCACCTGAGGAGAGCCGCACTAATGACACCTGAGGAGAGCGGCTCTGATGACACCTGAGGAGAGAGGTACTGATGACACCTGAGGAGAGCCACACTGATGACACCTGAGGAGAGCGGCACTGATAACACCTGAGGAGAGCGGCACTGATGACACCTGAGGAGAGCGGCACTGATGACACCTGAGGAGAGCGGCACTGATGACACCTGAGGAGAGTGGCACTGATGACACCTGAGGAGAGAGGTAATGATGACACCTGAGAAGAGCCACACTGATGACACCTGAGGAGAGCGGCTCTGATGACACCTGAGGAGAGCGGCACTGATGACACCTGAGGAGAGAGGTACTGTTGACACCTGAGGAGAGCGGCACTGATGACACCTGAGGAGAGCGGCACTGATGACACCTGAGGAGAGCGGCACTGATGACACCTGAGGAGAGCGGCACTGATGACACCTGAGGAGCGCGGCACTGATGACACCTGAGGAGAGCGGCACTGATGACACCTGAGGAGAGCGGCACTGATGACACCTGAGGAGAGCGGCACTGATGCCACCTGAGGAGAGCGGCACTGATGACACCTGAGGAGGGAGGCACTGATGCCACCTGAGGAGAGCGGCACTGATGCCACCTGAGGAGAGCGGCACTGATGACACCTGAGGAGAGCGGCACTGATGACACCTGAGGAGAGCGGCACTGATGACACCTGAGGAGAGCGGCACTAATGACACCTGAGGAGAGAGTCACTGATGACACCTGAGGAGAGCGGCACTAATGACACCTGAGGAGAGAGGTACTGATGACACCTGAGGAGAGCCGCACTGAGGTTAGGGATACTTAATACTTAACTTGTCATAATCTTCACTGCTGCTGGTCTTCCGGCGTCATGTGATTCATACCGATACCTGAGGAGAGATGCACTGAGCTGGTCAAAGGTGGGGATAATACCTGAGGAGAGCAGCACTGGGCTGGTAACAACTGGCAGATACATAACTAGGGAATTTGGACCCCCTTCCCAATAATAATAAAAAAATCTATAAAAGAACTACATAAATTATTAACCCCTAGATTGGTCATGGTTTTCCTCAGCTCTTCCCAGTAGAGAGGAAAGTAACCCATAAGAACATTATAATTTCCCTTACTGATAAACCATTCACATGACACTGGGGGTAGTGTAAATCACAAACCTGTAGAAATAGGGAGACTATTTTTTTTTACTTTTCTTTCTAATATATATTTCTTTTATAACACTTATTACTATATTGCCAACCACTGTTTATAATTGTTTTCATGCAAACAACACAGGAAAAGAGTGCAAACATTGCATCAATAACAAACAAGAAGCATTCTGGGTAAAATAAATTAGATATATGCAAATGATCCTACCTATAATGCATTTTGATTTTAACAACTGATGTCACTGTGGCAGTGTCTAGATGCCCTTCGCGGAGAGGACCCTGACATCATCAGATATTGTTCAACGTCATTCCCTACCATCCACGTGGACATAGCTGGGGAATATAATCTTGTGGTGAGCGTAGTCAAGCCACCGATTTGTTTATTTTTTTCAGGTTGAAATCGGGTGGTTTAATGCCACAAAATTGTCCATTTTGAACAATAGAAATGATATCACCATCTGCTCAATTCGGAAGTACTTTTTACTTATTTCTGCCTAAATCTGGAATTTACCATTATTCATTTTGCTAAAGTCGGGAGTATGACACTCAAATCGGGGACTCAATAGAAGTTTTAAATGCACCACCTCCTGAGCTGCAAGTTGCCATCCAACACACACAAATCAGTGTGATTTGTGTATGTTTAAGAATGGAAAGTGTTTTGTAAGAGTTAAGTTTTTAAAAAAAAGCATAACCTGCCCCAGACTTTTCAAAGCCAGTCCTGGTTGTCTAAGTACAGGGAAAAAAATGTGTAGGGTTCCACTGTACTTAGTACAACCAGCACTGGGCTGTGGGAACCAGTCCTGGTTCTGAAATTACAGGGGAAAAAAATATGTAGGGTCCCCCTGTAATTCCCAGAAACAGCACTGGACCCTTTCTAGCAGGGGGCCGATGCCACAGCCAGGGGAGCCCTATCACCGGGCCCCCCAGCCGCAGCATCAGCCCTGACCACTAATCAGCCCAGGCCAGGAATCCCTGGGGAGTTGGGGCCACCCAATAAAGGGGTCCCGCTCTCCAGGGCACCCATGGTCTAGGCTGATAGCCCGGGGCTATCCCCACCACCCCTGGGCGGTGGGTGGTGGGTTGATAGTGTATGTGTGGTGTAAAAACAGAGAAGTGTCAACATTGTCTTTATAGTAGAACTGCAGGTCCCAGCAAGCCTCCCCCACATGCTGGTACTTGGAGAACCACAAGTACCAGCATGTGGGACATTAAGGGCCTGCTGGTACCTGTAGTTCACCTGTAAAGAAATGTCTAAAAAAACACAAGACATACACACCGTGAAATTAAAGTGTTATTACATACATACACACTCACACATACTCACCTACATTACCAGGAGGATCCCCTTGTCCAAAGTAGGCATCCAAGGTCTTCTAAAAACAAAAAAATTTAAATCCCGATCCACGCAACAGATAACAACCAGGATGGTTGTTGTCTCCCAAATGAATTGGTCAGACGCGGCTTCTGCTTTTGTAGAGCCTTATCTGAGCATTGGCTGAGAGACGTTAGCCAATGCCTCTCTCAGCCAATGGATGGCTCCTCCATTGAAGTCAATGGAGAGGCACAGGTTACTAAAGTTTATTCTGCGGTTCCAACCATTGACTTCAAAGGAAGAGCCATCCATTGGCTAAGAGAGGCAGGGGCTGACCTAGGCTGAAGTAGTCTCATGCCTTCAGGTGTACATAGGAGCACATTAGTAATGATGGAGTTGTGCACCTATAATTCTTCTTTTTGTGTTTTCAACAATAGTCTCCACAGGTAGCACCTCCCATTATATATATATTCAGGGTGCGCAGTCTAGGGCCTCTCTCCACAGGTAGCACCTCCCATTATATATATATTCAGGGTGCGCAGTCTAGGGCCTCTCTCCACAGGTAGCACCTCCCATTATATATATATTCAGGGTGCGCAGTCTAGGGCCCTTTTATACATACTCTATTTAGTGTACTCCTATGCACACCTGAAGGCATGAGACTCCTTCAGCCTAGGCTAGCACCCCTTCCCACCTATCCCCCAGGGGCAGAACTCTGGGAGACAATGGAGGCACCTGCCACTGGGCTCCAGCTCTGAAGGGGCACCTCCTCCATTGTCCACAATATATTCACCCCATTTAGGGCTGTAACTATGTACCCGGAGTGTACCATCACGGCCGCCCCAATACATGGCACCTATTCCCGGCACCTGAGAAGCCACCATACACTAGTGGAGAGCTCCATGTCAGACCATCAGCTGTCTATCTATATCCTGTCTGCATGCAAATTGCTACATTACAGTGTCAGCGGCACCAAATTATAACTTGCCTCCAGGCGTCTGGGATGAACTTACGCCGCTGCTGTCCCCTATTGGTTTTAAGCAGGGATCTGGCATTTTGACTGCACTTTAGTAAGAGGCACAATCTAGGTAAGTCCTACAAATATTTATATACTGTAGTGCAGCCATGGGTAGATATTTGGGGCGTGGGTCCCCTGGATTGCTTTGGTTGGGCTGCTTCAGGGCATCACATTATAATCACAATTTTCCTTTCTTGCACTTCGAGCACCTTTATTGTGTAATATATATGTATTATTGTCCCATCTTTATTTGTCACCTTACTATATGCAGCAGCTGCTCTTATCTATCCTGCACCTTACTACACGTCACCTTTCCTCATTAGGGTGATGCCCTGGGGCAGCTCAGCTGGGTTGATTTGGGGATGTCCTGTGCTCTGGTTTTCAACCCCAGTATGTTAGGGACTTACCCTCAGAGGTGACCTGGGCGCGGTGGGTAGGCCCATAACTATGGTCATGATTATGCCAAAACCTTTATTTATTTATTGCAAAATTCTATTGCAAAATTTATTATATATATATATATATATATATATAAATAATTAGTAAGTTTGGAGTTGTGTACCTGTAATTCTTCTTTTTGTGTTTGCAACAATAGTCTCCACAGGTACCACCTCCCACTATATATATATTCAGGGTGTGCAATCTAGGGCCCCTCTCCACAGGTAGCACCTCCCATTATATATATATTCAGGGTGTGCAGTCTAGGGCCCCTCTCCACAGGTAGCACCTCCCATTATATATATATTCAGGGTGTGCAGTCTAGGGCCCCTCTCCACAGGTAGCACCTCCCATTATATACTGTATATATTCAGGGTGAGCTGTCTAAGGCCCCTCTCCACAGGTAGCACCTCCCATTATATATATATTCAGGGTGTGCAGTCTAGGGCCCCTCTCCACAGGTAGAACCTCCCATTATATATATATTCAGGGTGTGCAGTCTAGGGTCCCTCGCCACAGGTAGCACCTCCCATTATATATATATTCAGGGTGTGCAGTCTAGGGTCCCTCTCCACAGGTAGCACCTCCCATTATATATATATTCAGGGTGTGCAGTCTAGGGCCCCTCTCCACAGTTAGCACTTCCCATTATATACTGTATATATTCAGGCTGTGCAGTGTAGGGCCCCTCTCCACAGGTAGCACCTCCCATTATATATATATTCAGGGTGTGCAGTGTAGGGCCCTTCTCCACAGGTAGCACCTCCCATTATATACTGTATATATTCAGGGTGTGCAGTCTAGGGCCCCTCTCCACAGGTAACACCTCCCATTATATATATATTCAGGATGTGCTGTCTAGGGCCCCTCTCCACAGGTAGCACCTCCCATTATATATATATATATTCAGGATGTGCTGTCTAGGGCCCCTCTCCACAGGTAGCACCTCCCATTATATATATATTCAGGGTGTGCAGTCTAGGGCCCCTCTCCACAGGTAGTACCTCCCATTATATACTGTATATATTCAGGGTGTGCAGTCTAGGGCCCCTCTCGACAGGTAGAATCTCCCGTTATATATATATTCAGGGTGTGCAGTCTAGGGCCCCTCTACACAGGTAGCACCTCCCATTATATATATATATTCAGGGTGTGCAGTCTAGGGCCCCTCTCCACAGATAGCACCTCCCATTATATATATATTCAGGGTGTGCAGTCTAGGGCCCCTCTCCACAGGTAGAACCTCCCATTATATATATATATATATTCAGGGTGTGCAGTCTAGGGCCCCTCTCCACAGTTAGCACTTCCCATTATATACTGTATATATTCAGGCTGTGCAGTGTAGGGCCCCTCTCCACAGGTAGCACCTCCCATTATATATATATTCAGGGTGTGCAGTGTAGGGCCCTTCTCCACAGGTAGCACCTCCCATTATATACTGTATATATTCAGGGTGTGCAGTCTAGGGCCCCTCTCCACAGGTAGCACCTCCCATTATATATATATATTCAGGATGTGCTGTCTAGGGCCCCTCTCCACAGGTAGCACCTCCCATTATATATATATATTCAGGATGTGCTGTCTAGGGCCCCTCTCCACAGGTAGCACCTCCCATTATATATATATTCAGGGTGTGCAGTCTAGGGCCCCTCTCCACAGGTAGTACCTCCCATTATATACTGTATATATTCAGGGTGTGCAGTCTAGGGCCCCTCTCGACAGGTAGAATCTCCCATTATATATATTTTCAGGGTGTGCAGTCTAGGGCCCCTCTACACAGGTAGCACCTCCCATTATATATATATATATATATTCAGGGTGTGCAGTCTAGGGCCCCTCTCCACAGGTAGCACCTCCCATTATATATATATTCAGGGTGTGCAGTCTAGGGCCCCTCTCCACAGGTAGAACTTCCCATTATATATATATTCAGGGTGTGCAGTCTAGGGTCCCTCGCCACAGGTAGCACCTCCCATTATATATATATTCAGGGTGTGCAGTCTAGGGCCCTTCTCCACAGGTAGCACCTCCCATTATATATATATTCAGGGTGTGCAGTCTAGGGCCCCTCTCCACAGGTAGCACCTCCCATTATATATATATTCAGGGTGTGCAGTCTAGGGCCCCTCTACACAGGTAGCACCTCCCATTATATATATATTCAGGGTGTGCAGTCTAGGGCCCCTCTCCACAGTTAGCACTTCCCATTATATACTGTATATATTCAGGCTGTGCAGTGTAGGGCCCCTCTCCACAGGTAGCACCTCCCATTATATATATATTCAGGGTGTGCAGTGTAGGGCCCTTCTCCACAGGTAGCACCTTCCATTATATACTGTATATATTCAGGGTGTGCAGTCTAGGGTCCCTCTCCACAGGTAGCACCTCCCATTATATATATATTCAGGATGTGCTGTGTAGGGCCCCTCTCCACAGGTAGCACCTCCCATTATATACTGTATATATTCAGGGTGTGCAGTCTAGGGCCCCTCTCCACAGGTAGCACCTCCCATTATATATATATTCAGGATGTGCTGTCTAGGGCCCCTCTCCACAGGTAGCACCTCCCATTATATATATATATATTCAGGATGTGCTGTCTAGGGCCCCTCTCCACAGGTAGCACCTCCCATTATATATATATTCAGGGTGTGCAGTCTAGGGCCCCTCTCCACAGGTAGTACCTCCCATTATATACTGTATATATTCAGGGTGTGCAGTCTAGGGCCCCTCTCGACAGGTAGAATCTCCCGTTATATATATATTCAGGGTGTGCAGTCTAGGGCCCCTCTACACAGGTAGCACCTCCCATTATATATATATATTCAGGGTGTGCAGTCTAGGGCCCCTCTCCACAGATAGCACCTCCCATTATATATATATTCAGGGTGTGCAGTCTAGGGCCCCTCTCCACAGGTAGAACCTTCCATTATATATATATATATATTCAGGGTGTGCAGTCTAGGGCCCCTCTCTACAGTTAGCACTTCCCATTATATACTGTATATATTCAGGCTGTGCAGTGTAGGGCCCCTCTCCACAGGTAGCACCTCCCATTATATATATATTCAGGGTGTGCAGTGTAGGGCCCTTCTCCACAGGTAGCACCTCCCATTATATACTGTATATATTCAGGGTGTGCAGTCTAGGGCCCCTCTCCACAGGTAGCACCTCCCATTATATATATATATTCAGGATGTGCTGTCTAGGGCCCCTCTCCACAGGTAGCACCTCCCATTATATATATATATTCAGGATGTGCTGTCTAGGGCCCCTCTCCACAGGTAGCACCTCCCATTATATATATATTCAGGGTGTGCAGTCTAGGGCCCCTCTCCACAGGTAGTACCTCCCATTATATACTGTATATATTCAGGGTGTGCAGTCTAGGGCCCCTCTCGACAGGTAGAATCTCCCATTATATATATTTTCAGGGTGTGCAGTCTAGGGCCCCTCTACACAGGTAGCACCTCCCATTATATATATATATATATTCAGGGTGTGCAGTCTAGGGCCCCTCTCCACAGGTAGCACCTCCCATTATATATATATTCAGGGTGTGCAGTCTAGGGCCCCTCTCCACAGGTAGAACTTCCCATTATATATATATTCAGGGTGTGCAGTCTAGGGTCCCTCGCCACAGGTAGCACCTCCCATTATATATATATTCAGGGTGTGCAGTCTAGGGCCCTTCTCCACAGGTAGCACCTCCCATTATATATATATTCAGGGTGTGCAGTCTAGGGCCCCTCTCCACAGGTAGCACCTCCCATTATATATATATTCAGGGTGTGCAGTCTAGGGCCCCTCTACACAGGTAGCACCTCCCATTATATATATATTCAGGGTGTGCAGTCTAGGGCCCCTCTCCACAGTTAGCACTTCCCATTATATACTGTATATATTCAGGCTGTGCAGTGTAGGGCCCCTCTCCACAGGTAGCACCTCCCATTATATATATATTCAGGGTGTGCAGTGTAGGGCCCTTCTCCACAGGTAGCACCTTCCATTATATACTGTATATATTCAGGGTGTGCAGTCTAGGGCCCCTCTCCACAGGTAGCACCTCCCATTATATATATATTCAGGATGTGCTGTGTAGGGCCCCTCTCCACAGGTAGCACCTCCCATTATATACTGTATATATTCAGGGTGTGCAGTCTAGGGCCCCTCTCCACAGGTAGCACCTCCCATTATATATATATTCAGGATGTGCTGTCTAGGGCCCCTCTCCACAGGTAGCATCTCCCATTATATACTGTATATATTCAGGATGTGCTGTCTAGGGCCCCTCTCGACAGGTAGAATCTCCCATTATATATATATTCAGGGTGTGCAGTCTAGGGCCCCTCTACACAGGTAGCACCTCCCATTATATATATATATTCAGGGTGTGCAGTCTAGTGCCCTTTTCTATAGACTTCCATAGCTCAGTTGCTTCTTAGGGCACAGGGGGGTGAGCACTGGAGGGAGGGATCTGCAGACTAACTGTCAGTTCTTTCTGACAGCTCTTATATACCACTCTCAAACTGGATCCTTTTTCTCTGACAGGAACCAATTCACTCCCAGCTGTATCACTCCGCCCCCCTCTTATACAGCGCATGTACATCCCATACACCAGGGTACATTGCCATCACACCATACAAAGCCACATGTAAATACAGGAATCACTTACACCTGTATACATAAATGACCTCAATATATATTATTAATATAGGACTAAACATATTTTACCTCAGGGAAGTTTTAATTTATGAATTATACATATATAGTACCTGTCATCCTCAGGATTTGTCACATATATATTTTTATGAATTACAATGCACATGGTTTTAATAAGATTATTCATGAATTAAATCCATACATGCCTACTTTCCCTGATTGTCGGGGAGACTCCCTGAAATAGTAGCAATCTCCATGTCTCCCTGAGGAGTCCAGGAATCTCCCTGATTGCACCTTACCCCTATTATGTAACTGTTATATAATAATAACAGAGATATACACATACAATTGGGATCATTAGTATCATTTCCCTGCATTGGGTATAAGGCACAATGATCCCTATGGCTACATGTATTAGTATAATTCCCTGCACTGGGTATAAGGCACAATGATCCCTATGGCTACATGTATTAGTATCATTTCCATGAATTGGGTATGAGGCACAATGATCCCTATGGCTACATGTATTTTCTGAAAAGTATCAGTGTGTTTTCATCAACACATAGATCTTACTGGCTGCTTTGGGGGTCATTTACATTTTGATATAAGTCAGGTTTATGACACGCTTCTCAGATGTAACAGTATACGGCTGTCACATGTATGATGTCACGGCTTGGCGTGCACTTGGACACGGAGTGTAGCCGGATGAGGAATGAGGACTTGTTTGCTGGTACTTGAAGGCAGCCGGCCTTAGGGGTGTATGACTCATGAAGGAGTGGTACACGACGGGATCAGAACTGGACTGCGAGACACTGGCAGAACTCAGAGACCCGGGGTAGGCTGGGTATAGCAGGTAGTCGGGGTCAGGAGACAGGTAGTAACAGGAGCAAACTGCACCAAGGCTGAGAGGTGACTCTGCAGAAACACACTGGTACTGACACTTTAAATGAACAAGGGAGCACAGAGAACTAGCTCACAGCATACGCTGTGATAGACGTTGCACTGGCAACTAAAGAGCCTCTTGACAGCCCTTTAGTACCCTCAGGTAGTGCAGGATTGGTTGCTAGCCTCCCCAGCCCAGACTGAATCTGATTGGCCAGAAACGACATATGACCCAAATCCAAGATGGCCGCGCCAAGTGGTCACCGCGTGGAAGCGCTGCCGGTCTCAGCCCCTCTCACATGCCTCCAGATGGAAGCCCTTGGTCTGCGGAGACTCACAGCACCCAGCGCTGTTCTCCAGGAACCTGCACCTCTGCTGGAAACTCCATGCCACAGCGCCCGGGCGGTAAGCGCCGCAATCTTGGCAGCCTGTCACTTCTGGTCGTGACATATGACTTGCCCCTCAGATGTAGCAGTACACGCCTATCACATGTATGACACGCCCCTCAGATGTAGCAGTACACGCCTATCACATGTATGACACGCCTCTCAGATGTAGCAGTACACACCTATCACATGTATGACACGCCTCTCAGATGTAGCAGTACACGCCTATTGCATATATGACACGCCCCTCAGATGTAGCAGTACACGCCTATCACATATATGACACGCCTCTCAGATGTAGCAGTACACGCCTATCACATATATGACGCACCTCTCAGATGTAGCAGTACATGCCTATCACATGTATGACACGCCCCTCAGATGTAGCAGTGCACGCCTATCACATATATGACACGCCTCTCAGATGTAGCAGTACACGCCTATCACATGTATGACACGCCTCTCAGATGTAGCAGTACATGCCTATCACATGTATGACACGCCTCTCAGATGTAGCAGTACACGCCTATCACATATATGACACGCCCCTCAGATGTCGCAGTACACGCCTATCACATATATGACACGCCTCTCAGATGTAGCTGTACACGCCTATCACATATATGACGCACCTCTCAGATGTATTAGTACATGCCTATCATATGTATGACACGCGCCTCAGATGTAGCAGTGCACGCCTATCACATGTATGACACACCTCTCAGGTGTAGAAGTACACGCCTATCACATGTATGACACGCCTCTCAGATGTAGCAGTACATGCCTATCACATATATGACACGCCGCTCAGATGTAGTAGTACATGCCCTCTTTACCGCCGCACTCAAAGGTGCTGCTTTCACAATCTCCCTGACATGCTTTTTCAAAAGTAGGCAAGTATGGATTATAATATACAGTATATATATTAGAAATTATTTTTTTTTACATATTTGTACAGTAGCAACTAGTTATATCCCCTCAAGTGTAAATATCTAAAATATACACCCATATATACAGTACATTCTATTAATGTATATATGGATGTATATATCTTTAACCCTTATCCTGCGTTTCATTTATATGAATATAGTTTTATGAAGTATAATGCACATTTTTGATATTATTCATACATGAAGTATTGCACATAGATTATATATATACTTACTTTCTATAATGAATTCCCTAGAATGATGTAAATAGGTCACTTACCACAATAGTTATATTTTTGTACATTTATATTATATACGTCAATATGGCTACATTATTATTATTATTATTATTATTATTATTATTATTATTATTATTATTATTATTATTATTGTTATTATTATATTATTATTATTATATTATTATATTATTGTTATTATTATTATTATTATTATTATATTATTATTATTATTATTATTGTTATTATTATATTATTATTATTATTATAATATTATTATTATTATTATTATTATTATTATTATTGTTATTATATTATTATTATAATATTATTATTATTATTATTATTATTATATTATTATTATTACCAGGGCTGTAACGAGGTGAGTGTGAGCAGGGAAGCGGCACAGAGTACAGGGCCCTGTGGGCGGCACCTTTGCTGCTTCGGGCAGAACTTTACTTACCGGAGTCGCGCCTCGCCCCCTAGGCATGATGTCACGGGTTTAGGGGGCGGGGCCAGAATAGGGCTCACTGCCGCCCTTTTACGGTGCTGATTATTACAATCTGTCCTCACTCATCTTGCGCTGCCGCGTTTATTATTACCTTTATAAAAGCACTGAACCATGCCGCCTTGTGCCGCTGTGTATCACGTAATATCTCAGTGACTTCTAGCGCCCTCACAGGGGTAAATCCGCTCATACTGTCTGCGTCTGAATTACCCTTATTGTCAGCTGTATTATAATATTTCTTACTACGATCCCATTTCAGTCCAAACAGTAATATGTATATAAAAGCCATAAATACGGAATGATAATAATAACATTAAGCTGACAGGAGCAGATTATAGTTCACTTTTCGCATAGGTGTCGGATGAACACAAAAATCAGGGATTGAGGCTCCCAGATCAGGTGCCTGCGCCAATCTGTACATACAGAAATATGGTTTTGGTGACGACAGATATATAGCGTCAACGGTCTGTTTTTCGCATCGAGGCAGCAATTCTAAAGAGAGTCTGGAAAAGATGTTTCTGCAGCAGCAAATATATCACTGTAATTATTTTTCAGGCTTTTAAATTCTAATTCAATAAAGCACTTTTTGTTAGTTTATGGGAGCCCAGTATTTTCCCCCTTTTTTTCGCTGTTAAAATCACATTATTCTTTTATTTTTGTAAAGATACTTGGAGAAAATTAGTAAGATTTTCCCTTAGGCTTGAAATGAACTTACCCAGGGTAACAGGAAATGTGGAGCTGTGTGATGTAGATTGCTAAACCAGATGGTAAGCGCAGGGTCTGCGAGCCGCAGAGAGGACTCCTGTAACTGAGTCATCTCGCTTCTTGTGAAAAGTGTCCTTCTAACCCAGATCTCACGCGCTAAGCTGGGCGCAGGCTGCACTCATGGCCTTTGTGGTGTCTTTTATTACTAACGCTGGCCGCGCAGGCCTCATCGCCGCTGCCTTCTGGTCATGTGTCACAGAACAAATGCAATATATATAAAACTGTTACCGTGTCCCCTTCTTCCAGGCTGTATTTTCTCCCCAGGTACTGCTATCACTTTCTAAAATAAATTATATATTTAAAATAGAATTAATCGCAGGTATCTTTATTATGTGAGACATCATCCACTAACTTCATCTCAAGGAATCTATCGTGTAACTGAGGAAAAAAAACATTTATTCATAGAGAAATTGCTGCTGATCCTGAGAAAACCCAAATCCATGAATTCCAACTTGCTTTCCAATAGAGATGTGCGGGGTCCGGTCCTCAGAGAGCCGACAACTACCGAATATAGGGATTCTGAGGGGAACTGAGTCCAAGTCCGGAATGACTTTGGGGTCCCGAGTCTCAGTTTGGAACTTCCCGCAGTTCGGAACTCGGATTTAAAAACTGAACTTGGGTTTGGATTACATGCTAACAGGTCACAATGACGTCATGGATTACATGCTAACAGGTCACAATGACGTCATGGATTACATGCTAACAAGTCACAATGACGTCATGGATTACATGCTAACAGGTCACAATGACGTCATGGATTACATGCTAACAAGTCACAATGACGTCATGGATTACATGCTAACAGGTCACAATGACGTCATGGATTACATGCCAATAGGTCACAATGACGTCATGGATTACATGCTAACAGGTCACAATGACGTCATGGATTACATGCTAACAGGTCACAATGACGTCATGGATTACATGCTAACAAGTCACAATGACGTCATGGATTACATGCTAACAGGTCACAATGACGTCATGGATTACATGCTAACAAGTCACAATGACGTCATGGATTACATGCTAACAGGTCACAATGACGTCATGGATTACATGCCAATAGGTCACAATGACGTCATGGATTACATGCTAACAGGTCACAATGACGTCATGGATTACATGCCAACAGGTCACAATTACGTCATGGATTACATGCCAATAGGTCACAATGACATCATGGATTTATGCTAACAGGTCACAATGACGTCATGGATTACATGCTAACAGGTCACAATGACGTCATGGATTACATGCTAACAAGTCACAATGACGTCATGGATTACATGCTAACAGGTCACAATGACGTCATGGATTACATGCTAACAAGTCACAATGACGTCATGGATTACATGCTAACAGGTCACAATGACGTCATGGATTACATGCCAATAGGTCACAATGACGTCATGGATTACATGCTAACAGGTCACAATGACGTCATGGATTACATGCCAACAGGTCACAATTACGTCATGGATTACATGCCAATAGGTCACAATGACATCATGGATTACATGGTAATAGGTCACAATGACATCATGGATTACATGCTAACAGGTCACAATGACGTCATGGATTACATGCTAACAGGTCACAATGACATCATGGATTACATGCTAATAGGTCACAATGACGTCATGGATTTATGCTAAAAGGTCACAATGACATCATGGATTACATGCTAACAGGTCACAATGACGTCATGGATTTATGCTAATAGGTCACAATGATGTCATGGATTACATGGTAATAGGTCACAATGACGTCATGGATTACATGCTAACAGGTCCCAATGACGTCATGGATTACATGCTAATAGGTCACAATGACGTCATGGGTTACATGCTAATAGGTCACAATGACGTCATGGATTTATGCTAATAGGTCACAGTGACATCATGGATTTATGCTAATAGTTCTCAATGACGTCATGGATTACATGCCAATAGGTCACAATGACGTCATGGATTACATGGTAATAGGTCACAATGACGTCATGGATTTATGCTAATAGGTCACAATGACCTCATGGATTACATGCTAATAGGTCACAATGACGTCATGGATTTATGCTAATAGGTCCCAATGATGTCATGGATTACATGCTAACAGGTCACAATGACGTCATGGATTTATGCTAATAGGTCACAATGACGTCATGGATTACATGGTAATAGGTCACAATGATGTCATGGATTACATGCCAATAGGTCACAATGATATCATGGATTACATGCTAATAGGTCACAATGACGTCATGAATTTATGCTAATAGGTCACAATGATATCATGGATTACATGCCAATAGGTCACAATGACGTCAGGGATTACATGCTAATAGGTCACAATGGCGTCATGGATTGCATGCCAATAGGTCACAATGACGTCATGGATTACATGCTAATAGGTCACAATGACGTCATGGATTTATGCTAATAGGTCACAATGACATCATGGATTTATGCTAATAGGTCACAATGACGTCATGGATTTATGCTAATAGGTCACAATGACATCATGGATTTATGCTAATAGGTCACAATGACGTCATGGATTACATGCTAATAGGTCACAATGACATCATGGATTTATGCTAATAGGTCACAATGACGTAATTGATTACATGCTAATAGGTCACAATGACGTCATGGAGTTATGCTAATAGGTCACAATGACATCATGGATTTATGCTAATAGGTCACAATGGCGTCATGGATTACATGCTAACAGGTCACAATGACGTCATGGATTACATGCTAATAGGACACAATGACGTCATGGATTACATGCCAGTAGGTCACAATGACATCATGGATTTATGCTAATAGGTCACAATGACATCATGGATTACATGCTAATAGGTCACAATGACGTCATGGATTTATGCTAATAGGTCAGAATGACATCATGGATTTATGCTAATAGGTCACAATGACGTCAAGGATTTATGCTAATAGGTCACAATGACGTCATGGATTGCATGCTAATAGGTCACAATGACATCATGGATTTATGCTAATAGGTCACAATGACGTAATTGATTACATGCTAATAGGTCACAATGACGTCATGGAGTTATGCTAATAGGTCACAATGACATCATGGATTTATGCTAATAGGTCACAATGATGTCATGGATTACATGCTAACAGGTCACAATGACGTCATGGATTACATGCTAATAGGACACAATGACGTCATGGATTACATGCCAATAGGTCACAATGACATCATGGATTTATGCTAATAGGTCACAATGACGTCATGGATTACATGCTAATAGGTCACAATGACGTCATGGATTTATGCTAATAGGTCACAATGACATCATGGATTTATGCTAATAGGTCACAATGACGTCATGGATTACATGCTAATAGGTCACAATGACGTCATGGATTACATGCCAATAGGTCACAATGACATCATGGATTTATGCTAATAGGTCACAATGACGTCATGGATTACATGCTAATAGGTCACAATGACGTCATGGATTTATGCTAATAGGTCACAATGACATCATGGATTTATGCTAATAGGTCACAATGACGTCATTTTAGCTGTTTTTTTTTTTTTTTTTAAATACAGATCCAAAACGAAAACATGAATTTGAATCCAGATCAGGGTTGCCGAAATTTGGCTCCCTCCTTCTGGGAGGGAGATGTCGGGCAACCACATGGGGTTTTGTCGCGGCAAAAAGGGGGTGTGGCTTGGAGCATAACGCATCATTGGAGGCGGGGCATAGGGCATGAAAGCGCGATCGCGTCATCGTGGCCCCGCACCCTCTTCACAATGCTGAGATTAATGGCATTGTGAGGCCGGGGCTGCGATGATGCGATGCAGTGCGACTCACGTCACCGCCCCCCACCGCTGCCGGGGTTTATACAGCCGGCTTGCCTGCCTTTCCGGGGGGCCGGGAGCAGCACCAAGTTTTTGGGTGGCTCCCGGCTGAATCAGAAGGGTAGGCAAGTATGATCCAGATCAAAGACCGAAAACAAAACACGGGGGTCATCGCACATCTCTAATATTCAACCTTCATTTCAGTGTTATGTATTCTGCAGAGGAAGAAGCCAGCCCCTCCCACTGCGGCATCTGACCATTTAGCGGGTAATGTGCAGCTGGACGCTCAGCAATAATAGCGTTTGACTCAGCCTAAAGAGTAACAAGAGTGTCACCTGCACAAAGCCGCAAATGTGCCCTGTGCCACCCCCGCCCCCTGAGCATGTGATGTCATGACGTCACACATAAGGGGCGGGGCTGGAAGCGCCGGTAAGTGCAGCGATGTGTCCTGAGGACGCCTGGTTGGCTATTCAGATTGCAGTGTGCCCCTCTGGAGACTCCATGGAAGCACAAGTGATCCTGGTTACAGGGCGCCGTAGCACGCACCATCCGCGCCAGTAGCAAGGGCCGTGGGATGGCGACTGTGCTGCCCACAGAGCCCTTGCACACCATGTGTTAGCAACGGTCACACACCCCTAGTTACGGCCCTGGACCTGACCGTGTTATTACTAAATGCTAAATCACAGTAATGAATATGTATACAATATACTGTAACAGTGTCATGAAGTATTTACATACGATAGAATAGTGTCTGGACAGTAGCCCTGATTCAGAGCCGCTCACAAAAAGCGAGTGCACGCTCTGAATCAGGGCGACCACTTTTTTTTTATTAAACTGGCCTCCTGGCCACTCGCATAGCTGTGGCGACCATCAGGCTTGCGACGAGATCCTTGTGGTAGGGTCTCATTCCTGCAAGCCCCAGTGAGCTTCCTGCTCTAATAGAACAGGAAGCTCACTACTGACATCACTCATGATGTCAGTAGGGCCAACCCCAAATGGCAGGCGGTCCTTCGGGAACGCCTCCATTTGGCCAGCCACCCCTCGACCCACCTACAAAACGCGGTGAGCTGTCAATCAATATCGACAGCTGCCCCGTTTGTAGCGAGCCCTGGAGCGAGTGAATTTCTCACTCGCTCCGGGGCTTGCGCACGCGCATTGCGCATGCCGCACGTGCACAATGCCCCATCATCGACCTGCTTGCGAGTGTATAGCGCTTGTGAGCGGGTCTGAATCAGGCCCTGTCTTATTAGTTTATGGACTATGTAAAATACAATTAAATACAGACACAAATGCAAAATTACAATCAATTAAATACACACATCCGTTGTATTACCAGTAAAAAAATTAAATCTGAATATTCTTCCCTGTGAGTGGCCCAAGGGCCAATCAAAATGAAGTAATGGGAATATATGGTTGTCACACTAATGATTTATAGACAGTGGGAGGAGTCTATGTGCGATCAGCCAATTAGACGTCATCATCACCATTGTGAGATCATATCTCGGAAATTTTAAAAAATAGTGATGACAGTATAATTTTTTTTTTGCCATGTAATCTATTTTATTTATATGACAGATTAACATTATCTTTAGCCTTAAATGATTATTTTGGATGAAGTTGAGGAAAAATCACTATTAATCTGCACCCAGCATCTCGCTGCATAGCTGCTGCAATGGTTGATGGTCTATAAAGGGGGCGGAGTAAGGCCCTCATTCAGAGCCGTACGCTCTGAGCAGAGCGCACGCTCTGAATGAGGGCCGCCCTCCATAATTATGGAGCGTCCTCCTGGACGCTCGTATAGCTGTGGGTCACCACCCACAGCCTATACGAGCGTGCAGTTTGATGGCCGCGATGGTCTTGACCATCGCGACCATCGCCACTGCGAGCCGGAGCCTGCGGTTGAGTTTTTCAACCGCAAGGCCCGGAGTGATTTTGGCTCTATCTGAGCCAAAATCACTCCCACTGACATCACTAGTGATGTCAGTGGGCCGGCTTCTGACGGTAGGCGTTCCCTCAATCAACATCGACAGCACGCCCCCTTTGATCAGACACAACGAGCGAAGGAAAGTCCTTCGCTCGTCGCGTCTGGCGCATGCGCACGACGGAGCTCCCTCCGTCGTGCGCATGCTCAGTGCAGACCATCGACCCACTTGCGAGCGGACAGCCGCTCGCGAGTGGGTCTGAATCAGGCCCTAAGTCCGTATACCTAGCAGAGAGCATGGAAGAAAGCGACTTCTCTGCCTCTTCGTCACCATGTCCAGACTGCGCCATCCTGAGATGGTGAATCTGAACACACGGGAGAAACAGAAAGCTCACCTTCCTGTCCTATAATGAATCGCACTCATCATATTACAGTTTGGTGATGCGATTTGGCCACGGAGCGGGGGTGCAGATGGAGAAGTAATGGACTTCTCTGCGGTAACTGACTCTGTGAATAGCACCAAGAAGAGAAAAGCCCTGATTACCGCAAAACAAGGATTTTCTCTGCTCCATGCACAGAGCATATTGGGCATCATTCAGAGACGGCCATACGGTCTACGACCACACGGCCGCCTCGATGTTTGTCCAGTGCGCATGCGCACGAGGGAGCTGGCTCCTTCGTGCGAATGCGTGAGACCCGCTACGACCGACAGCGCTGGTCGTAGCGGGTCTCTTTCCAAAGGGGGCGAGCTGTCGATGTTGATTGACAGCTCGCCCCGTTTGGAAGGTGGGCCGGGGGGTGGCAGCCCAAATGGAGGCATTCCCACTAGTGATGTCAGTGGAGAGCTTCCGGCTCTGACAGAGCCAGAAGCTCTCCGGGGCTTACGACAAGTGAGACCCTACCCTAGGGTCTCGTCATAAGCCCCGATAGTCGCGATGGTCTATGACCATCGCGACCATCACCCTAGCGGTCGTTAGAGCTGTGGGTGTAAACCCACAGCCTAACGACCGAAACAGAGGCGGCCGCCCAGTTTCTGAGCGACCACTTGCATCCTCCGACCGCCTGTGAATGAGGGCCATTGTCAGAAGAATGTGTCTCATTAACTCTCTGCGCCCTCGCTCAACAGTGTAAATCAGTGACGTGCGGTGAGGTAAATGGCTGGGGAGGCACTGGCTAGTATCAGTGAGGAAGGTGAGGCAGAGCCTTTCCTGTCATACTTAGGTATACTCCATCTCCTGGGTGTCCCGCCTCTGCCAGTGATGTGTGGTGAGGTGAGGCAGAGCCTTTCCTGTCATACTTAGGTATACTCCATCTCCTGGGTGTCCCGCCTCTGCCAGTGATGTGTGGTGAGGTGAGGCAGAGCCTTTCCTCTTATACTTGGGTATACTCCATCTCCTGGGTATCCCGCCTCTGCCAGTGATGTGCGGTGAGGTGAGGCAGAGCCTTTCCTGTCATACTTAGGTATACTCCATCTCCTGGGCATCCCGCCTCTGCCAGTGATGTGTGGTGAGGTGAGGCAGAGCCTTTCCTGTCATACTTAGGTATACTCCATCTCCTGGGCATCCCGTCTCTGCCAGTGATGTGCGGTCAGGTGAGGCAGAGCCTTTCCTCTCATACTTAGGTATACTCCATCTCCTGGGCATCCCACCTCTGCCAGTGATGTGCAGTGAGGTGAGGCAGAGCCTTTCCTGTCATACTTAGGCATACTCCATCTCCTGGGCATCCCGTCTCTGCCAGTGATGTGCGGTCAGGTGAGGCAGAGCCTTTCCTGTCATACTTAGGTATACTCCATCTCCTGGGCATCCCGCCTCTGCCAGTGATGTGTGGTCAGGTGAGGCAGAGCCTTTCCTCTCATACTTAGGTATAATCCATCTCCTGGGCATCCCACCTCTGCCAGTGATGTGTGGTGAGGTGAGGCAGAGCCTTTCCTGTCATACTTAGGTATACTCCATCTCCTGGGCATCCCACCTCTGCCAGTGATGTGTGGTGAGGTGAGGCAGAGCCTTTCCTGTCATACTTAGGTATACTCCATCTCCTGGGCATCCCGCCTCTGCCAGTGATGTGCGGTCAGCAGGCCTGCCAAGAGCCGTGGCGGGCCCTGGTAATAGGGGGGCATGGTCTAATAGCGGGAGGCATGGCCACGCCCCCTTGCCGATAGAAAAAAAAAGATTTGCAGCGCCGCTTCGCGCTGGGGAGGGGGGGCGCTCTGAGCCCCCTCAGCCCGGCGCAAAGCCAGGGGGGGCGCGATCAGTGTGATCGCTCCCCCGCACAGGCATAGGAGACTGCTGGGCTGCTGTGAGGGGGTGGGGGCAGCGCCAGACCCGGGCCCCCGCCGGGCCCCTCAGAAAGCCCCGGCCCGGGTAATCTGTACCCGCTCCCCCCCCCTCTTGGCGCCCATGGCGGTCAGGTGAGGCAGAGCCTGTTATACCAAGGTATACTCCATCTCCTGGGCGTTCCGCCTCTGCCAGTGATGTGCAGTCAGGTGAGGAGTCCTCTTTGAGGGTGTAGGCTCCAGTCACCCAGGTCCAGTAATCAGTTTTCAGCATCTAATAGCAAATTCCAGGTGTTCTACCGGTTAACTGTATTAATTGCTGCTCTGTCCTCAAACACTGGTTTCGGCCGCTTATGCCTGTATACAGGGTAAGGAGTTGAGTTTCTCTCGATTGGTTCCAGGGGCAGACTGGGAGCCTTACAGGTGTCACTGACATCTCTGAAGGCACCAGGCCTTCATGACCATGAATAGTCTCCTGATTCAACCACCACCTTTCCTCATTGACTCATCAGTGCAGACCAAGGGTCCTGACATGGATCTGAAAATCCTGACATAACACATTCCCAGCCTCACATCATGTCACTGCCCCTGTCACATGCAGCCGTGTCCTCACTAACACATCACTCATCTCCTGATATACTCTGTGCTGCTGAGGACCCTGCTCCTCCCACTATATAACTCTCAGTCTGTGGCTTCCTGCTGCCTCCATTCCCCTCCTCACATCATATCACTGCCCCTGTCACATGCAGCCCTGTCCTCACTAACACATCACTCATCTCCTGATATACTCTGTGCTGCTGGGGACCCTGCTCCTCCCACTATATAACTCTCAGTCTGTGACTTCTTGCTGCCTCCTTTCCTGTCCTCACATTATGTCACTGCCCCTGTCACATGCAGCCCTGTCCTTACTAACACATCACTCATCTCCTGATATACTCTGTGCTGCTGGGGATCCTGGTCCTCCCACTATATAACTCTCAGTCTGTGGCTTCCTGCTGCCTCCATTCCCCTCCTCACATCATGTCACTGCTCCTGTCACATGCAGCTCTGTCCTCACTGATACATCACTCATCTCCTGATATACTCTGTGCTGCTGGGGGCCCTGCTCCTCCCACTATATAACTCTCAGTCTGTGGCTTCCTGCTGCCTCCATTCCCCTCCTCACATCCTGTCACTGCCCCTGTCACATGCAGCCCTGTCCTCACTAACACATCACTGATCTCCTGATATACTCTGTGCTGCTGGGGAACCTGCTCCTCCCACTATATAACTCTCAGTCTGTGGCTTCCTGCTGCCTCCATTCCCCTACTCACATCCTGTCACTGCCCCTGTGAGAGAGAGGTGTGTCCTGGGAGGAGGAGTTCCCTGAGAGCTGCTGTGCTCTTAGGCCGAGAAGCAGGAGCTTTTCCTGCAGGCTTCCCCATGAAGGGAGTCTCCTCATGGGGAAGAGGATTGCTGTGCTGCTGCTGGAGAAGCTGCTGACTTGGAAGTGCAGCTTCCTCAGGAGGGATGGATCCTCCTGGGGGGAAGAGCCTGGAACCCTGTGCAGAAGGGGTGCAGGCAAAGCAAAGAAGATCAAGTGCCCGGGTAATGTCGGCAGCTGGCCAGCCTGGGCTGAAGAAAGACAGCGGTGCGGTGGTTAGTGCAGCTCCGATGAGGCAATCGGGGTTGCAAGCAGCTACACGCAAACCTTTGGATGGTGCTTCCTCAAGTGAAGAAACTCGGGGTGGAGCAGTGGCTGTCAACCTTATCGGGTGGTCCGGCTGACACCGAAGCTGTCAGTGTCAGTGATATGGAGTCTCTTGCTGATAGCGAGGAAGATATTGAGCTGGAAGAAGACGTGTATGTGGCTCATACATTATAGAAGCTGATTTTTAAACTGGGAGCAAAGAAAAACAGAAGAGATTCTTGTTACAAGTGGGAGCGCCCAGCTCTGAAAGATGAAGTATCACCTATTGCGGCCACCCTTGAAAGGGTTAAAAAGAGGCTTGATGTGTTGCGGCAGGAGAAAAGGTTTTGGTGGTGCAAAAACAACTTCTACAAAATCGATTAGAGGAGAGCGTGTATAAAGAAGAAGGTACGCTGCCGGGTTCTGAGGTGACAGATGTGGTAGCCGCTAGTATGTCTAATGCTGGCGGTGACGTGGCAGTAATCGCGGTGATGTGGCAGTAATGACGGTGACATGGCAGTAATGGAGGTGACGTGGCAGTAATGGCGGTGACGTGGCAGTAATCGCGGTGACATGGCAATAATGGCGGTGGCCGGTGAAGTTGATGCAGGCATGAACAGTGTGGCAGATACAGATCTCTGATAGGAGATAGCCGTAGAGTTGATGGAAGAATCCTGCCTGTCGGTGAGGGAGGAATAGGGTGATGTTGTTAGGCCGACTATCCCACAGGTGAATGATGGTGTGCGGGGTGTTGGGGATACAACGGGTGATGTTGTTAGGCTGGCTATCCCACAGGTGAGTGTTGGTGTGCGGGGTGTTGGGGGTATTGTGGGTGATGTTGTTAGGCCGACTATCCCACAGGTGAATGATGGTGTGCGGGGTGTTGGGGATACAACGGGTGATGTTGTTAGGCTGGCTATCCCACAGGTGAGTGTTGGTGTGCGGGGTGTTGGGGGTATTGTGGGTGATGTTGTTAGGCCGGCTATCCCACAGGTGAGTGATGGTGTGCGGGGTGTTGGGGGTATTGCGGGTGATGTTGTTAGGCCGGCTATCCCACAGGTGAGTGACGGTGTGCGGGGTGTTGGGGGTATGGCGGGTGATGTTGTTAGGCCGACTATCCCACAGGTGAGTGACGGTGTGCGGGGTGTTGGGGGTATGGCGGGTGATGTTGTTAGGCCGGCTATCCCACAGATGAGTGACGGTGTGCGGGGTGTTGGGGGTACGGCGGGTGATGTTGTTAGGCCGGCTATCCCACAGGTGAGTGACGGTGTGCGGGGTGTTGGGGGTATGGCGGGTGATATTGTTAGGCTGCTATCCCACAGGTGAGTGACGGTGTGCGGGGTGTTGGGAGTACGGCGGGTGATGTTGTTAGGCCGGCTATCCCACAGGTGAGTGATGGTGTGCGGGGTGTTGGGGGTACTGTGGGTGATGTTGTGAGACCGGCTATCCCACAGGTGAGTGATGGTGTGCGGGGTGTTCGGGGTATGGCGGGTGATGGCTCCCGGGTACCTGCTAGCACCTTGTATTGTCCAGTTCCACCTGTGGGGATGGGAGACGGAGGTGCCGGATGTGTGGATGAGGTGGTGGACAAGGCTGTAATGGAGATCGTGTTATGGGCAGATAAGGCTGAAAGAGATTTGGGAAAAAAAGAAAAGCACTAAAGAGGGAGCCTCTAATGGGTCTACAGGGGCAGGTATAGTACCTGCAACTGGGGAGACTCGGGGGGGCACACTCCGGAGACATGCAGGGCATAATCGAAATAGGTACCAGGAACGTGCAGGGCGTAATCGATGCTGGGTTATGCATACAGGGAAAGCTGTTAGCACAGGGCATGTCGACATTGGACAAAACTGCTTTATCAGAGGAACAATTGAAGGTTATAGAAACAGTGTATGGGGACAAAATGTTTCCAACTAGAGCTGTGCAGGCAGCTAGGATCAGGGCCGTAGTTAGGGTAGTGTGGCCGGTGCCATCGCACAGGGCACCAGAGGGCAGGGGGCGCTGTTTGGGCCTGTCAAATTTCTGTTTACTATCATTCTCAGTTGTAGCTTCCTCTTAATTCATCCCCAGCATCTCCTGGTCTCCCCTATCTCTTCCCTGGCCCTTCCCCATGAGGCCATGGCCCTCTCTCAGGTGCACTATATTATGTCCCTATTTATCCCCAGCATCTCCTGGCCTCCTCTATCTGCTCCCTGGCCCTTCCCCATGTGGCCATGGCCCTCTCTCAGGTGCACTATATTATGTCCCTATTTATCCCCAGCATCTCCTGGCCTCCCCTATCTCTTCCCTGGCCCTTCCCCATGAGGCCATGGCCCTCTCTCAGGTGCACTATATTATTATCCCCAGCATCTCCTGGCCTCCCCTATCTCTTCCCTGGCCCTTCCCCATGAGGTCATGGCCCTCTCTCAGGTGCACTATATTATGTCCCTATTTATCCCAAGCATCTCCTGGCCTCCGCTATCTCTTCCCTGGCCTTTCCCCATGAGGCCATGGCCCTCTCTCATGTGCACTATATTATGTCCCTATTTATCTCCAGCATCTCCTGGCCTCCCCTATCTCTTCCCTGGCCCTTTCCCATGAGGCCATGGCCCTCTCTCAGGTGCACTATATTATGCCCCTATTTATTCCCAGCATCTCCCGGCCTCCCCTATCTCTTCCCTGGCCCTTCACCATGAGGCCATGGCCCTCTCTCAGGTGCACTATATTATTATCCCCAGCATCTCCTGGCCTCCCCTATCTATTCCCTGGCCCTTCCCATTGAGGCCATGGCCGTCTCTCAGGTGCACTATATTATGTCCCTATTTATCCCCGGCATCTCCTGGCCTCCCCTATCTCTACCCTGGACCTTCCCCATGAGGCCATGGCCCTCTCTCAGATGCACTATATTATATCCCTATTTATCCCCAGCATCTCCTGGCCTCTCCTATCTCTTCCCTGGCCCTTCCCCATGAGGCCATGGTCCTCTCAGGTGCACTATATTATGTCCCTATTTATCCCCAGCATCTCCTGGCCTCCCCTATCTCTTCCCTGGACCGTCCCCATGAGGCCATGGCCCTCTCTCAGATGCACTATATTATATCCCTATTTATCCCCAGCATCTCCTGGCCTCCCCTATCTCTTCCCTGGCCCTTCCCCATGAGGCCATGACCCTCTCTCAGGTGCAATATATTATGTCCCTATTTATCCCCGGCATCTCCTGGCCTCCCCTGTCTCTACCCTGGCCCTTCCCCATGAGGCCATGGCCCTCTCTCAGGTGCACTATATTATGTCCCTATTTATCCCCAGCATCTCCCAGCCTCCTCTATCTCTTCCCTGGCCCTTCCCCATGAGGCCATGGCCCTCTCTCAGGTGCACTATATTATGCCCCTATTTATCCCCAGCATCTCCTGGCCTCCTCTATCTCTTCCCTGGCCCTTCCCCATGAGGCCATGGCCCTCTCTCAGATGCACTATATTATGTCCCTATTTATCCCCAGCATCTCCCGGCCTCCCCTATCTCTTCCCTGGACCTTCCCCATGAGGCCATGGCCCTCTCTCAGGTGCACTATATTATGTCCCTATTTATCCCCGGCATCTCCTGGCCTCCCCTGTCTATTCCCTGGCTCTTCCCCATGAGGCCATGACCCTCTATCAGGTGCACTATATTATGTCCCTATTTATCCCCAGCATCTCCTTGCCTCCCTATCTCTTCCCTGGCCCTTCCCCATGAGGCCATGGCCCTCTCTCAGGTGCACTATATTATGTCCCTATTTATCCCCAGCATCTCCTGGCCTCCATTATCTCTTCCCTGGCCCTTCCCCATGAGGCCATGGCCCTCTCTCAGATGCACTATATTATGTCCCTATATATCCCCAGCATCTCCTGGCCTCACCTATCTCTTCCCTGGCCCTTCCCCATGAGGCCATGGCCCTCTCTCAGATGCACTATACTATGTCCCTATTTATCCCCTGCATCTCCTGGCCTCCCCTATCTCTTCCCTGTACCTTCCCCATGAGGCCATGGCCCTCTCTCAGGTGCACTATATTATGTCCCTATTTATTCCCGGCTTCTCCTGGCCTCCCCTATCTCTTCCCTGGCTCTTCCCCATGAGGCCATGGCCCTCTCTCAGGTGCACTATATTATGTCCCTATTTATCCCCGGCATCTCCTGGCCTCCCCTGTCTCTTCCCTGGCCCTTCCCCATGAGGCCATGGCCCTCTCTCAGGTGCACTATATTATGTCCCTATTTATCCCCAGCATCTCCTGGCCTCCCCTATCTCTTCCCTGGCCCTTCCCCATGAGGCCATGGCCCTCTCTCAGGTGCACTATATTATGCCCCTATTTATCCCCAGCATCTCCTGGCCTCACCTATCTCTTCCCTGGCCCTTCCCCATGAGGCCATGGCCCTCTCTCAGATGCACTATATTATGTCCCTATTTATCCCCTGCATCTCCTGGCCTCCCCTATCTCTTCCCTGGCCCTTCCCCTTGAGGCCATGGCCCTCTCTCAGGTGCACTATATTATGTCCCTATTTATCCCCAGCATCTCCTGGCCTCTCCTATCTCTTCCCTGGCCCTTCCCCATGAGGCCATGGCCCTCTCTCAGATGCACTATATTATGTGCCTATTTATCCCCAGCATCTCCTGGCCTCCCCTATCTCTTCCCTGGCCCTTCCCCATGAGGCCATTCACCTTTTTTGGGAGCATTATGTCCCTTTGAAAAATAAGGGGGACGCCAATGCTCTTTCTGGCACATGGCACCAAAAAGTCTAGTTACGGCTCTGGCTAGGATTATCGGGGAAGGAGGGTCTGGGGGTCCATCAGTATCATACAAGCCAGGGTCGTCAGGAAATGTGTCATATGCAGAGATGGTTTCTAGGACAAATGTAAATGTTGGTATAGAAATGTTGGTTTAGAAATGTTGGTATGGCAGGGCAGGTGGGCAAAAGGAGGAACCTGATACAATTCAAATAGGTAGGGGAGGGGGAGGTACCTACAAAAGAAATTATTCTTAAAATGATTTTTGACTTGGGGGTAACTGCTTTGGACTTGTACGCATGCATATACCCAGTGACGACAGCAGAGTATGACATAGGTTCCTTGTCCTATGAAGGATTGCAGGTATTCTGGTCAGAATGGCAATCGGTCACAATGTCTGATCCTTACTAGATGTACAGAGTTATATGGTCACAGAACATGACAAAGTAAAGATAAACATTAGGGTGAGAAATGAATCAATCCCAGTACAGGATATTGCTTTTGGCTATCCAGGTACTGCGACCTGCAGTCTGACTTAGTGAAGTCGGGATACAGGTTGGGGGGGGAGCATGGGAGGCCCTGGTAGAGCTGCGTCATTCAGATAACGGGTTTGTGCATATAGCAGCCACTGCGTATATTGGAAGGGACAGGGTGCAGTGCTTCTACCAGGGGCAACCATGAAAGTGTTTTAAGTGCGGGAATTTTCGGCATCTTTGCAGCGAATGTAATGTCATTACATGTTCATTATGTAACAAGGTTGATCATGTGCCTAGGGAATGTGAAATGGTGAAATGCAACTTTTGTGGGGTATATGTATAGTACAGGGGTTCCCAACCACGGTCCTCAAGGCACACTAACAGTCCAGGTTTTAGGGATAGCCATACTTGAGCACAGGTGACTTAATTAGTGCCTCAGTTATTTTGATTAAACCATCTGTGCACAATCATGGATATAACTAAAACCAGGACTGTTAGTGTGCCTTGAGGACCGAGGTTGGGAATCACTGGTATAGTAGATGTCCATGGGCCAGTCACAATAGTGGGCAAGAGGTGGGGCCAGTGGTATGAAGGAAAGAGAGGGAGAGAAACAGGCTGATCCTAAGAGAGGATGATTAGAAAGAGTTCAGGAGGAGCAGAGGCAAGAGAAGGCAAGAATGAAGCAACTTTTCAGGAAGTTAAAAGGGGAAACAAGGAAAAAAGGAAGGATGTAGAGGTACTGTACAAGTCATTTTAAGCAACAAATGTGATGTATTTTCTTCAGATGATGAAGGGGAAATGATAAGGAATGGTGGAGAGTTGGTTTTGATGACTGGGGTGGATAAGAAGAGAATGGTTAAAAAGCTGAAGAAAATGGAAGGTGGAGGAGAAGGAAGGGAAAAAAGGAGGAGAAAGGAGAGTAGGTGGAGGGTCCTGAGTGGAATCCTATGGGGACTCAACTTGAAGAACTAGTGATGAATACACAAAAAGGGGTGGGAGAAAGTGTGGAGGTGGTGGAGGAAACGCAAGACTTGGAGAGAAGTGGAATGAAGCAGGCAGGGGTTTGGGATCCTTGTGAAGGTTCAAGTAAGGAGTATGGGGCTGAGCGCCAGGTCATTAAGTTTGTTCCAAAACCTCCTGATATTGGGCCTTCTGGAGTAGGGGATGGGCTACCCCAGGGAGGACAGGAAAGGGGGACACAGGATGTGACTTCAATTGTGAATGTGGAGAGTGCTGGCCCGCAGGGGGTTGGTGTGAGGTTAAATGTAGCTTCTGTAGTTTCCGAACACTCTTGTAGGTTGGCCATTGATTTTTTCAACATGGTTGAGGTTGATTTTTTGTTTTTGCAGGAGACTAGGTTTATTATGTTGGACATCCTCCACAAAGCAAAATGTGAGAGGAGGAGGGGTCCTTCTTACTGGTCTGTTGTGGCCGAGGCGTATGGTGGGGTGGCAGTACTTTTTACTGATATGGTAACTGTGCGCAAGGTTATAGATTTGCAAGCAGGTAGATGTATGATTTTGGATATCAACATGAAGGTACAGGACCTAAGGTTGATCAATGTTTATGGGCCACGGACGTCCTGGGATAGGAAATGTCTCTCTATGGAGATTAAACCTTTCCTTTTTATGGCTCAGCAGGTTATCTTTGGGGATGACTTTAATATTGTTATTAGGCCAAAGGACAGGGGAGGTTCAAGGAGACCTCTGGGCCCTGATTCCCATTTTTTAGTTATTATGGTTAGTCATGCTGGTCTGGTGGATATGCATATTCGTCACTCCCCTGACCTCACAGGTTTCACTTATTTTAGCATTAGCCAAGGGTCTAGAATAGATAGGTTGTTTGTTAAGGAGTCTTCTAAAACCTCATCCCCTGGGGTGAGGTTGGTGGAGTTCTCCAATCATGGTTTTCTCTTTGAATGCCTCAGAAACCCCTCAGAAAGGGTGGGGCCTATGGCGTTTGAATTCAGAGCTTCTAGAGGAAGAAAGGGTTAGGCAGTCTTTCAGGGTCTTCTTTCAATCTCAGGAGACACTTTTGGGGGCTGGTTGGAGTGGATCTGAGTGGTGGGAGGTGATAAAAAATAGAATCTGTAAGTTTTTCCACGGGCTCATAGCTAAGAAAAACTTAATAAAACAGAATGTCTACCATAACATGAAAAAGAAATTAGATTACTTGATCTCTGAGGAGGGAGATAGTGGGGAAATCTCCAGGGTGAGGGCCCAGATGAAGGAATTTCATTATAAACAGCTGGCATCCTTGCTTCTGGAAAGGGATTATGGAACGTACCACTCACCGGAACCTTACCAGAACTGTAGAAGTTCAGTCGATGCCAAACAGATCAGAAGACTGGTAAACGGAAAGGGTGTTCTTTGAATTGATAAGAAGGGCATTCTGGATGTCATTGTATCCTATTATTCAAATCTTTTGTCTGAGCACTCACTTATCAGAGAGAGGATGGAGGAATTTCTGAGGGGGACAACAGGTCTGAATCCTCAGGTTGTGTTTCTTGACTCTTTGGAGAGGAAGTTAGGAAAGCGATAGTGGGGTTAAACCCCAAAAAGTCACCAGGACCAGATGGGTTAACATCTGAATTTTCTAAGACCTTTTCAGACCTCCTAATTCCCCGCCTAGTAGAAGTGTTTAATGGGAGCCTGGACGAGGGAATTCTCCCTCCTTCCATGAGGTTATCTGCTCTTATTTTACTGTCCAAAGGAAAGGACCTGTCTTGTATTGAGAACTGGCGCCCCATAGCCCTTCTTAATATGGACAGGAAGATTTTGGCAAAAGTACTATTTAATAGGCTATCAGAATTTTCTGAGCTGTTGCTTTCACCTTCTCAGCACTGCACGGTGAAGGGTCGTAGCACCATTAGTGCTGTCCTTGGAGCCCGGGAGGCCTTTGAGCGGTGCAGAGCTGAGAAGTGGGGAAAGTACCTACTGGCATTGGATCAGTCTAAGACCTTTGACTGGGTAATCCATGAGTACCTTTGGGCCCTACTGAAATGGTATCGTCTTCCAGAGTGGGTGGTGAATTGGTTGCAGGCTATTTATCATCAGACTGAAAGCTTCCCACTTGTGAACGGTTGGGTGGGTCACACATTTGGCGTGGGCTCTGGTGTCCATCAGGGTTGTCCCCTGAGCCCCCTCCTATATGTTTTCGCAATCGATCCCTTCATTAGAAGGGTAGAGAGTGGAATTGTGGGGAGGGGCAGCTGGGCCCGGAGTCCCCGCTGAAGGTGGTGTCCTATGCAGATGACGTCACAATAGTTCTGTCTTCACAGGCAGAGGCTCGTGACGTGGAACACCTCATCTGTGAATACTCTAAGGCCTCGTGCTCCAGGTTAAATCGTGAGACGTGTGAAGTTTTTTGGATGGGGGAGGAAGTTGATGAGTTCTGCCTTCCGGACAGCTTCCCTCAGGTTAGTTAGCAAATAAAAATTCTAAGCATCAAATTTGACCATGGTGAATATGCCTCCCTAAATTGGGATAAAAAGCTGGAAGATGCTGCCAGGAAGGTAGAGAGCTGGAAAAGATGGAAGTTATCGTTGAGGGAAAAGGTTGACCTGTGCAAAACTTACCTGATTCCTATTTTTTTTGTCAGTTATGTGTGTTTTTTGCTTCAATCTATGTGGTCAAGATTGAATTCCTTGTTCTTCCTGCTGTTGTGGAAAAATAGGATCAATATAGTCAAGATGGGCATCACCTACAGACTGAGGAAAGATGGGGGTTTAGACATGGTAAAGCCTGTTGTCTTTTTTGTAACAGCCTTTTTAAAACTGAATGTTGGGAATATGTTTTTAGATGCTCCCCCTCGGTGAGCAGAGGGATTCAGATTGTGGCTGTCTCCCTTCCTCAGTTTGCAGATAGAGGGAGGCCAAGTGAGAAGCTTTCGGATTCGGCATGGTTACCTCCCAATCTACATCATCCAGAGCTTGAAGGTGATAAGGCAATATGGTATGGAAGTGGGTGAAATCAAAAACTTTTCCAGAAGGGAGTTGGGGAAAATCATTTTGCAGACCCACTTCCATGTCCCGCTGTCACTGAGGGACTGTCCGGACGATGTCGCTTCAGCTGGGTTAAATTCCCAGAGGATACCGCAGAAGTTTAAAGATTTTACCTGGCTCTCATTTCATGGAAAGCTTTATGTTGGAGGGAACCTCAGGGGAAGGAATGCCAATGATCGTGGCACACGTGTACACGGGAGGAGTGTCTAGGGGTGGAGGAGACGATGGACCATTTCCTGCTTGAGTGTCCCTTTAATGTAAAAGTTAATGAGGAGGTATCAAGGGCCATTGGTATCCCGTGCCTTTTGCTTCTCAGTTACCCTGAGCTTATGGGGCAGTCAGAAGGTACAGTGCATTTAATTAGAGCACGATTTATTTGGTTAGTTTAGCGGTTAGATTTCACACATGGAATGCACAGTGTCATGTTACCATAAGGAGAAAGGTCCTCCCTTGTGAAGAGGTGGTGGGTTTAATTCTACAAGAGGTGAAGAGGATGATGGATCTGGATAAGGGAAGGCTGGATGCTGTCAGCTAGTCTCGTTGGTGGGGCCAGTTGAAGCCCCGATGAGTGGGTGGTAGACAGTCGTTTCTATGTCCAGCTATGGGTTATTTTCTTCTTTCACTCCCTCGTAGATTTTTGATGTAATGATTATTTTTGATGGATAGGTTTGCATACATCTACTGGTAGGTGTTAGATAGTGGTGAGGGGTAATGGTAGGTTAAGTTAGAGAGGTTAGTGTGTGATGTAGATAGATATGGGGTGTCTTTAAATCCTTGCTTAGTTTTCCCTTGGAGGGAGTGGATTGTATATAGGTTGTAGGTTCAGTTGTTTGTGTTAGTTTTCTTTTTGTGGGGTTTTAATATGATGAAATATTATGGTTACCTATGTTTTTTTGGTTATGTATATTTATTCTATTTTATGTATTATTTATATTTTATGTACTCTGTGCTGCTGGGGAAGTGGGTAGTATGGGGAGATATTTGTGTGTCCATAGGGAGGGGAAGGCTACAATGACAAGAATTGAGACATTTTAGCCCCACATCTCCTCACGGACCCACAAATTGCAGCATTTTGCCGTGCTGGGGGCGGGGCCTAATGACATAAAGAGCCCAGCTCCGCCCCCCAAATGTCGGCTGCAGCTCCTCTCAGGGCTTCTTCCAGAGAGGAGAATTCAAATGTCGGCAGGTATGGTACAGGGTCTGCGATACACATGGGCCTCTAGGTCTAAGGGGCCCACACTGCTCACCCTGCACTAATACATCGCTTACCTCTCTTTTGCTGAGAAAATGGCACGACCACCATTTTCCTGAAGATTTGCACATGTACAGTATAGAAATCACTGGTAATATGGAGTGGGAGACTACACACGGCCCCCTCCTCTATTTCACAGCCAATGCAGAACAGATCAGGTTGGCATAAGATTGTTTTTAGCCCCTGTGGCCGGAGGCCGGCCCCACATGTACAATGGCAGCCGCGGCACTGAAGGGGTTAACCCCAGTGCTGCAGCGCCATTTTTAAATACCCAAATAGGCGCTAGGCGCCCTGTACTTAATGTATTGCCGGCATTAGGCGCCGTGTGTTTAAATTAAATGTTTTTGTGCAGCAGCCTAAGATCTTCCCCAGTGGCTGTGGCGACGATGTGTTAACCCCCCGGCGTGCTGCACCGGGGGTGGGGGCTCTATGTTGGTGCCGCAGCCCCGGATCTTCTCTGGTGGCTGCAGCAGAGCGACAGGAGGGCCTGATGCTGGGGACCGGGAGCCTGGCTTCCAGTGCCCCAGCTCCACAGGACAGTGCAGGGAGCAGCAGAGCGCTCCACTCTGGGGGCGGGAGCTTAGTGCAGGGCAGCAGCGAGGCTGTCTAGTGTGGCATGGCTGCCGGCTGGGGGGATGGGGAGCATTGGCTCTCCGAATCCCCAGCGCTGAGAGGGGGCAGTATGGAGCGCTCGCAGCCAGAGTTCTGTGCTGCGGCGCTCAGGAGGATTAACCCCTGGTGGAGCCCCAGCAGTCCAGGATGGCAGGAATAAGGGAGCTGAGCGCTGGGCACAGTATAAAAAACACAGATGTACATAATGTATTTTAAATGTATATATTTCATGCATGTGTTAAGTTAGGGTGTATAATTTAAAAGTAAATTGCACTTACCTTGTTCCCTGGAAGTCTCAGGGGATCCAGAGTCCTCAGTTGGTTGCTGAATCCCCCTGCCCCGTCCAGATAAATAAAATGTTCCCCTATGCAGCCTCATGGCTGGAAGTGGTATGAGGGGGTGCATAGGGAGGTGGCTAAGGCAGCCAGCTAACTGTGGCAGGGAGCTAAAAATTAACTTCCCTTCCATGGCCAGGAGTCCATGCCCCGGATCCCTGCTTGCCCACCTCTGGAGCTCAGATTCAGGCAGAGGTAGCAAGCTTGGTCCCTTAGCAGATTCCTGGAAGTCCATTTTCAGAGGGAGATCTTCATCTCCCCAGGCTGTATCCAGACGGAGTGGAGCCATGGGTGTTGCCCAGCTCTGAGGTTGAGCCCAGACACAGGGGAGTCACCACTCCCCGTCGCCATAAGGGACAATGTTAAACGTGCATAAGGCCAGCACATGCACAGGTCATGCACTTATGATGATTGGTTAGGGACCACAGGGCGGACTTACCCACTGTGGCACTGTGCCCTGAGGGAGCATAAAAGAAGGGCTTGTAGGCTCTGAAATATATATATTCCTTGTGGATCCTTTGTGGATGTCTGCTGTTTGTATCATCTGTATGCTGTAATCCCTTCACCCAGAGGAGTCTTTTTCAAGACTATTGAGCACTAAACACCTTTTTGCTTTTGCTTCAATTACATCTGTACCCCGCGACCAACAGAATTGCGCCAAACGCCATTTCGTTCTCCGGCTATTCTGGAGTGAGCCCAAGTGTCTCCAAGTTCAAGCCATCTGCCAAGCTACCGTGCAGACCTGGTCCATTGCGAGGGATCAGGAGGAATTAGCTGACACCAACAAGGGGGTGTAGCCGCAGCTAATCAAACGCATACGCAGCAGAAGCGGTTCCAGGTGCTGAGGTAGGAGCCTGATTGTACGCAAAAAGCAGTTTCAAGCACCTCTGAAAGGAGCTTGGTGGTGGCAGCTTCAGTAAACGCCCACGGTGCAGTCGGCGGAGTCAGTGACAGGTGGTCACTAGCGGAGAGTGGGAGTCCAAAAGAACTAACCCGTGACCAGGGCCGGCCTAGACGAAAGGTGTCCGGTCACAGCCCCACTCACTAAAGTGTGCTCATATGGAAATAGGGGAGATAAGTATTGATAACAAAAAGATGCATTGATCGATAATTAGTAACAGGTAATATTTCCAAAAGTATCTGCACTGAGAATTGCTAGAACAGGCTGAGGAGACAGGACAGGCTGAGGAGATAGGACAGGCAGAGAAAGCGTAGAGGAAACTACTGAATCTGTTATGGACGAGTCTCTGCTCCTGCTCGTATCATTGGACCATTGGAAACGGATTGAACTGATTATGGTCAGACAGCAAAAATAAACATTTTGTCCGGTTTTAAGTAACATCACTGGCTAAAGCCTTAATGAGACGCAATATTATTCTAACCTTAGGATCTGCAATTCCAGGTGGCAGCCTAAATGTATCTAAATTGACTGTCTGACTATCGGCCCATCAGACCATGTATGAAACGCGTGGGGTATGGGAAGTGAGTTCTTGCAATGATGTCAGACATAAGGAATTCACTGATCTAATTACTGAAGCATTATCAGGCTTCCTTGTCAAGTATTTTGTTCATGTTTATAAAGCTAATTATGACTCATTTTAGTCGTCTGACTTTATTTGATTTGGATACAAGTTTTTTTCATTTACTTCATATGTTATGTAATAGTTTTCTCAAAGTAATAGTTATATATTTCATGTCAACATTGTTCTCGTACGTGGGGTATTATATGGTGTAATCCTTTCATCAGTATCTAAATACTTATCCATATTTCCCCATTGCAGTGTACATTCCCTGTGGGTGAGTGAAGAATTACTATTTCTGTAACAAGTGTTGTGTTTTTCTTGGTGAACACTATACAGTATATCCTGTGATTGCTGGTAGTAAGTGCTCTTAGAGGGATTTATTTCAGGCTAATCAAGTTTCATACACTCCCTGGAAATAAAATTACAAATATTTTCTACTCTGCTAAATGTGTCTAGATGGGCAGTAAAAATTAACATTTCAGTATTTCCAACTATAAAATGGTTATTCTATAAAAGTGGAAGTAATAAATAAATAAAGTGACATTATTTTTAAAAAATTATTGTGAAATTAATTTTGTGTTCTCAATATAATTCTCAATTAGCACCAGTACATCAAACTCCATATTACTATTACCAAAAGTGTGTGGTTATTAATTATGCCACACAAATGCTAATAATAATAATAATAATAATAATAATAATAATAATAATATATTTACAATGAATTACAACAACATTTTTCCAAAGTGGAAATCCACTTTGCAAAATTTAAAAATTAAATAATGAAGCATTTTCCTCGCTTTAGATGTCACCTTTTACATAATTAAGAACCTCTCATTCTTAAAATTTGTCTCAGTGGATTACAGCCTAGACTGCAATCATCTTTAAACTAAAAAGGAACATCCAACACCTGTAACTGTAGGGGAATATCCAACACCTGTAACTGTAGGGGAATATCCAACACCTATAACTGTAGGGGAATATACAACACCTGTAACTGTAGGGGAATATACACCAGTAACTGCAGGGGAATATATTACACCTGTAACTGTAGGGGAATATATTACACCAGTAACTTTGGGGAATATATCACACTTGTAAACTGTAGGGGAATATATTACACCTGTAACTGTAGGGGAATATATGACACCTGTAACTGTAGGGGAATATATTACACCTGTAACTGTAGGGGAATATATTACACCTGTTACTGTAGGGGAATATATAACACCTGCAATTGTAGGGGAATATATTACACCAGTAACTTTAGGGGAATATATTACACTGGGAACTGTAGGGGAATATACAACACCTGTAACTGTAGGGGAATATCCAACACCTGTAACTGTAGGGGAATATATCCAACACCTGTAACTGTAGGGGAATATACAACACCTGTAACTGTAGGGGAATATACAACACATGTAACTGTAGGGGAATATATTACACCTGTAACTGTAGGGGAATATATTACACCAGTAACTTTGGGGAATATATCACACTTGTAAACTGTAGGGGAATATATTACACCTGTAACTGTAGGGGAATATATAACACGTGTAACTGTAGGGGAAAATATTACACCTGTAACTGTAGGGGAATATATTACAACTGTTACTGTAGGGGAATATATAACACCTGCAATTGTAGGGGAATATATTACACCAGTAAATTTAGGGGAATATATTACACTGGAAACTTTAGGGGAATATATTACACTGGGAACTGTAGGGGAATATATTACACCTGTAACTGTAGGGGAATATATAACACCTGTAACTGTAGGGGAATATATTACACCTATAACTGTAGGGGAATATATTACACCTGTAACTGTAGGGGAATATATAACACCTGCAATTGTAGGGGAATATATGACACCAGTAACTGTAGGGGAATATATAACACCTGTAACTGTAGGGGAATATATTACACCTGTAACTGTACGGGGAATATACAACACCTGTAACTGTAGGGGAAAATATTACACCTGTAACTGTAGGGGAATATATTACACCTGTAACTGTAGGAGGAATATACAACACCTGTAACTGTAGGGGAATATATTACACCTGTAATTGTAGGGGTATATATAACACCTGTAACTGTAGGGGAATATACAATACCTGTAACTGTAGGTGGAATATACAACACCTGTAACTGTAGGGGAATATATTACACCTGTAATTGTAGGGGTATATATAACACCTGTAACTGTAGGGGAATATACAATACCTGTAACTGTAGGGAATATACAACACCTGTAACTGTAGGGGAATATATTATACCTGTAACTGTATGGGGATTATACAACACCTGTAACTGTAGGGGAATATATAATACCTGTAACTGTAGGGAATATACAACACCTGTAACTGTAGGGGAATATATTATACCTGTAACTGTATGGGGAATATACAACACCTGTTACTGTATGGGGAATATACAACACCTGTAACTGTAGGGGAATATATTACACCTGTAATTGTAGGGGAATATATAACACCTGTAACTGTAGGGGAATATACAACACCTGTAACTGTAGGGGAACAAGACCTGTAACTGTATGCGAATATATCACACCTGTAATTGTAGGGGAATATATAACACCTGTAACTGTAGTGGAATATATTACACCTGTAACTGTAGGGGAATATACAACACCTGTAACTGTAGGGGAATATACAACACCAGTAACTGTATGCGAATATATTACACCTGGAACTTTAGGGGAATATACAACACCTGGAACTGTAGGGGAACAAGACCTGTAACTGTATGCGAATATATCACACCTGTAATTGTAGGGGAATATATAACACCTGTAACTGTAGTGGAATATATTACACCTGTAACTGTAGGGGAATATACAACACCTGTAACTGTAAAGGAATATACAACACCAGTAACTGTATGCGAATATATTACACCTGGAACTTTAGGGAAATATACAACACCTGGAACTGTAGGGGAATATATAACACCTGCAATTGTAGGGGAAAATATAACATCTGTAACTTTAGTGGAATATATTACACTGGGAACTGTAGGGGAATATATTGCACCTGTAACTGTAGGGGAATATATAACACCTGTAACTGTACGGGGAATATACAACACCTGTAACTGTAGGGGAATATATTACACCTATAACTGTAGGGGAATATATATAACACCTGTAAGTGTAGGGAATATATATAACACCTGTAACTGTAGGGGAATATATTACACCTGTAACTGGAGGGGAAGATACTATATAACACCTGTAACTGTAGGGGAATATATAACACCTGTAACTGTAGGGGAATATATTACACCTGTAACTGTAGGGAATATACAACACCTGTAACTGTAGGGGAATATCCAACACCTGTAACTGTAGGGGAATATATTATACCTGTAATTGTAGGGGAATATACAACACATGTAACTGTATGGGGAATATATAACACCTGTTACTGTATTGGGAATATACAACACCTATAACTGTAGGGGAATTTATTATACCTGTAATTGTAGGGGTATATATAACACCTGTAACTGTAGGGGAATATATAACACCTGTAACTGTAGGGAAATATATTACACCTGTAACTGTATGCGAATATATTACACCTGTTATTGTAGGGGTTTATATAACACCTGTTACTGTATGGGGAATATATTACACCTGTAACTGTAGGGGAATATATTACACCTGTAATTGTAGGGGTATATATAACACCTGTAACTGTAGGGGAATATATAACACCTGCAACTGTAGGGGAATATATTACACCTGTAACTGTAGGGGAATATACAACACCTGGAACTGTAGGGGAACAACACCTGTAACTGTATGCGAATATATTACACCTGTAATTGTAGGGGAATATATAACACCTGTAACTGTAGTGGAATATATTACACCTGTAACTGTAGGGGTAAATACAACACCTGTAACTGTAGGGGAATATGCAACACCAGTAACTGTAGGGGAATATATTACACCTGTAACTGTAGGGGACTATGCAACACCAGTAACTGTAGGGGAATATATTACACCTGTAACTGTAGGGGAATATATTACACCTGTAACTGTAGGGGAATATACAACACCTGTAACTGTAGGGGAATATGCAACACCAGTAACTGTAGTGGAATATACAACACCTGGAACTGTAGGGGAACAACACCTGTAATTGAAGGGGAATATATAACACCTGCAATTGTAGGGGAATATATTACACCAGTAATTTGGGGGAATATATTACACTGGGAACTGTAGGGGAATATATTACACCTGGAACTGTAGGGGAATATATAACATCTGTAACTTTAGTGGAATATATTACACCTGGAACTGTACGGGGAATGTACAACACCTATAACTATAGGGGAATATATTACACCTGTTACTGTAGGGGAATATATTACTCCTGTAACTGTAGGGGAATATATAACACCTGTAACTGTACGGGGAATATACAACACCTGTAACTGTAGGGGAATATATTACACCTATAACTGTAGGGGAATATATATAACACCTGTAACTGTAGGGGAATATATAACACCAGAAACTGTAGGGGGATATATAACACCTGTAACTGTAGGGGAATATATTACACCTGTAACTGTAGGGGAATATATAACACCTGTAACTGTACAGGGTATATACAACACCTGTAACTGTAGGGGAATATATTACACCTGTAACTGTTGGGGAATATATATAACACCTGTAACTGTAGGGGAATATATATATAACACCTGTAACTGTAGGGGAAAATACAACACCTGTAACTGTAGGGGAATATATTACAACTGTAACTGTAGGGGAATATATTACACCTGTAACTGTAGGGTAATATACTGTATAACACCTGTAACTGTAGGGGAATATACAACACCTGTAACTGTAGGGGAATATATTACAACTGTAATTGTAGGGGAATATATAACACCTGTAACTGTAGGGGAATATATTATATCTGTAATTGTAGGGGAATATACAACACCTGTTACTGTATGGGGAATATATTACACCTGTAACTGTAGGGGAATATATTACACCTGTAATTGTAGGGGTTTATGTAACAACTGTAACTGTAGGGGAATATACAATACCTATAACTGTAGGGGAACAACACCTGGAACTGTAGGGGAATATATTACACCTGTAATTGTAGGGGAATATATAACACCTGTAACTGTAGTGGAATATATTACACCTGTATCTGTAGGGGAATATACAACACCTGTAACTGTAGGTGAATATACAACACCTGTAACTGTAGGGGAATATATTACACCTGTAACTGTAGGGGAATATATTACACCTGTAACTGTAGGTGAATATATTATATCTGTAATTGTAGGGGAATATACAACACCTGTTACTGTAGGGGAATATATTACACCTGTAATTGTAGGGGTTTATGTAACAACTGTAACTGTAGGGGAATATATAACACCTGTAACTGTAGGGGAATATACAATACCTATAACTGTAGGGGAACAACACCTGAAACTGTAGGGGAATATATAACACCTGTAACTGTAGTGGAATATATTACACCTGTACCTGTAGGGGAATATACAACACCTGTAACTGTAGGTGAATATACAACACCTGTAACTGTAGGGGAATATATTATACCTGTAACTGTAGGGGAATATACAACACCTGTAACTGTAGGGGAATATATACACCTGTATCTGTACGGGGAATATATTACACCTGTAACTGTAGGGGATTATATAACACCTGTAACTGTAGGGGAATATATAACACCTGTAAATGTAGGGGAATATACACCTGTAACTGTATTGGGATTATACAACACCTGTAATTGTAGGGGAATATATTATATCTGTAATTGTAGGGGTTTATGTAACACCTGTAACTGTAGGGGAATATATAACACCTGTAACTGTAGGGGAATATACAATACCTATAACTGTAGGGGAACAACACCTGGAACTGTAGGGGAATATATTACACCTGTAATTGTAGGGGAATATATAACACCTGTAACTGTAGTGGAATATATTACACCTGTATCTGTAGGGAAATATACAACACCTGTAACTGTAGGTGAATATACAACACCTGTAACTGTAGGGGAATATATTACACCTGTAACTGTAGGGGAATATACAACACCAGTAACTGTAGGGGAATATACAACACCTGTAACTGTAGGGGAATATATACACCTGTATCTGTACGGGGAATATATTACACCTGTAACTGTAGGTGAATATATTACACCTGGAACTGTAGGGGAATATTTTACACCTGTAACTGTAGGGGAATATACAACACCTGTAACTGTAGGGGAATATATTACACCTGTTACTGTAGGGGAATATATAACACCTGCAATTGTAGGGGAATATATTACACCAGTAACTTTAAGGGAATATATTACACTGGGAACTGTAGGGGAATATATTACATCTGGAACTATAGGGGAATATATAACCCCTGTAACTTTAGTGGAATATATTACAGCTGTAACTGTAGGGGAATGTACAACACCTATAACTGTAGGGGAATATATTACACCTATAACTGTAGGGGAATATATTACACCTGTAACTGTAGGGGAATATATGACACCTGTAACTGTACGGGGAATATAGAACACCTGTAACTGTATGGGGAATATATTACACCTGTAACTGAAGGGGAATATATATAACACCTGTAACTGTAGGGGAATATATAACACCTGTAACTGTATGGGGAATATATGACACCTGTAACTGTAGAGGAATATATTACACCTGTAACTGTATGGGGATTATACAACACTAACACCTGTAACTGTAGGGGAATATACAACACCTGGAACTGTAGGGGAATATATTACACCTATAATTGTAGGGGAATATACAACACCTGTAACTGTAGGGGAATATATTACACCTATAATTGTACGGGGAATATACAACACCTGTAACTGTATGGGGAATATACAACACCTGTAACTGTAGTGGAATATATTACACCTGTAACTGTAGTGGAATATATTACACCTGTAACTGTAAGGGAATATACAACACCTGTAACTGTAGGGGAATATACAACACCTGTAACTGTAGTGAAATATATACAACACCTGTAACTGTAGTGGAATATATTACACCTGTAACTGTAGGGGAATATATAACACCTGTAACTGGAGGGGAATATACTATACCTGTAACTGTAGGGGACTATACACAACACCTGTAACTGTAGGGGAATATATTACACCTATAACTGTAGGGGAATATATTACTCCTGTAACTGTAGGGGATTATATGACACCTGTAACTGTAGGGGAATATATGACACCTGTAACATCATCTTTAGATAATGGCATAAATCACTTTACAAAAAATATATATATTTTTTTAGTCCATGGACAGTATCAGGCCACATTTGACCTTAAGTATTCTACTATTGCTGTTATTAAACTTTATTGCATTTGCCTAGATACCACCCGTTACCTCCTCCAAAATGCGAGTGTGATTGCAATACAAATTCTGCGCATACGCAATGGCAAGCAATCACTCGATCTGCATAAATATCAGCATTGCAGATTCTTGGAATAGGTCCATTGTCAGAGCCACTAAAGAGGAGATGTGAAAAGTGAGGAACCAGAGGATGGAGGGCCCTGCTTGTCTGCACTTACTGTACATTCTAAAGGAAAGGGGAGAATGTTGGGGGGTGAACTGATAAGGATACATGTACATGGTGGGGAGGTAGAGGAGAATGGTACTGAGTAATCAGGGGGGCTGTTAACCATCATAAACAGATATGTTTTAAGAGCGCATTTAAAAATGGGGAGACTGGTTGAGAGCCTGGCCCGATGGAGTAAGTTCCGGAGCATGAGGGAACCTCTTGAGAAATCTTGGAGGTGAGAGGAAGTGACCAGGGTGAAGGAGAGAAGGTGGTCAGAGGAGGAGCCGTGAAAGCAGGGGGGGGAGGGCGTGGACAGAGATAAGGGTAGAGATGCTGGGGGAGGGGGATAGGGGTAGTTTTAGGTTTTGCACATGAATGTGTTGAACTGGGTAATGCGGGAGAATGGGAGCCAGTGAGAGAAGCTGCAGAGTGGGAGCCAGACGTCAATCAGTGGGAGAGGAAAATGAGATGAGCCGCAGAACTAAGAATAGACGGACGTAGGGAGAGGAGGGGGGCTGTACTGTATGTGAGTAATGTGCACAGTGTCAGTCTAGCACAGGTTGTGCAATTGTATAGCTGTGCACATTGTGTTCTGAAATGTTGTGTACATTGTAGTATTTTGTGTACCGTAGTTGCAGTATAGATTGGAGGAAATACATGTAGATTTTAGGGCAATAGGGATTTCGTTCTTTGATAAATTGGCACCCAAAACTAATGCTGCATACACACGGTGCAACCTGCACAACCATAGATATCGCTGATAGATTTCCCTCCAACTTTCTGTAGTGTACACACTGATAGATATATATGATAGACATCGGGTGTACACACTGATAGATACATATGATAGACATTGGGTGTACACTGATAGATATATATGATAGACATTGGGTGTACACACTGATAGATATATATGATAGACATTGGGTGTACACACTGATAGATATATATGATAGACATCGGGTGTACACACTGATAGATATATATGATAGACATCGGGTGTACACACTGATAGATATATATGATAGACATTGTGTGTACACACTGATAGATATATATGATAGACATTGGGTGTACACACTGATAGATGTATATGATAGACATTGGGTGTACACACTGATAGATATATATGATAGACATTGGGTGTACACACTGATAGATTTATATGATAGACATTGGGTGTACACACTGATAGGTATATATGATAGACATTGGGTGTACACACTGATAGATATATATGATAGACATTGGGTGTACACACTGATAGATACATATGATAGACATTGGGTGTACACACTGATAGATAGATATGATAGACATTGGGTGTACACACTGATAGATAGATATGATAGACATTGGGTGTACACACTGGTAGATAGATATGATAGACATTGGGTGTACACACTGATAGATATATATGATAGACATTGGGTGTACACACTGATAGATATATATGATAGACATTGGGTGTACACACTGATAGATATATATGATAGACATTGGGTGTACAAACTGATAGATATATATGATAGACATTGGGTGTACACACTGATAGATATATATGATAGATATTGGGTGTACACACTGATCGATATATATGATAGACATTGGGTGTACACACTGATAGATATATATAATAGACATTAGGTGTACACACTGATAGATATATATGATAAACATTGGGTGTATACACCGATAGATATATATGATAGATATGATAGACATTGGGTGTAAACAATGCTAGATATATATGATAGACATTGGGTGTACACACTGATAGATATATATGATAGACATTGGGTGTAAACACTGATAGATATATATGATAGATATTGGGTATACACACTGATAGATATATATGATAGACATTGGGTGTACACACTGATAGATATATATGATAGATATTGGGTGTACACACTGTTAAATAGATATGATAGATATTGGGGGTACACACTGATAGTTAGATATGATAGACATTGGGTGTACACATTGATAGATATATATGATAGACTTTGGGTGTAGACACTGATAGATATATATGATAGACATTGAGTGTACACACTGATAGATATATATGATAGACATTGGGTGTACACACTGATAGATCTCTATGATAGACATTGTGTGGACACGCTGATAGATATTTATGATAGACATTGGGTTTACACACTGATAGATATATATGATAGACATTGGGTGTACACACTGATAGATATATATATGGTAGATATTGGGTGTACACACTGACAGATATCTATGATAGACATTGGGTGTACACACTGATAGATATATATGATAGACATTGGGTGTACACACTAATAGATATATATGATAGATATTTGGTGTACATACTGATAGATATGTATATATGATTGACATTGGGTGTACACACTGATAGATATATATGATAGACATTGGGTGAACACACTGATAGATATATATGATAGACATTGGGTGTACACACCGATAGATATATATGATAGATATGATAGACATTGGGTGTAACACTGATAGATATATATGATAGACATTGGGTGTAGACACCGATAGATATATAAGATAGATATGATAGACATTGGGTGTAAACACTGATAGATATATATGATAGATATGATAGACATTGGGTGTACACACTGATAGATATATATGATAGATATGATAGACATTGGGTGTACACACTGATAGATATGATAGACATTGGGTGTACACACTGATAGATATATATGATAGACATTGGGTGTAGACACCGATAGATATATATGATAGATATGATAGACATTGGGTGTAAACACTGATAGATATATATGATAGATATGATAGACATTGGGTGTACACACTGATAGATATATATATATATGATAGATATTGGGTGTACACACTGATAGATATATATGATAGATATGATAGACATTGGGTGTACACACTGATAGATATATTTGATAGACATTGGGTGTACACACTAATAGATATATATGATAGACATTGGCTCTACACACTTATAGATATATATGATAGATATTGGGTGTACACACTGATAGATATATATGATAGACATTGGGTGTACACACTGATAGATATATATGACAGATATTGGGTGTACACACTGATAGATATATATGATAGACATTGGGTGTATACACTGATTGATATATATGATAGACATTAGGTGTACACACTGATAGATATATATGATAGACATTGGGTGTATACACTGATAGAGATATATATGATAGACATTGGGTGTATACACTGATTGATATATATGATAGACATTGGGTGTACACACTAATAGACATATATGATAGACATTGGGTGTACACACTGATAGATATATATGATAGATATTGGGTATACACACTGATAGATATATATGATAGACATTGGGTGTACACACTGATAGATATATATGATAGATATTGGGTGTACACACTGTTAAATAGATATGATAGATATTGGGGGTACACCCTGATAGTTACATATGATAGACATTGGGTGTACACATTGATAGATATATATGATAGACATTGGGTGTACACACTGATAGATATATATGATAGACATTGGGTGTACACACTGATAGATATTTATGATAGACATTGGGTGTACACACTGATAGATATATATGATAGACATTGGGTGTACACACTGATAGATATATATATATATATATGGTAGATATTGGGTGTACACACTGACAGATATCTATGATAGACATTGGGTGTACACACTGATAGATATAGGTGTACACACTAATAGATATATATGATAGATATTGGGTGTACACTCTGATAGATATATATGATAGACATTGGGTGTACACACTGATAGATATATATGATAGACATTGGGTGTACACACTGATAGATATATATGATAGACATTGGGTTTTCACTGATAGATATATATGATAGACATTAGGTGTACACACTGATAGATATGTATGATAAACATTGGGTGTACACACCGATAGATATATATGATAGATATGATAGACATTGGGTGTAAACAATGCTAGATATATATGATAGACATTGGGTGTACACACTGATAGATATATATGATAGACATTGGGTGTAAACACTGATAGATATATATGATAGATATTGGGTATACACACTGATAGATATATATGATAGACATTGGGTGTACACACTGATAGATATATATGATAGATATTGGGTGTACACACTGTTAAATAGATATGATAGACATTGGGTGTACACATTGATAGATATATATGATAGACATTGGGTGTACACACTGATAGATCTCTATGATAGACATTGGGTGTACACACTGATAGATCTCTATGATAGACATTGTGTGGACACGCTGATAGATATTTATGATAGACATTGGGTGTACACACCGATAGATATATATGATAGATATGATAGACATTGGGTGTAAACACTGATAGATATATATGATAGATATGATAGACATTGGGTGTACACACTGATAGATATATATGATAGACATTGGGTGTAGACACCGATAGATATATATGATAGATATGATAGACATTGGGTGTAAACACTGATAGATATATATGATAGATATGATAGACATTGGGTGTATACACTTATAGATATATATGATAGATATGATAGACATTGGGTGTAAACAATGATAGATATATATGATAGATATGATAGACATTGGGTGTACACACTGATAGATATATATGATAGATATTGGGTGTACACACTGTTAAATAGATATGATAGACATTGGGTGTACACATTGATAGATATATATGATAGACATTGGGTGTACACACTGATAGATCTCTATGATAGACATTGGGTGTACACACTGATAGATCTCTATGATAGACATTGTGTGGACACGCTGATAGATATTTATGATAGACATTGGGTGTACACACCGATAGATATATATGATAGATATGATAGACATTGGGTGTAAACACTGATAGATATATATGATAGATATGATAGACATTGGGTGTACACACTGATAGATATATATGATAGACATTGGGTGTAGACACCGATAGATATATATGATAGATATGATAGACATTGGGTGTAAACACTGATAGATATATATGATAGATATGATAGACATTGGGTGTATACACTTATAGATATATATGATAGATATGATAGACATTGGGTGTAAACAATGATAGATATATATGATAGATATGATAGACATTGGGTGTACACACTGATAGATATAGGTGTACACACTAATAGATATATATGATAGATATTGGGTGTACACTCTGATAGATATATATGATAGACATTGGGTGTACACACTGATAGATATATATGATAGACATTGGGTGTACACACTGATAGATATATATGATAGACATTGGGTTTTCACTGATAGATATATATGATAGACATTAGGTGTACACACTGATAGATATGTATGATAAACATTGGGTGTACACACCGATAGATATATATGATAGATATGATAGACATTGGGTGTAAACAATGCTAGATATATATGATAGACATTGGGTGTACACACTGATAGATATATATGATAGACATTGGGTGTAAACACTGATAGATATATATGATAGATATTGGGTATACACACTGATAGATATATATGATAGACATTGGGTGTACACACTGATAGATATATATGATAGATATTGGGTGTACACACTGTTAAATAGATATGATAGACATTGGGTGTACACATTGATAGATATATATGATAGACTTTGGTTGTACACACTGATAGATCTCTATGATAGACATTGGGTGTACACACTGATAGATCTCTATGATAGACATTGTGTGGACACGCTGATAGATATTTATGATAGACATTGGGTGTACACACCGATAGATATATATGATAGATATGATAGACATTGGGTGTAAACACTGATAGATATATATGATAGATATGATAGACATTGGGTGTACACACTGATAGATATATATGATAGACATTGGGTGTAGACACCGATAGATATATATGATAGATATGATAGACATTGGGTGTAAACACTGATAGATATATATGATAGATATGATAGACATTGGGTGTATACACTTATAGATATATATGATAGATATGATAGACATTGGGTGTAAACAATGATAGATATATATGATAGATATGATAGACATTGGGTGTACACACTGATAGATATATATGATAGACATTGGGTGTAGACACCAATAGATATATATGATAGATTTGATAGACATTGGGTGTAAACACTGATAGATATATATGATAGATATGATAGACATTGGGTGTACACACTGATAGATATATATGAAAGATATGATAGACATTGGGTGTACACACTGATAGATATATATGATAGACATTGGCTCTACACACTTATAGATATATATGATAGATATTGGGTGTACACACTGATAGATATATATGATAGACATAGGGTGTATTCACTGATTGATATATATGATAGACATTAGGTGTACACACTGATAGATATATATGATAGACATTGGGTGTATACACTGATAGAGATATATATGATAGACATTGGGTGTACACACTGATAGATATATATGATAGACATTGGGTGTACACAATGCTAGATATATATGATAGACATTGGGTGTACACACTAATAGATATATATGATAGACATTGGCTCTACACACTTATAGATATATATGATAGATATTGGGTGTACACACTGATAGATATATATGATAGACATTGGGTGTACACACTGATAGATATATATGACAGACATTGGGTGTACACACTGATAGATATATATGATAGACATTGGGTGTACACACTGATTGATATATATGATAGACATTAGGTGTACACACTGATAGATATATATGATAGACATAGGGTGTACACACTGATAGATATATATGATAGACATTGGGTGTATACACTGATAGAGATATATATGATAGACATTGGGTGTACACACTGATAGATATATATGATAGACATTGGGTGTATACACTGATTGATATATATGATAGACATTAGGTGTACACACTGATAGATATATATGATAGACATTGGGTGTATACACTGATAGAGATATATATGATAGACATTGGGTGTACACACTGATAGATAGATATGATAGACATTGGGTGTAAACAATGCTAGATATATATGATAGACATTGGGTGTACACACTGATAGATATATATGATAGACATTGGGTGTACACACTGATAGATATATATGATAGATATTGGGTATACACACTGATAGATATATATGATAGACATTGGGTGTACACACTGATAGATATATATGATAGATATTGGGTGTACACACTGTTAAATAGATATGATAGATATTGGGGGTACACACTGATAGTTAGATATGATAGACATTGGGTGTACACATTGATAGATATATATGATAGACATTGGGTGTACACACTGATAGATATTTATGATAGACATTGGGTGTACACACTGATAGATATATATGATAGACATTGGGTGTACACACTGATAGATATATATATGGTAGATATTGGGTGTACACACTGACAGATATCTATGATAGACATTGGGTGTACACACTGATAGATATATATGATAGACATTGGGTGTACACACTAATAGATATATATGATAGATATTGGGTGTACACACTGATAGATATATATGATAGACATTGGGTGTACACACTGATAGATATATATGATAGACATTGGGTGTACACACTGATAGATATATATGATAGACATTGGGTGTACACACTGATAGATATATATGATAGACATTAGGTGTACACACTGATAGATATATATGATAAACATTGGGTGTACACACCGATAGATATATATGATAGATATGATAGACATTGGGTGTAAACAATGCTAGATATATATGATAGACATTGGGTGTACACACTGATAGATATATATGATAGACATTGGGTGTAAACACTGATAGATATATATGATAGATATTGGGTATACACACTGATAGATATATATGATAGACATTGGGTGTACACCCTGATAGATATATATGAGAGATATTGGGTGTACACACTGTTAAATAGATATGATAGATATTGGGGGTACACATTGATAGTTAGATATGATAGACATTGGGTGTACACATTGATAGATATATATGATAGACATTGGGTGTAGACACTGATAGATATATATGATAGACATTGGGTGTACACACTGATAGATATATATGATAGACATTGGGTGTACACACTGATAGATCTCTAAGATAGACATTGTGTGGACACGCTGATAGATATTTATGATAGACATTGGGTGTACACACCGATAGATATATATGATAGATATGATAGACATTGGGTGTAAACACTGATAGATATATATGATAGATATGATAGACATTGGGTGTACACACTGATAGATATATATGATAGACATTGGGTGTACACACTGATAGATATATATATATATGGTAGATATTGGGTGTACACACTGACAGATATCTATGATAGACATTGGGTGTACACACTGATAGATATATATGATAGACATTGGGTGTACACACTAATAGATATATATGATAGATATTGGGTGTACATACTGATAGATATGTATATATGATTGACATTGGGTGTACACACTGATAGATATATATGATAGACATTGGGTGAACACACTGATAGATATATATGATAGACATTGGGTGTACACACCGATAGATATATATGATAGATATGATAGACATTGGGTGTAAACACTGATAGATATATATGATAGACATTGGGTGTAGACACCGATAGATATATATGATAGATATGATAGACATTGGGTGTACACACTGATAGATATATATGATAGATATGAAAGACATTGGGTGTACACACTGATAGATATATATGATAGATATGATAGACATTGGGTGTACACACTGATAGATATGATAGACATTGGGTGTACACACTGATAGATATATATGATAGACATTGGGTGTAGACACCGATAGATATATATGATAGATATGATAGACATTGGGTGTAAACACTGATAGATATATATGATAGATATGATAGACATTGGGTGTACACACTGATAGATATATATGATAGATATGATAGACATTGGGTGTAAACAATGATAGATATATATGATAGATATGATAGACATTGGGTGTACACACTGATAGATATATATATATATATATATGATAGATATTGGGTGTACACACTGATAGATATATATGATAGATATGATAGACATTGGGTGTACACATTGATAGATATATATGATAGACATTGGGTGTAGACACTGATAGATATATATGATAGACATTGGGTGTACACACTGATAGATATATATGATAGACATTGGGTGTACACACTGATAGATCTCTATGATAGACATTGTGTGGACACACTGATAGATATTTATGATAGACATTGGGTGTACACACCGATAGATATATATGATAGATATGATAGACATTGGGTGTAAACACTGATAGATATATATGATAGATATGATAGACATTGGGTGTACACACTGATAGATATATATGATAGACATTGGGTGTACACACTGATAGATATATATATGGTAGATATTGGGTGTACACACTGACAGATATCTATGATAGACATTGGGTGTACACACTGATAGATATATATGATAGACATTGGGTGTACACACTAATAGATATATATGATAGATATTGGGTGTACATACTGATAGATATGTATATATGATTGACATTGGGTGTACACACTGATAGATATATATGATAGACATTGGGTGAACACACTGATAGATATATATGATAGACATTGGGTGTACACACCGATAGATATATATGATAGATATGATAGACATTGGGTGTAAACACTGATAGATATATATGATAGATATGATAGACATTGGGTGTACACACTGATAGATATGATAGACATTGGGTGTACACACTGATAGATATATATGATAGACATTGGGTGTAGACACCGATAGATATGTATGATAGATATGATAGACATTGGGTGTAAACACTGATAGATATATATGATAGATATGATAGACATTGGGTGTACACACTGATAGATATATATGATAGATATGATAGACATTGGGTGTAAACAATGATAGATATATATGATAGATATGATAGACATTGGGTGTACACACTGATAGATATATATATATGATAGATATTGGGTGTACACACTGATAGATATATATGATAGATATGATAGACATTGGGTGTACACACTGATAGATATATATGATAGACATTGGGTGTACACACTAATAGATATATATGATAGACATTGGCTCTACACACTTATAGATATATATGATAGATATTGAGTGTACACACTGATAGATATATATGATAGACATTGGGTGTACACACTGATAGATATATATGATAGACATTGGGTGTACACCCTGATAGATATATATGATAGATATTGGGTGTACACACTGTTAAATAGATATGATAGATATTGGGGGTACACACTGATAGTTAGTGATGATAGAGATTGGGTGTACACATTGATAGATATATATGATAGACATTGGGTGTAGACACTGATAGATATATATGATAGATATGATAGACATTGGGTGTACACACTGATAGATATATATGATAGACATTGGGTGTACACACTGATAGATATATATATGGTAGATATTGGGTGTACACACTGACAGATATCTATGATAGACATTGGGTGTACACACTGATAGATATATATGATAGACATTGGGTGTACACACTAATAGATATATATGATAGATATTGGGTGTACATACTGATAGATATGTATATATGATTGACATTGGGTGTACACACTGATAGATATATATGATAGACATTGGGTGAACACACTGATAGATATATATGATAGACATTGGGTGTACACACCGATAGATATATATGATAGATATGATAGACATTGGGTGTAAACACTGATAGATATATATGATAGACATTGGGTGCAGACACCGATAGATATATATGATAGATATGATAGACATTGGGTGTAAACACTGATAGATATATATGATAGATATGATAGACATTGGGTGTACACACTGATAGATATATATGATAGATATGATAGACATTGGGTGTACACACTGATAGATATGATAGACATTGGGTGTACACACTGATAGATATATATGATAGACATTGGGTGTAGACACCGATAGATATATATGATAGATATGATAGACATTGGGTGTAAACACTGATAGATATATATGATAGATATGATAGACATTGGGTGTACACACTGATAGATATATATGATAGATATGATAGACATTGGGTGTAAACAATGATAGATATATATGATAGATATGATAGACATTGGGTGTACACACTGATAGATATATATATATGATAGATATTGGGTGTACACACTGATAGATATATATGATAGCTATGATAGACATTGGGTGTACACACTGATAGATATATATGATAGACATTGGGTGTACACACTAATAGATATATATGATAGACATTGGCTCTACACACTTATAGATATATATGATAGATATTGGGTGTACACACTGATAGATATATATGATAGACATTGGGTGTACACACTGATAGATATATATGATAGACATTGGGTGTACACCCTGATAGATATATATGATAGATATTGGGTGTACACACTGTTAAATAGATATGATAGAAATTGGGGGTACACACTGATAGTTAGATATGATAGACATTGGGTGTACACATTGATAGATATATATGATAGACATTGGGTGTAGACACTGATAGATATATATGATAGACATTGGGTGTACACACTGATAGATATATATGATAGACATTGGGTGTACACACTGATAGATCTCTATGATAGACATTGTGTGGACACGCTGATAGATATTTATGATAGACATTGGGTGTACACACCGATAGATATATATGATAGATATGATAGACATTGGGTGTAAACACTGATAGATATATATGATAGATTTGATAGACATTGGGTGTACACACTGATAGATATATATGATAGACATTGGGTGTACACACTGATAGATATATATATGGTAGATATTGGGTGTACACACTGACAGATATCTATGATAGACATTGGGTGTACACACTGATAGATATATATGATAGACATTGGGTGTACACACCGATAGATATATATGATAGATATGATAGACATTGGGTGTAAACACTGATAGATATATATGATAGACATTGGGTGTAGACACCGATAGATATATATGATAGATATGATAGACATTGGGTGTACACACTGATAGATATATATGATAGATATGAAAGACATTGGGTGTACACACTGATAGATATATATGATAGATATGATAGACATTGGGTGTACACACTGATAGATATGATAGACATTGGGTGTACACACTGATAGATATATATGATAGACATTGGGTGTAGACACCGATAGATATATATGATAGATATGATAGACATTGGGTGTAAACACTGATAGATATATATGATAGATATGATAGACATTGGGTGTACACACTGATAGATATATATGATAGATATGATAGACATTGGGTGTAAACAATGATAGATATATATGATAGATATGATAGACATTGGGTGTACACACTGATAGATATATATATATATATATGATAGATATTGGGTGTACACACTGATAGATATATATGATAGATATGATAGACATTGGGTGTACACATTGATAGATATATATGATAGACATTGGGTGTAGACACTGATAGATATATATGATAGACATTGGGTGTACACACTGATAGATATATATGATAGACATTGGGTGTACACACTGATAGATCTCTATGATAGACATTGTGTGGACACACTGATAGATATTTATGATAGACATTGGGTGTACACACCGATAGATATATATGATAGATATGATAGACATTGGGTGTAAACACTGATAGATATATATGATAGATATGATAGACATTGGGTGTACACACTGATAGATATATATGATAGACATTGGGTGTACACACTGATAGATATATATATGGTAGATATTGGGTGTACACACTGACAGATATCTATGATAGACATTGGGTGTACACACTGATAGATATATATGATAGACATTGGGTGTACACACTAATAGATATATATGATAGATATTGGGTGTACATACTGATAGATATGTATATATGATTGACATTGGGTGTACACACTGATAGATATATATGATAGACATTGGGTGAACACACTGATAGATATATATGATAGACATTGGGTGTACACACCGATAGATATATATGATAGATATGATAGACATTGGGTGTAAACACTGATAGATATATATGATAGATATGATAGACATTGGGTGTACACACTGATAGATATGATAGACATTGGGTGTACACACTGATAGATATATATGATAGACATTGGGTGTAGACACCGATAGATATGTATGATAGATATGATAGACATTGGGTGTAAACACTGATAGATATATATGATAGATATGATAGACATTGGGTGTACACACTGATAGATATATATGATAGATATGATAGACATTGGGTGTAAACAATGATAGATATATATGATAGATATGATAGACATTGGGTGTACACACTGATAGATATATATATATGATAGATATTGGGTGTACACACTGATAGATATATATGATAGATATGATAGACATTGGGTGTACACACTGATAGATATATATGATAGACATTGGGTGTACACACTAATAGATATATATGATAGACATTGGCTCTACACACTTATAGATATATATGATAGATATTGAGTGTACACACTGATAGATATATATGATAGACATTGGGTGTACACACTGATAGATATATATGATAGACATTGGGTGTACACCCTGATAGATATATATGATAGATATTGGGTGTACACACTGTTAAATAGATATGATAGATATTGGGGGTACACACTGATAGTTAGTGATGATAGAGATTGGGTGTACACATTGATAGATATATATGATAGACATTGGGTGTAGACACTGATAGATATATATGATAGATATGATAGACATTGGGTGTACACACTGATAGATATATATGATAGACATTGGGTGTACACACTGATAGATATATATATGGTAGATATTGGGTGTACACACTGACAGATATCTATGATAGACATTGGGTGTACACACTGATAGATATATATGATAGACATTGGGTGTACACACTAATAGATATATATGATAGATATTGGGTGTACATACTGATAGATATGTATATATGATTGACATTGGGTGTACACACTGATAGATATATATGATAGACATTGGGTGAACACACTGATAGATATATATGATAGACATTGGGTGTACACACCGATAGATATATATGATAGATATGATAGACATTGGGTGTAAACACTGATAGATATATATGATAGACATTGGGTGCAGACACCGATAGATATATATGATAGATATGATAGACATTGGGTGTAAACACTGATAGATATATATGATAGATATGATAGACATTGGGTGTACACACTGATAGATATATATGATAGATATGATAGACATTGGGTGTACACACTGATAGATATGATAGACATTGGGTGTACACACTGATAGATATATATGATAGACATTGGGTGTAGACACCGATAGATATATATGATAGATATGATAGACATTGGGTGTAAACACTGATAGATATATATGATAGATATGATAGACATTGGGTGTACACACTGATAGATATATATGATAGATATGATAGACATTGGGTGTAAACAATGATAGATATATATGATAGATATGATAGACATTGGGTGTACACACTGATAGATATATATATATGATAGATATTGGGTGTACACACTGATAGATATATATGATAGCTATGATAGACATTGGGTGTACACACTGATAGATATATATGATAGACATTGGGTGTACACACTAATAGATATATATGATAGACATTGGCTCTACACACTTATAGATATATATGATAGATATTGGGTGTACACACTGATAGATATATATGATAGACATTGGGTGTACACACTGATAGATATATATGATAGACATTGGGTGTACACCCTGATAGATATATATGATAGATATTGGGTGTACACACTGTTAAATAGATATGATAGAAATTGGGGGTACACACTGATAGTTAGATATGATAGACATTGGGTGTACACATTGATAGATATATATGATAGACATTGGGTGTAGACACTGATAGATATATATGATAGACATTGGGTGTACACACTGATAGATATATATGATAGACATTGGGTGTACACACTGATAGATCTCTATGATAGACATTGTGTGGACACGCTGATAGATATTTATGATAGACATTGGGTGTACACACCGATAGATATATATGATAGATATGATAGACATTGGGTGTAAACACTGATAGATATATATGATAGATTTGATAGACATTGGGTGTACACACTGATAGATATATATGATAGACATTGGGTGTACACACTGATAGATATATATATGGTAGATATTGGGTGTACACACTGACAGATATCTATGATAGACATTGGGTGTACACACTGATAGATATATATGATAGACATTGGGTGTACACACTAATAGATATATATGATAGATATTGGGTGTACATACTGATAGATATGTATATATGATTGACATTGGGTGTACACACTGATAGATATATATGATAGACATTGGGTGAACACACTGATAGATATATATGATAGACATTGGGTGTACACACCGATAGATATATATGATAGATATGATAGACATTGGGTGTAAACACTGATAGATATATATGATAGACATTGGGTGTAGACACCGATAGATATATATGATAGGTATGATAGACATTGGGTGTAAACACTGATAGATATATATGATAGATATGATAGACATTGGGTGTACACACTGATAGATATGATAGACATTGGGTGTACACACTGATAGATATATATGATAGACATTGGGTGTAGACACCGATAGATATATATGATAGATATGATAGACATTGGGTGTAAACACTGATAGATATATATGATAGATATGATAGACATTGGGTGTACACACTGATAGATATATATGATAGATATGATAGACATTGGGTGTAAACAATGATAGATATATATGATAGATATGATAGACATTGGGTGTACACACTGATAGATATATATATATATATGATAGATATTGGGTGTACACACTGATAGATATATATGATAGATATGATAGACATTGGGTGTACACACTGATAGATATATATGATAGACATTGGGTGTACACACTAATAGATATATATGATAGACATTGGCTCTACACACTTATAGATATATATGATAGATATTGGGTGTACACACTGATAGATATATATGATAGACATTGGGTGTACACACTGATAGATATATATGATAGACATTGGGTGTACACCCTGATAGATATATATGATAGATATTGGGTGTACACACTGTTAAATAGATATGATAGAAATTGGGGGTACACACTGATAGTTAGATATGATAGACATTGGGTGTACACATTGATAGATATATATGATAGACATTGGGTGTAGACACTGATAGATATATATGATAGACATTGGGTGTACACACTGATAGATATATATGATAGACATTGGGTGTACACACTGATAGATCTCTATGATAGACATTGTGTGGACACACTGATAGATATTTATGATAGACATTGGGTGTACACACCGATAGATATATATGATAGATATGATAGACATTGGGTGTAAACACTGATAGATATATATGATAGATATGATAGACATTGGGTGTACACACTGATAGATATATATGATAGACATTGGGTGTACACACTGATAGATATATATATGGTAGATATTGGGTGTACACACTGACAGATATCTATGATAGACATTGGGTGTACACACTGATAGATATATATGATAGACATTGGGTGTACACACTAATAGATATATATGATAGATATTGGGTGTACATACTGATAGATATGTATATATGATTGACATTGGGTGTACACACTGATAGATATATATGATAGACATTGGGTGAACACACTGATAGATATATATGATAGACATTGGGTGTACACACCGATAGATATATATGATAGATATGATAGACATTGGGTGTAAACACTGATAGATATATATGATAGATATGATAGACATTGGGTGTACACACTGATAGATATGATAGACATTGGGTGTACACACTGATAGATATATATGATAGACATTGGGTGTAGACACCGATAGATATGTATGATAGATATGATAGACATTGGGTGTAAACACTGATAGATATATATGATAGATATGATAGACATTGGGTGTACACACTGATAGATATATATGATAGATATGATAGACATTGGGTGTAAACAATGATAGATATATATGATAGATATGATAGACATTGGGTGTACACACTGATAGATATATATATATGATAGATATTGGGTGTACACACTGATAGATATATATGATAGATATGATAGACATTGGGTGTACACACTGATAGATATATATGATAGACATTGGGTGTACACACTAATAGATATATATGATAGACATTGGCTCTACACACTTATAGATATATATGATAGATATTGAGTGTACACACTGATAGATATATATGATAGACATTGGGTGTACACACTGATAGATATATATGATAGACATTGGGTGTACACCCTGATAGATATATATGATAGATATTGGGTGTACACACTGTTAAATAGATATGATAGATATTGGGGGTACACACTGATAGTTAGTGATGATAGAGATTGGGTGTACACATTGATAGATATATATGATAGACATTGGGTGTAGACACTGATAGATATATATGATAGATATGATAGACATTGGGTGTACACACTGATAGATATATATGATAGACATTGGGTGTACACACTGATAGATATATATATGGTAGATATTGGGTGTACACACTGACAGATATCTATGATAGACATTGGGTGTACACACTGATAGATATATATGATAGACATTGGGTGTACACACTAATAGATATATATGATAGATATTGGGTGTACATACTGATAGATATGTATATATGATTGACATTGGGTGTACACACTGATAGATATATATGATAGACATTGGGTGAACACACTGATAGATATATATGATAGACATTGGGTGTACACACCGATAGATATATATGATAGATATGATAGACATTGGGTGTAAACACTGATAGATATATATGATAGACATTGGGTGCAGACACCGATAGATATATATGATAGATATGATAGACATTGGGTGTAAACACTGATAGATATATATGATAGATATGATAGACATTGGGTGTACACACTGATAGATATATATGATAGATATGATAGACATTGGGTGTACACACTGATAGATATGATAGACATTGGGTGTACACACTGATAGATATATATGATAGACATTGGGTGTAGACACCGATAGATATATATGATAGATATGATAGACATTGGGTGTAAACACTGATAGATATATATGATAGATATGATAGACATTGGGTGTACACACTGATAGATATATATGATAGATATGATAGACATTGGGTGTAAACAATGATAGATATATATGATAGATATGATAGACATTGGGTGTACACACTGATAGATATATATATATGATAGATATTGGGTGTACACACTGATAGATATATATGATAGCTATGATAGACATTGGGTGTACACACTGATAGATATATATGATAGACATTGGGTGTACACACTAATAGATATATATGATAGACATTGGCTCTACACACTTATAGATATATATGATAGATATTGGGTGTACACACTGATAGATATATATGATAGACATTGGGTGTACACACTGATAGATATATATGATAGACATTGGGTGTACACCCTGATAGATATATATGATAGATATTGGGTGTACACACTGTTAAATAGATATGATAGAAATTGGGGGTACACACTGATAGTTAGATATGATAGACATTGGGTGTACACATTGATAGATATATATGATAGACATTGGGTGTAGACACTGATAGATATATATGATAGACATTGGGTGTACACACTGATAGATATATATGATAGACATTGGGTGTACACACTGATAGATCTCTATGATAGACATTGTGTGGACACGCTGATAGATATTTATGATAGACATTGGGTGTACACACCGATAGATATATATGATAGATATGATAGACATTGGGTGTAAACACTGATAGATATATATGATAGATTTGATAGACATTGGGTGTACACACTGATAGATATATATGATAGACATTGGGTGTACACACTGATAGATATATATATGGTAGATATTGGGTGTACACACTGACAGATATCTATGATAGACATTGGGTGTACACACTGATAGATATATATGATAGACATTGGGTGTACACACTAATAGATATATATGATAGATATTGGGTGTACATACTGATAGATATGTATATATGATTGACATTGGGTGTACACACTGATAGATATATATGATAGACATTGGGTGAACACACTGATAGATATATATGATAGACATTGGGTGTACACACCGATAGATATATATGATAGATATGATAGACATTGGGTGTAAACACTGATAGATATATATGATAGACATTGGGTGTAGACACCGATAGATATATATGATAGGTATGATAGACATTGGGTGTAAACACTGATAGATATATATGATAGATATGATAGACATTGGGTGTACACACTGATAGATATGATAGACATTGGGTGTACACACTGATAGATATATATGATAGACATTGGGTGTAGACACCGATAGATATATATGATAGATATGATAGACATTGGGTGTAAACACTGATAGATATATATGATAGATATGATAGACATTGGGTGTACACACTGATAGATATATATGATAGATATGATAGACATTGGGTGTAAACAATGATAGATATATATGATAGATATGATAGACATTGGGTGTACACACTGATAGATATATATATATGATAGATATTGGGTGTACACACTGATAGATATATATGATAGATATGATAGACATTGGGTGTACACACTGATAGATATATATGATAGACATTGGGTGTACACACTAATAGATATATATGATAGACATTGGCTCTACACACTTATAGATATATATGATAGATATTGGGTGTACACACTGATAGATATATATGATAGACATTGGGTGTACACACTGATAGATATATATGACAGACATTGGGTGTACACACTGATAGATATATATGATAGACATTGGGTGTATACACTGATTGATATTTATGATAGACATTAGGTGTACACACTGATAGATATATATGATAGACATTGGGTGTATACACTGATAGAGATATATATGATAGACATTGGGTGTACACACTGATAGATAGATATGATAGACATTGGGTGTACACAATGCTAGATATATATGATAGACATTGGGTGTACACACTGATAGACATATATGATAGATATTGGGTATACACACTGATAGATATATATGATAGACATTGGGTGTACACACTGATAGATATGTATGATAGATATTGGGTGTACACACTGTTAAATAGATATGATAGATATTGGGGGTACACCCTGATAGTTAGATATGATAGACATTGGGTGTACACATTGATAGATATATATGATAGACATTGGGTGTACACACTGATAGATATATATGATAGACATTGGGTGTACACACTGATAGATATTTATGATAGACATTGGGTGTACACACTGATAGATATATATGATAGACATTGGGTGTACACACTGATAGATATATATATATGGTAGATATTGGGTGTACACACTGACAGATATCTATGATAGACATTGGGTGTACACACTGATAGATATATATGATAGACATTGGGTGTACACACTAATAGATATATATGATAGATATTGGTTGTACACTCTGATAGATATATATGATAGACATTGGGTGTACACACTGATAGATATATATGATAGACATTGGGTGTACACACTGATAGATATATATGATAGACATTGGGTGTACACACTGATAGATATATATGATAGACATTAGGTGTACACACTGATAGATATGTATGATAAACATTGGGTGTACACACCGATAGATATATATGATAGATATGATAGACATTGGGTGTAAACAATGCTAGATATATATGATAGACATTGGGTGTACACACTGATAGATATATATGATAGACATTGGGTGTAAACACTGATAGATATATATGATAGATATTGGGTATACACACTGATAGATATATATGATAGACATTGGGTGTACACACTGATAGATATATATGATAGATATTGGGTGTACACACTGTTAAATAGATATGATAGATATTGGGGGTACACACTGATAGTTAGATATGATAGACATTGGGTGTACACATTGATAGATATATATGATAGACATTGGGTGTAGACACTGATAGATATATATGATAGACATTGGGTGTACACACTGATAGATCTCTATGGTAGACATTGTGTGGACACGCTGATAGATATTTATGATAGACATTGGGTGTACACACCGATAGATATATATGATTGATATGATAGACATTGGGTGTAAACACTGATAGATATATATGATAGATATGATAGACATTGGGTGTACACACTGATAGATATATATGATAGACATTGGGTGTAGACACCGATAGATATATATGATAGATATGATAGACATTGGGTGTAAACACTGATAGATATATATGATAGATATGATAGACATTGGGTGTACACACTTATAGATATATATGATAGATATGATAGACATTGGGTGTAAACAATGATAGATATATATGATAGATATGATAGACATTGGGTGTACACACTGATAGATATAAATGATAGACATTGGGTGTAGACACCGATAGATATATATGATAGATATGATAGACATTGGGTGTAGACACCGATAGATATATATGATAGATATGATAGACATTGGGTGTAAACACTGATAGATATATATGATAGATATGATAGACATTGGGTGTACACACTGATAGATATATATGATAGATATGATAGACATTGGGTGTACACACTGATAGATATATATGATAGACATTGGCTCTACACACTTATAGATATATATGATAGATATTGGGTGTACACACTGATAGATATATATGATAGACATAGGGTGTTATCACTGATTGATATATATGATAGACATTAGGTGTACACACTGATAGATATATATGATAGACATTGGGTGTATACACTGATAGAGATATATATGATAGACATTGGGTGTACACACTGATAGATATATATGATAGACATTGGGTGTAAACAATGCTAGATATATATGATAGACATTGGGTGTACACACTAATAGATATATATGATAGACATTGGCTCTACACACTTATAGATATATATGATAGATATTGGGTGTACACACTGATAGATATATATGATAGACATTGGGTGTACACACTGATAGATATATATGACAGACATTGGGTGTACACACTGATAGATATATATGATAGACATTGGGTGTATACACTGATTGATATATATGATAGACATTAGGTGTACACACTGATAGATATATATGATAGACATTGGGTGTATACACTGATAGAGATATATATGATAGACATTGGGTGTACACACTGATAGATAGATATGATAGACATTGGGTGTAAACAATGCTAGATATATATGATAGACATTGGGTGTACACACTGATAGATATATATGATAGACATTGGGTGTACACACTAATAGATATATATGATAGATATTGGGTATACACACTGATAGATATATATGATAGACATTGGGTGTACACACTGATAGATATATATGATAGATATTGGGTGTACACACTGTTAAATAGATATGATAGATATTGGGGGTACACACTGATAGTTAGATATGATAGACATTGGGTGTACACATTGATAGATATATATGATAGACATTGGGTGTACACACTGATAGATATATATGATAGACATTGGGTGTACACACTGATAGATATTTATGATAGACATTGGGTGTACACACTGATAGATATATATGATAAACATTGGGTGTACACACTGATAGATATATATATATATGGTAGATAATGGGTGTACACACTGACAGATATCTATGATAGACATTGGGTGTACACACTGATAGATATATATGATAGACATTGGGTGTACACACTAATAGATATATATGATAGATATTGGGTGTACACACTGATAGATATATATGATAGACATTGGGTGTACACACTGATAGATATATATGATAGACATTGGGTGTACACACTGATAGATATATATGATAGACATTGGGTGTACACACTGATAGATATATATGATAGACATTAGGTGTACACACTGATAGATATATATGATAAACATTGGGTGTACACACCGATAGATATATATGATAGATATGATAGACATTGGGTGTAAACAATGCTAGATATATATGATAGACATTGGGTGTACACACTGATAGATATATATGATAGACATTGGGTGTAAACACTGATAGATATATATGATAGATATTGGGTATACACACTGATAGATATATATGATAGACATTGGGTGTACACCCTGATAGATATATATGATAGATATTGGGTGTACACACTGTTAAATAGATATGATAGATATTGGGGGTACACACTGATAGTTAGATATGATAGACATTGGGTGTACACATTGATAGATATTTATGATAGACATTGGGTGTAGACACTGATAGATATATATGATAGACATTGGGTGTACACACTGATAGATATATATGATAGACATTGGGTGTACACACTGATAGATCTCTATGATAGACATTGTGTGGACACTCTGATAGATATTTATGATAGACATTGGGTGTACACACCGATAGATATATATGATAGATATGATAGACATTGGGTGTAAACACTGATAGATATATATGATAGATATGATAGACATTGGGTGTACACACTGATAGATATATATGATAGATATTGGGTGTACACACTGATAGATATATATATGGTAGATATTAGGTGTACACACTGACAGATATCTATGATAGACATTGGGTGTACACACTGATAGATATATATGATAGACATTGGGTGTACACACTAATAGATATATATGATAGATATTGGGTGTACATACTGATAGATATGTATATATGATTGACATTGGGTGTACACACCGATAGATATATATGATAGATATGATAGACATTGGGTGTACACACTGATAGATATATATGATAGACATTGGGTGTAGACACCGATAGATATATATGATAGATATGATAGACATTGGATGTAAACACTGATAGATATATATGATAGATATGATAGACATTGGGTGTACACACTGATAGATATATATGATAGATATGATAGACATTGGGTGTAAACAATGATAGATATATATGATAGATATGATAGACATTCGGTGTACACACTGATAGATATATATATATATGATAGATATTGGGTGTACACACTGATAGATATATATGATAGATATGATAGACATTGGGTGTACACACTGATAGATATATATGATAGACATTGGGTGTACACACTAATAGATATATATGATAGACATTGGCTCTACACACTTATAGATATATATGATAGATATTGGGTGTACACACTGATAGATATATATGATAGACATTGGGTGTACACACTGATAGATATATATGACAGACATTGGGTGTACACACTGATAGATATATATGATAGACATTGGGTGTATACACTGATTGATATATATGATAGACATTAGGTGTACACACTGATAGATATATATGATAGACATTGGGTGTATACACTGATAGAGATATATATGATAGACATTGGGTGTACACACTGATAGATAGATATGATAGACATTGGGTGTAAACAATGCTAGATATATATGATAGACATTGGGTGTACACACTGATAGACATATATGATAGACATTGGGTGTACACACTGATAGATATATATGATAGATATTGGGTATACACACTGATAGATATATATGATAGACATTGGGTGTACACACTGATAGATATGTATGATAGATATTGGGTGTACACACTGTTAAATAGATATGATAGATATTGGGGGTACACCCTGATAGTTAGATATGATAGACATTGGGTGTACACATTGATAGATATATATGATAGACATTGGGTGTACACACTGATAGATATATATGATAGACATTGGGTGTACACACTGATAGATATTTATGATAGACATTGGGTGTACACACTGATAGATATATATGATAGACATTGGGTGTACACACTGATAGATATATATATGGTAGATATTGGGTGTACACACTGACAGATATCTATGATAGACATTGGGTGTACACACTGATAGATATATATGATAGACATTGGGAGTACACACTAATAGATATATATGATAGATATTGGGTGTACACTCTGATAGATATATATGATAGACATTGGGTGTACACACTGATAGATATATATGATAGACATTGGGTTTACACACTGATAGATATATATGATAGACATTGGGTGTACACACTGATAGATATATATGATAGACATTAGGTGTACACACTGATAGATATGTATGATAAACCTTGGGTGTACACACCGATAGATATATATGATAGATATGATAGACATTGGGTGTAAACAATGCAGAATATATATGATAGACATTGGGTGTACACACTGATAGATATATATGATAGACATTGGGTGTAAACACTGATAGATACATATGATAGATATTGGGTATACACACTGATAGATATATATGATAGACATTGGGTGTACACACTGATAGATATATATGATAGATATTGGGTGTACACACTGTTAAATAGATATGATAGATATTGGGGGTACACACTGATAGTTAGATATGATAGACATTGGGTGTACACACTGATAGATATATATGATAGACATTGGGTGTACACACTGATAGATATTTATGATAGACATTGGGTGTACACACTGATAGATATATATGATAGACATTGGGTGTACACACTGATAGATATATATATGGTAGATATTGGGTGTACACACTGACAGATATCTATGATAGACCTTGGGTGTACACACTGATAGATATATATGATAGACATTGGGTGTACACACTGATAGATATATATGACAGACATTGGGTGTACACACTGATAGATATATATGATAGACATTGGGTGTATACACTGATTGATATATATGATAGACATTAGGTGTACACACTGATAGATATATATGATAGACATTGGGTGTATACACTGATAGAGATATATATGATAGACATTGGGTGTACACACTGATAGATAGATATGATAGACATTGGGTGTAAACAATGCTAGATATATATGATAGACATTGGGTGTACACACTGATAGACATATATGATAGACATTGGGTGTACACACTGATAGATATATATGATAGATATTGGGTATACACACTGATAGATATATATGATAGACATTGGGTGTACACACTGATAGATATGTATGATAGATATTGGGTGTACACACTGTTAAATAGATATGATAGATATTGGGGGTACACCCTGATAGTTAGATATGATAGACATTGGGTGTACACATTGATAGATATATATGATAGACATTGGGTGTACACACTGATAGATATATATGATAGACATTGGGTGTACACACTGATAGATATTTATGATAGACATTGGGTGTACACACTGATAGATATATATGATAGACATTGGGTGTACACACTGATAGATATATATATATGGTAGATATTGGGTGTACACACTGACAGATATCTATGATAGACATTGGGTGTACACACTGATAGATATATATGATAGACATTGGGAGTACACACTAATAGATATATATGATAGATATTGGGTGTACACTCTGATAGATATATATGATAGACATTGGGTGTACACACTGATAGATATATATGATAGACATTGGGTGTACACACTGATAGATATATATGATAGACATTGGGTGTACACACTGATAGATATATATGATAGACATTAGGTGTACACTCTGATAGATATATATGATAGACATTGGGTGTACACACTGATAGATATATATGATAGACATTAGGTGTACACACTGATAGATATATATGATAGACATTGGGTGTACACACTGATAGATATATATGATAGACATTAGGTGTACACACTGATAGATATGTATGATAAACATTGGGTGTACACACCGATAGATATATATGATAGATATGATAGACATTGGGTGTAAACAATGCTAGATATATATGATAGACATTGGGTGTACACACTGATAGATATATATGATAGACATTGCGTGTAAACACTGATAGATATATATGATAGATATTGGGTATACACACTGATAGATATATATGATAGACATTGGGTGTACACACTGATAGATATATATGATAGATATTGGGTGTACACACTGTTAAATAGATATGATAGATATTGGGGGTACACACTGATAGTTAGATATGATAGACATTGGGTGTACACATTGATAGATATATATGATAGACATTGGGTGTAGACACTGATAGATATATATGATAGACATTGGGTGTACACACTGATAGATCTCTATGATAGACATTGTGTGGACACGCTGATAGATATTTATGATAGACATTGGGTGTAGACACCGATAGATATATATGATAGATATGATAGACATTGGGTGTAAACACTGATAGATATATATGATAGATATGATAGACATTGGGTGTACACACATAGATATATATGATAGATATGATAGACATTGGGTGTATACAATGATAGATATATATGATAGATATGATAGACATAGGGTGTACACACTGATAGATATATATGATAGACATTGGGTGTAGACACCGATAGATATATATGATAGATATGATAGACATTGGGTGTAAACACTGATAGATATATATGATAGATATGATAGACATTGGGTGTACACACTGATAGATATATATGATAGATATGATAGACATTGGGTGTACACACTGATAGATATATATGATAGACATTGGCTCTACACACTTATAGATATATATGATAGATATTGGGTGTACACACTGATAGATATATATGATAGACATAGGGTGTATTCACTGATTGATATATATGATAGACATTAGGTGTACACACTGATAGATATATATGATAGACATTGGGTGTATACACTGATAGAGATATATATGATAGACATTGGGAGTACACACTGATAGATATATATGATAAACATTGGGTGTACACACTGATAGATATATATATATGGTAGATAATGGGTGTACACACTGACAGATATCTATGATAGACATTGGGTGTACACACTGATAGATATATATGATAGACATTGGGTGTACACACTAATAGATATATATGATAGATATTGGGTGTACACACTGATAGATATATATGATAGACATTGGGTGTACACACTGATAGATATATATGATAGACATTGGGTGTACACACTGATAGATATATATGATAGACATTGGGTGTACACACTGATAGATATATATGATAGACATTAGGTGTACACACTGATAGATATATATGATAAACATTGGGTGTACACACCGATAGATATATATGATAGATATGATAGACATTGGGTGTAAACAATGCTAGATATATATGATAGACATTGGGTGTACACACTGATAGATATATATGATAGACATTGGGTGTAAACACTGATAGATATATATGATAGATATTGGGTATACACACTGATAGATATATATGATAGACATTGGGTGTACACCCTGATAGATATATATGATAGATATTGGGTGTACACACTGTTAAATAGATATGATAGATATTGGGGGTACACACTGATAGTTAGATATGATAGACATTGGGTGTACACATTGATAGATATTTATGATAGACATTGGGTGTAGACACTGATAGATATATATGATAGACATTGGGTGTACACACTGATAGATATATATGATAGACATTGGGTGTACACACTGATAGATCTCTATGATAGACATTGTGTGGACACTCTGATAGATATTTATGATAGACATTGGGTGTACACACCGATAGATATATATGATAGATATGATAGACATTGGGTGTAAACACTGATAGATATATATGATAGATATGATAGACATTGGGTGTACACACTGATAGATATATATGATAGATATTGGGTGTACACACTGATAGATATATATATGGTAGATATTAGGTGTACACACTGACAGATATCTATGATAGACATTGGGTGTACACACTGATAGATATATATGATAGACATTGGGTGTACACACTAATAGATATATATGATAGATATTGGGTGTACATACTGATAGATATGTATATATGATTGACATTGGGTGTACACACCGATAGATATATATGATAGATATGATAGACATTGGGTGTACACACTGATAGATATATATGATAGACATTGGGTGTAGACACCGATAGATATATATGATAGATATGATAGACATTGGATGTAAACACTGATAGATATATATGATAGATATGATAGACATTGGGTGTACACACTGATAGATATATATGATAGATATGATAGACATTGGGTGTAAACAATGATAGATATATATGATAGATATGATAGACATTCGGTGTACACACTGATAGATATATATATATATGATAGATATTGGGTGTACACACTGATAGATATATATGATAGATATGATAGACATTGGGTGTACACACTGATAGATATATATGATAGACATTGGGTGTACACACTAATAGATATATATGATAGACATTGGCTCTACACACTTATAGATATATATGATAGATATTGGGTGTACACACTGATAGATATATATGATAGACATTGGGTGTACACACTGATAGATATATATGACAGACATTGGGTGTACACACTGATAGATATATATGATAGACATTGGGTGTATACACTGATTGATATATATGATAGACATTAGGTGTACACACTGATAGATATATATGATAGACATTGGGTGTATACACTGATAGAGATATATATGATAGACATTGGGTGTACACACTGATAGATAGATATGATAGACATTGGGTGTAAACAATGCTAGATATATATGATAGACATTGGGTGTACACACTGATAGACATATATGATAGACATTGGGTGTACACACTGATAGATATATATGATAGATATTGGGTATACACACTGATAGATATATATGATAGACATTGGGTGTACACACTGATAGATATGTATGATAGATATTGGGTGTACACACTGTTAAATAGATATGATAGATATTGGGGGTACACCCTGATAGTTAGATATGATAGACATTGGGTGTACACATTGATAGATATATATGATAGACATTGGGTGTACACACTGATAGATATATATGATAGACATTGGGTGTACACACTGATAGATATTTATGATAGACATTGGGTGTACACACTGATAGATATATATGATAGACATTGGGTGTACACACTGATAGATATATATATGGTAGATATTGGGTGTACACACTGACAGATATCTATGATAGACATTGGGTGTACACACTGATAGATATATATGATAGACATTGGGAGTACACACTAATAGATATATATGATAGATATTGGGTGTACACTCTGATAGATATATATGATAGACATTGGGTGTACACACTGATAGATATATATGATAGACATTGGGTTTACACACTGATAGATATATATGATAGACATTGGGTGTACACACTGATAGATATATATGATAGACATTAGGTGTACACACTGATAGATATGTATGATAAACCTTGGGTGTACACACCGATAGATATATATGATAGATATGATAGACATTGGGTGTAAACAATGCAGAATATATATGATAGACATTGGGTGTACACACTGATAGATATATATGATAGACATTGGGTGTAAACACTGATAGATACATATGATAGATATTGGGTATACACACTGATAGATATATATGATAGACATTGGGTGTACACACTGATAGATATATATGATAGATATTGGGTGTACACACTGTTAAATAGATATGATAGATATTGGGGGTACACACTGATAGTTAGATATGATAGACATTGGGTGTACACACTGATAGATATATATGATAGACATTGGGTGTACACACTGATAGATATTTATGATAGACATTGGGTGTACACACTGATAGATATATATGATAGACATTGGGTGTACACACTGATAGATATATATATGGTAGATATTGGGTGTACACACTGACAGATATCTATGATAGACCTTGGGTGTACACACTGATAGATATATATGATAGACATTGGGTGTACACACTGATAGATATATATGACAGACATTGGGTGTACACACTGATAGATATATATGATAGACATTGGGTGTATACACTGATTGATATATATGATAGACATTAGGTGTACACACTGATAGATATATATGATAGACATTGGGTGTATACACTGATAGAGATATATATGATAGACATTGGGTGTACACACTGATAGATAGATATGATAGACATTGGGTGTAAACAATGCTAGATATATATGATAGACATTGGGTGTACACACTGATAGACATATATGATAGACATTGGGTGTACACACTGATAGATATATATGATAGATATTGGGTATACACACTGATAGATATATATGATAGACATTGGGTGTACACACTGATAGATATGTATGATAGATATTGGGTGTACACACTGTTAAATAGATATGATAGATATTGGGGGTACACCCTGATAGTTAGATATGATAGACATTGGGTGTACACATTGATAGATATATATGATAGACATTGGGTGTACACACTGATAGATATATATGATAGACATTGGGTGTACACACTGATAGATATTTATGATAGACATTGGGTGTACACACTGATAGATATATATGATAGACATTGGGTGTACACACTGATAGATATATATATATGGTAGATATTGGGTGTACACACTGACAGATATCTATGATAGACATTGGGTGTACACACTGATAGATATATATGATAGACATTGGGAGTACACACTAATAGATATATATGATAGATATTGGGTGTACACTCTGATAGATATATATGATAGACATTGGGTGTACACACTGATAGATATATATGATAGACATTGGGTGTACACACTGATAGATATATATGATAGACATTGGGTGTACACACTGATAGATATATATGATAGACATTAGGTGTACACTCTGATAGATATATATGATAGACATTGGGTGTACACACTGATAGATATATATGATAGACATTAGGTGTACACACTGATAGATATATATGATAGACATTGGGTGTACACACTGATAGATATATATGATAGACATTAGGTGTACACACTGATAGATATGTATGATAAACATTGGGTGTACACACCGATAGATATATATGATAGATATGATAGACATTGGGTGTAAACAATGCTAGATATATATGATAGACATTGGGTGTACACACTGATAGATATATATGATAGACATTGCGTGTAAACACTGATAGATATATATGATAGATATTGGGTATACACACTGATAGATATATATGATAGACATTGGGTGTACACACTGATAGATATATATGATAGATATTGGGTGTACACACTGTTAAATAGATATGATAGATATTGGGGGTACACACTGATAGTTAGATATGATAGACATTGGGTGTACACATTGATAGATATATATGATAGACATTGGGTGTAGACACTGATAGATATATATGATAGACATTGGGTGTACACACTGATAGATCTCTATGATAGACATTGTGTGGACACGCTGATAGATATTTATGATAGACATTGGGTGTAGACACCGATAGATATATATGATAGATATGATAGACATTGGGTGTAAACACTGATAGATATATATGATAGATATGATAGACATTGGGTGTACACACATAGATATATATGATAGATATGATAGACATTGGGTGTATACAATGATAGATATATATGATAGATATGATAGACATAGGGTGTACACACTGATAGATATATATGATAGACATTGGGTGTAGACACCGATAGATATATATGATAGATATGATAGACATTGGGTGTAAACACTGATAGATATATATGATAGATATGATAGACATTGGGTGTACACACTGATAGATATATATGATAGATATGATAGACATTGGGTGTACACACTGATAGATATATATGATAGACATTGGCTCTACACACTTATAGATATATATGATAGATATTGGGTGTACACACTGATAGATATATATGATAGACATAGGGTGTATTCACTGATTGATATATATGATAGACATTAGGTGTACACACTGATAGATATATATGATAGACATTGGGTGTATACACTGATAGAGATATATATGATAGACATTGGGAGTACACACTGATAGATATATATGATAGACATTGGGTGTAAACAATGCTAGATATATATGATAGACATTGGGTGTACACACTAATAGATATATATGATAGACATTGGCTCTACACACTTATAGATATATATGATAGATATTGGGTGTACACACTGATAGATATATATGATAGACATTGGGTGTACACACTGATAGATATATATGACAGACATTGGGTGTACACACTGATAGATATATATGATAGACATTGGGTGTATACACTGATTGATATATATGATAGACATTGGGTGTACACACTGATAGATATATATGATAGACATTGGGTGTATACACTGATAGAGATATATATGATAGACATTGGGTGTACACACTGATAGATAGATATGATAGATATTGGGTGTAAACAATGCTAGATATATATGATAGACATTGGGTGTACACACTGATAGATATATATGATAGACATTGGGTGTACACACTGATAGATATATATGATAGATATTGGGTATACACACTGATAGATATATATGATAGACATTGGGTGTACACACTGATAGATATATATGATAGATATTGGGTGTACACACTGTTAAATAGATATGATAGATATTGGGGGTACACACTGATAGTTAGATATGATAGACATTGGGTGTACACATTGATAGATATATATGATAGACATTGGGTGTACACACTGATAGATATATATGAGAGACATTGGGTGTACACATTGATAGATATTTATGATAGACATTGGGTATACACACTGATAGATATATATGATAGACATTGGGTGTACACACTGATAGATATATATGGTAGATATTGGGTGTACACACTGACAGATATCTATGATAGACATTGGGTGTACACACTGATAGATATATATGATAGACATTGGGTGTACACACTAATAGATATATATGATAGATATTGGGTGTACACACTGATAGATATATATGATAGACATTGGGTGTACACACTGATAGATATATATGATAGACATTGGGTGTACACACTGATAGATATATATGATAGACATTGGGTGTACACACTGATAGATATATATGATAGACATTAGGTGTACACACTGATAGATATATATGATAAACATTGGGTGTACACACCGATAGATATATATGATAGATATGATAGACATTGGGTGTAAACAATGCTAGATATATATGATAGACATTGGGTGTACACACTGATAGATATATATGATAGACATTGGGTGTAAACACTGATAGATATATATGATAGATATTGGGTATACACACTGATAGATATATATGATAGACATTGGGTGTACACCCTGATAGATATATATGCTAGATATTGGGTGTACACACTGTTAAATAGATATGGTAGATATTGGGGGTACACACTGATAGTTAGATATGATAGACATTGGGTGTACACATTGATAGATATATATGATAGACATTGGGTGTAGACACTGATAGATATATATGATAGACATTGGGTGTACACACTGATAGATATATATGATAGACATTGGGTGTACACACTGATAGATCTCTATGATAGACATTGTGTGGACACGCTGATAGATATTTATGATAGACATTGGGTGTACACACCGATAGATATATATGATAGATATGATAGACATTGGGAGTAAACACTGATAGATATATATGATAGATATGATAGACATTGGGTGTACACACTGATAGATATATATGATAGACATTGGGTGTAGACACCGATAGATATATATGATAGATATGATAGACATTGGGTGTAAACACTGAAAGATATATATGATAGATATGATAGACATTGGGTGTACACACGGATAGATATATATGATAGATATGATAGACATTGGGTGTAAACAATGATAGATATATATGATAGATATGATAGACATTGGGTGTACACACTGATAGATATATATGATAGACATTGGGTGTAGACACCGATAGATATATATGATAGATATGATAGACATTGGGTGTACACACTGATAGATATATATGATAGACATTGGGTGTACACACTGATAGATATATATGATAGATATTGGGTGTACACACTGTTAAATAGATATGATAGATATTGGGGTACACACTGATAGTTAGATATGATAGACATTGGGTGTACACATTGATAGATATATATGATAGACATTGGGTGTAGACACTGATAGATATATATGATAGACATTGGGTGTACACACTGATAGATATATATGATAGACATTGGGTGTACACACTGATAGATCTCTATGATAGACATTGTGTGGACACGCTGATAGACATTTATGATAGACATTGGGTGTACACACTGATAGATATATATGATAGACATTGGGTGTACACACTGATAGATATATATATGATAGATATTGGGTGTACACACTGACAGATATATATGATAGACATAGGGTGTATACACCGATAGATATATATGATAGACATTAGGTGTACACACTGATAGATATGTATGATAGAGATTGGGTGTATACACTGATAGATAGATATATGATAGACATTGGGTGTACACACTGATAGATATATATGATAGATATGATAGACATTGGGTGTAAACACTGATAGATATATATGATAGATATGATAGACATTGGGTGTACACACTGATAGATATATATGATAGACATTGGGTGTACACACCGATAGATATATATGATAGATATGATAGACATTGGGTGTAAACACTGATAGATATATATGATAGATATGATAGACATTGGCTGTACACACTGATAGATATATATGATAGATATGATAGACATTGGGTGCAAACAATGATAGATATATATGATAGATATGATAGACATGGGTGTACACACTGATAGATATATATATGAAAGATATGATAGACATTGGGTGTACACACTGATAGATATATATGATAGATAAGATAGACATTGGGTGTACACACTGATAGATATAAATGATAGACATTGGGTGTACACACTGATAGATCTCTATGATAGACATTGGGTGGACACGCTGATAGATATTTATGATAGACATTGGGTGTACACACTGATAGATATATATGATAGACATTGGGTGTACACACTGATAGATATATATATGGTAGATATTGGGTGTACACACTGACAGATATCTATGATAGACATTGGGTGTACACACTGATAGATATATATGATAGACATTGGGTGTACACACTAATAGATATATATATATGATAGATATTGGGTGTACATACTGATAGATATGTATATATGATAGACATTGGGTGTACACACTGATAGATATATATGATTGACTTTGGGTGTACACTCTGATAGATATATATGAAAGACATTGGGTGAACACACTGATAGATATATATGATAGACATTGGGTGTACACACCGATAGATATATATGATAGACATTGGGTGTACACACTGATAGATATATATGATAGACATTGGGTGTACACACTGATAGATATATATGATAGATATGATAGACATTGGGTGTAAACACTGATAGATATATATGATAGATATGATAGACATTGGGTGTACTCACTGATAGATATATATGATAGACATTGGGTGTACACACCGATAGATATATATGATAGATATGATAGACATTGGGTGTAAACACTGATAGATATATATGATAGATATGATAGACATTGGCTGTACACACTGATAGATATATATGATAGATATGATAGACATTGGGTGTAAACAATGATAGATATATATGATAGATATGATAGACATTGGGTGTACACACTGATAGATATTTATATGATAGATATGATAGACATTGGGTGTACACACTGATAGATATATATGATAGATATGATAGACATTGGGTGTAAACACTGATAGATATATATGATAGATATGATAGACATTGGGTGTACACACTGATAGATATATATGATAGATATGATAGACATTGGGTGTACACACTGATAGATATATATGATAGACATTGGCTCTACACACTTATAGATATATATGATAGATATTGGGTGTACACACTGATAGATATATATGATAGACATAGGGTGTATTCACTGATTGATATATATGATAGACATTAGGTGTACACACTGATAGATATATATGATAGACATTGGGTGTATACACTGATAGAGATATATATGATAGACATTGGGAGTACACACTGATATATATATATGATAGACATTGGGTGTAAACAATGCTAGATATATATGATAGACATTGGGTGTACACACTAATAGATATATATGATAGACATTGGCTCTACACACTTATAGATATATATGATAGATATTGGGTGTACACACTGATAGATATATATGATAGACATTGGGTGTACACACTGATAGATATATATGATAGATATTGGGTGTACATACTGATAGATATGTATATATGATTGACATTGGGTGTACACACTGATAGATATATATGATAGACATTGGGTGAACACACTGATAGATATATATGATAGACATTGGGTGTACACACCGATAGATATATATGATAGATATGATAGACATTGGGTGTAAACACTGATAGATATATATGATAGACATTGGGTGTAGACACCGATAGATATATATGATAGATATGATAGACATTGGGTGTACACACTGATAGATATATATGATAGATATGAAAGACATTGGGTGTACACACTGATAGATATATATGATAGATATGATAGACATTGGGTGTACACACTGATAGATATGATAGACATTGGGTGTACACACTGATAGATATATATGATAGACATTGGGTGTAGACACCGATAGATATATATGATAGATATGATAGACATTGGGTGTAAACACTGATAGATATATATGATAGATATGATAGACATTGGGTGTACACACTGATAGATATATATGATAGATATGATAGACATTGGGTGTAAACAATGATAGATATATATGATAGATATGATAGACATTGGGTGTACACACTGATAGATATATATATATATATGATAGATATTGGGTGTACACACTGATAGATATATATGATAGATATGATAGACATTGGGTGTACACACTGATAGATATATATGATAGACATTGGGTGTACACACTAATAGATATATATGATAGACATTGGCTCTACACACTTATAGATATATATGATAGATATTGGGTGTACACACTGATAGATATATATGATAGACATTGGGTGTACACACTGATAGATATATATGATAGACATTGGGTGTACACCCTGATAGATATATATGATAGATATTGGGTGTACACACTGTTAAATAGATATGATAGAAATTGGGGGTACACACTGATAGTTAGATATGATAGACATTGGGTGTACACATTGATAGATATATATGATAGACATTGGGTGTAGACACTGATAGATATATATGATAGACATTGGGTGTACACACTGATAGATATATATGATAGACATTGGGTGTACACACTGATAGATCTCTATGATAGACATTGTGTGGACACGCTGATAGATATTTATGATAGACATTGGGTGTACACACCGATAGATATATATGATAGATATGATAGACATTGGGTGTAAACACTGATAGATATATATGATAGATATGATAGACATTGGGTGTACACACTGATAGATATATATGATAGACATTGGGTGTACACACTGATAGATATATATATGGTAGATATTGGGTGTACACACTGACAGATATCTATGATAGACATTGGGTGTACACACTGATAGATATATATGATAGACATTGGGTGTACACACTAATAGATATATATGATAGATATTGGGTGTACATACTGATAGATATGTATATATGATTGACATTGGGTGTACACACTGATAGATATATATGATAGACATTGGGTGAACACACTGATAGATATATATGATAGACATTGGGTGTACACACCGATAGATATATATGATAGATATGATAGACATTGGGTGTAAACACTGATAGATATATATGATAGACATTGGGTGTAGACACCGATAGATATATATGATAGATATGATAGACATTGGGTGTAAACACTGATAGATATATATGATAGATATGATAGACATTGGGTGTACACACTGATAGATATGATAGACATTGGGTGTACACACTGATAGATATATATGATAGACATTGGGTGTAGACACCGATAGATATGTATGATAGATATGATAGACATTGGGTGTAAACACTGATAGATATATATGATAGATATGATAGACATTGGGTGTACACACTGATAGATATATATGATAGATATGATAGACATTGGGTGTAAACAATGATAGATATATATGATAGATATGATAGACATTGGGTGTACACACTGATAGATATATATATATGATAGATATTGGGTGTACACACTGATAGATATATATGATAGATATGATAGACATTGGGTGTACACACTGATAGATATATATGATAGACATTGGGTGTACACACTAATAGATATATATGATAGACATTGGCTCTACACACTTATAGATATATATGATAGATATTGAGTGTACACACTGATAGATATATATGATAGACATTGGGTGTACACACTGATAGATATATATGATAGACATTGGGTGTACACCCTGATAGATATATATGATAGATATTGGGTGTACACACTGTTAAATAGATATGATAGATATTGGGGGTACACACTGATAGTTAGTGATGATAGAGATTGGGTGTACACATTGATAGATATATATGATAGACATTGGGTGTAGACACTGATAGATATATATGATAGATATGATAGACATTGGGTGTACACACTGATAGATATATATGATAGACATTGGGTGTACACACTGATAGATATATATATGGTAGATATTGGGTGTACACACTGACAGATATCTATGATAGACATTGGGTGTACACACTGATAGATATATATGATAGACATTGGGTGTACACACTAATAGATATATATGATAGATATTGGGTGTACATACTGATAGATATGTATATATGATTGACATTGGGTGTACACACTGATAGATATATATGATAGACATTGGGTGAACACACTGATAGATATATATGATAGACATTGGGTGTACACACCGATAGATATATATGATAGATATGATAGACATTGGGTGTAAACACTGATAGATATATATGATAGACATTGGGTGCAGACACCGATAGATATATATGATAGATATGATAGACATTGGGTGTAAACACTGATAGATATATATGATAGATATGATAGACATTGGGTGTACACACTGATAGATATATATGATAGATATGATAGACATTAGGTGTACACACTGATAGATATGATAGACATTGGGTGTACACACTGATAGATATGTATGATAGACATTGGGTGTAGACACCGATAGATATATATGATAGATATGATAGACATTGGGTGTAAACACTGATAGATATATATGATAGATATGATAGACATTGGGTGTACACACTGATAGATATATATGATAGATATGATAGACATTGGGTGTAAACAATGATAGATATATATGATAGATATGATAGACATTGGGTGTACACACTGATAGATATATATATATGATAGATATTGGGTGTACACACTGATAGATATATATGATAGATATGATAGACATTGGGTGTACACACTGATAGATATATATGATAGACATTGGGTGTACACACTAATAGATATATATGATAGACATTGGCTCTACACACTTATAGATATATATGATAGATATTGGGTGTACACACTGATAGATATATATGATAGACATTGGGTGTACACACTGATAGATATATATGATAGACATTGGGTGTACACCCTGATAGATATATATGATAGATATTGGGTGTACACACTGTTAAATAGATATGATAGATATTGGGGGTACACACTGATAGTTAGATATGATAGACATTGGGTGTACACATTGATAGATATATATGATAGACATTGGGTGTAGACACTGATAGATATATATGATAGACATTGGGTGTACACACTGATAGATATATATGATAGACATTGGGTGTACACACTGATAGATCTCTATGATAGACATTGTGTGGACACGCTGATAGATATTTATGATAGACATTGGGTGTACACACCGATAGATATATATGATAGATATGATAGACATTGGGTGTAAACACTGATAGATATATATGATAGATATGATAGACATTGGGTGTACACACTGATAGATATTTATGATAGACATTGGGTGTACACACTGATAGATATATATATGGTAGATATTGGGTGTACACACTGACAGATATCTATGATAGACATTGGGTGTACACACTGATAGATATATATGATAGACATTGGGTGTACACACTAATAGATATATATGATAGATATTGGGTGTACATACTGATAGATATGTATATATGATTGACATTGGGTGTACACACTGATAGATATATATGATAGACATTGGGTGAACACACTGATAGATATATATGATAGACATTGGGTGTACACACCGATAGATATATATGATAGATATGATAGACATTGGGTGTAAACACTGATAGATATATATGATAGACATTGGGTGTAGACACCGATAGATATATATGATAGATATGATAGACATTGGGTGTAAACACTGATAGATATATATGATAGATATGATAGACATTGGGTGTACACACTGATAGATATATATGATAGATATGATAGACATTGGGTGTACACACTGATAGATATGATAGACATTGGGTGTACACACTGATAGATATATATGATAGACATTGGGTGTAGACACCGATAGATATATATGATAGATATGATAGACATTGGGTGTAAACACTGATAGATATATATGATAGATATGATAGACATTGGGTGTACACACTGATAGATATATATGATAGATATGATAGACATTGGGTGTAAACAATGATAGATATATATGATAGATATGATAGACATTGGGTGTACACACTGATAGATATATATATATGATAGATATTGGGTGTACACACTGATAGATATATATGATAGATATGATAGACATTGGGTGTACACACTGATAGATATATATGATAGACATTGGGTGTACACACTAATAGATATATATGTTAGACATTGGCTCTACACACTTATAGATATATATGATAGATATTGGGTGTACACACTGATAGATATATATGATTGACATTGGGTGTACACACTGATAGATATATATGACAGACATTGGGTGTACACACTGATAGATATATATGATAGACATTGGGTGTAAACAATGCTAGATATATATGATAGACATTGGGTGTACACACTAATAGATATATATGATAGACATTGGCTCTACACACTTATAGATATATATGATAGATATTGGGTGTACACACTGATAGATATATATGATAGACATTGGGTGTACACACTGATAGATATATATGACAGACATTGGGTGTACACACTGATAGATATATATGATAGACATTGGGTGTATACACTGATTGATATATATGATAGACATTAGGTGTACACACTGATAGATATATATGATAGACATTGGGTGTATACACTGATAGAGATATATATGATAGACATTGGGTGTACACACTGATAGATAGATATGATAGACATTGGGTGTAAACAATGCTAGATATATATGATAGACATTGGGTGTACACACTGATAGATATATATGATAGACATTGGGTGTACACACTAATAGATATATATGATAGATATTGGGTATACACACTGATAGATATATATGATAGACATTGGGTGTACACACTGATAGATATATATGATAGATATTGGGTGTACACACTGTTAAATAGATATGATAGATATTGGGGGTACACACTGATAGTTAGATATGATAGACATTGGGTGTACACATTGATAGATATATATGATAGACATTGGGTGTACACACTGATAGATATATATGATAGACATTGGGTGTACACACTGATAGATATTTATGATAGACATTGGGTGTACACACTGATAGATATATATGATAAACATTGGGTGTACACACTGATAGATATATATATGGTAGATAATGGGTGTACACACTGACAGATATCTATGATAGACATTGGGTGTACACACTGATAGATATATATGATAGACATTGGGTGTACACACTAATAGATATATATGATAGATATTGGGTGTACACACTGATAGATATATATGATAGACATTGGGTGTACACACTGATAGATATATATGATAGACATTGGGTGTACACACTGATAGATATATATGATAGACATTGGGTGTACACACTGATAGATATATATGATAGACATTAGGTGTACACACTGATAGATATATATGATAAACATTGGGTGTACACACCGATAGATATATATGATAGATATGATAGACATTGGGTGTAAACAATGCTAGATATATATGATAGACATTGGGTGTACACACTGATAGATATATATGATAGACATTGGGTGTAAACACTGATAGATATATATGATAGATATTGGGTATACACACTGATAGATATATATGATAGACATTGGGTGTACACCCTGATAGATATATATGATAGATATTGGGTGTACACACTGTTAAATAGATATGATAGATATTGGGGGTACACACTGATAGTTAGATATGATAGACATTGGGTGTACACATTGATAGATATTTATGATAGACATTGGGTGTAGACACTGATAGATATATATGATAGACATTGGGTGTACACACTGATAGATATATATGATAGACATTGGGTGTACACACTGATAGATCTCTATGATAGACATTGTGTGGACACTCTGATAGATATTTATGATAGACATTGGGTGTACACACCGATAGATATATATGATAGATATGATAGACATTGGGTGTAAACACTGATAGATATATATGATAGATATGATAGACATTGGGTGTACACACTGATAGATATATATGATAGACATTGGGTGTACACACTGATAGATATATATATGGTAGATATTAGGTGTACACACTGACAGATATCTATGATAGACATTGGGTGTACACACTGATAGATATATATGATAGACATTGGGTGTACACACTAATAGATATATATGATAGATATTGGGTGTACATACTGATAGATATGTATATATGATTGACATTGGGTGTACACACCGATAGATATATATGATAGATATGATAGACATTGGGTGTACACACTGATAGATATATATGATAGACATTGGGTGTAGACACCGATAGATATATATGATAGATATGATAGACATTGGATGTAAACACTGATAGATATATATGATAGATATGATAGACATTGGGTGTACACACTGATAGATATATATGATAGATATGATAGACATTGGGTGTAAACAATGATAGATATATATGATAGATATGATAGACATTCGGTGTACACACTGATAGATATATATATATATGATAGATATTGGGTGTACACACTGATAGATATATATGATAGATATGATAGACATTGGGTGTACACACTGATAGATATATATGATAGACATTGGGTGTACACACTAATAGATATATATGATAGACATTGGCTCTACACACTTATAGATATATATGATAGATATTGGGTGTACACACTGATAGATATATATGATAGACATTGGGTGTACACACTGATAGATATATATGACAGACATTGGGTGTACACACTGATAGATATATATGATAGACATTGGGTGTATACACTGATTGATATATATGATAGACATTAGGTGTACACACTGATAGATATATATGATAGACATTGGGTGTATACACTGATAGAGATATATATGATAGACATTAGGTGTACACACTGATAGATAGATATGATAGACATTGGGTGTAAACAATGCTAGATATATATGATAGACATTGGGTGTACACACTGATAGACATATATGATAGACATTGGGTGTACACACTGATAGATATATATGATAGATATTGGGTATACACACTGATAGATATATATGATAGACATTGGGTGTACACACTGATAGATATGTATGATAGATATTGGGTGTACACACTGTTAAATAGATATGATAGATATTGGGGGTACACCCTGATAGTTAGATATGATAGACATTGGGTGTACACATTGATAGATATATATGATAGACATTGGGTGTACACACTGATAGATATATATGATAGACATTGGGTGTACACACTGATAGATATTTATGATAGACATTGGGTGTACACACTGATAGATATATATGATAGACATTGGGTGTACACACTGATAGATATATATATGGTAGATATTGGGTGTACACACTGACAGATATCTATGATAGACATTGGGTGTACACACTGATAGATATATATGATAGACATTGGGAGTACACACTAATAGATATATATGATAGATATTGGGTGTACACTCTGATAGATATATATGATAGACATTGGGTGTACACACTGATAGATATATATGATAGACATTGGGTGTACACACTGATAGATATATATGATAGACATTGGGTGTACACACTGATAGATATATATGATAGACATTAGGTGTACACACTGATAGATATGTATGATAAACCTTGGGTGTACACACCGATAGATATATATGATAGATATGATAGACATTGGGTGTAAACAATGCTAGATATATATGATAGACATTGGGTGTACACACTGATAGATATATATGATAGACATTGGGTGTAAACACTGATAGATATATATGATAGATATTGGGTATACACACTGATAGATATATATGATAGACATTGGGTGTACACACTGATAGATATATATGATAGATATTGGGTGTACACACTGTTAAATAGATATGATAGATATTGGGGGTACACACTGATAGTTAGATATGATAGACATTGGGTGTACACACTGATAGATATATATGATAGACATTGGGTGTACACACTGATAGATATTTATGATAGACATTGGGTGTACACACTGATAGATATATATGATAGACATTGGGTGTACACACTGATAGATATATATATGGTAGATATTGGGTGTACACACTGACAGATATCTATGATAGACCTTGGGTGTACACACTGATAGATATATATGATAGACATTGGGTGTACACACTGATAGATATATATGACAGACATTGGGTGTACACACTGATAGATATATATGATAGACATTGGGTGTATACACTGATTGATATATATGATAGACATTAGGTGTACACACTGATAGATATATATGATAGACATTGGGTGTATACACTGATAGAGATATATATGATAGACATTGGGTGTACACACTGATAGATAGATATGATAGACATTGGGTGTAAACAATGCTAGATATATATGATAGACATTGGGTGTACACACTGATAGACATATATGATAGACATTGGGTGTACACACTGATAGATATATATGATAGATATTGGGTATACACACTGATAGATATATATGATAGACATTGGGTGTACACACTGATAGATATGTATGATAGATATTGGGTGTACACACTGTTAAATAGATATGATAGATATTGGGGGTACACCCTGATAGTTAGATATGATAGACATTGGGTGTACACATTGATAGATATATATGATAGACATTGGATGTACACACTGATAGATATATATGATAGACATTGGGTGTACACACTGATAGATATTTATGATAGACATTGGGTGTACACACTGATAGATATATATGATAGACATTGGGTGTACACACTGATAGATATATATATATGGTAGATATTGGGTGTACACACTGACAGATATCTATGATAGACATTGGGTGTACACACTGATAGATATATATGATAGACATTGGGAGTACACACTAATAGATATATATGATAGATATTGGGTGTACACTGTGATAGATATATATGATAGACATTGGGTGTACACACTGATAGATATATATGATAGACATTGGGTGTACACACTGATAGATATATATGATAGACATTGGGTGTACACACTGATAGATATATATGATAGACATTAGGTGTACACTCTGATAGATATATATGATAGACATTGGGTGTACACACTGATAGATATATATGATAGACATTAGGTGTACACACTGATAGATATATATGATAGACATTGGGTGTACACACTGATAGATATATATGATAGACATTAGGTGTACACACTGATAGATATGTATGATAAACATTGGGTGTACACACCGATAGATATATATGATAGATATGATAGACATTGGGTGTAAACAATGCTAGATATATATGATAGACATTGGGTGTACACACTGATAGATATATATGATAGACATTGGGTGTAAACACTGATAGATATATATGATAGATATTGGGTATACACACTGATAGATATATATGATAGACATTGGGTGTACACACTGATAGATATATATGATAGATATTGGGTGTACACACTGTTAAATAGATATGATAGATATTGGGGGTACACACTGATAGTTAGATATGATAGACATTGGGTGTACACATTGATAGATATATATGATAGACATTGGGTGTAGACACTGATAGATATATATGATAGACATTGGGTGTACACACTGATAGATCTCTATGATAGACATTGTGTGGACACGCTGATAGATATTTATGATAGACATTGGGTGTAGACACCGATAGATATATATGATAGATATGATAGACATTGGGTGTAAACACTGATAGATATATATGATAGATATGATAGACATTGGGTGTACACACATAGATATATATGATAGATATGATAGACATTGGGTGTATACAATGATAGATATATATGATAGATATGATAGACATAGGGTGTACACACTGATAGATATATATGATAGACATTGGGTGTAGACACCGATAGATATATATGATAGATATGATAGACATTGGGTGTAAACACTGATAGATATATATGATAGATATGATAGACATTGGGTGTACACACTGATAGATATATATGATAGATATGATAGACATTGGGTGTACACACTGATAGATATATATGATAGACATTGGCTCTACACACTTATAGATATATATGATAGATATTGGGTGTACACACTGATAGATATATATGATAGACATAGGGTGTATTCACTGATTGATATATATGATAGACATTAGGTGTACACACTGATAGATATATATGATAGACATTGGGTGTATACACTGATAGAGATATATATGATAGACATTGGGAGTACACACTGATAGATATATATGATAGACATTGGGTGTAAACAATGCTAGATATATATGATAGACATTGGGTGTACACACTAATAGATATATATGATAGACATTGGCTCTACACACTTATAGATATATATGATAGATATTGGGTGTACACACTGATAGATATATATGATAGACATTGGGTGTACACACTGATAGATATATATGACAGACATTGGGTGTACACACTGATAGATATATATGATAGACATTGGGTGTATACACTGATTGATATATATGATAGACATTGGGTGTACACACTGATAGATATATATGATAGACATTGGGTGTATACACTGATAGAGATATATATGATAGACATTGGGTGTACACACTGATAGATAGATATGATAGATATTGGGTGTAAACAATGCTAGATATATATGATAGACATTGGGTGTACACACTGATAGATATATATGATAGACATTGGGTGTACACACTGATAGATATATATGATAGATATTGGGTATACACACTGATAGATATATATGATAGACATTGGGTGTACACACTGATAGATATATATGATAGATATTGGGTGTACACACTGTTAAATAGATATGATAGATATTGGGGGTACACACTGATAGTTAGATATGATAGACATTGGGTGTACACATTGATAGATATATATGATAGACATTGGGTGTACACACTGATAGATATATATGAGAGACATTGGGTGTACACATTGATAGATATTTATGATAGACATTGGGTATACACACTGATAGATATATATGATAGACATTGGGTGTACACACTGATAGATATATATGGTAGATATTGGGTGTACACACTGACAGATATCTATGATAGACATTGGGTGTACACACTGATAGATATATATGATAGACATTGGGTGTACACACTAATAGATATATATGATAGATATTGGGTGTACACACTGATAGATATATATGATAGACATTGGGTGTACACACTGATAGATATATATGATAGACATTGGGTGTACACACTGATAGATATATATGATAGACATTGGGTGTACACACTGATAGATATATATGATAGACATTAGGTGTACACACTGATAGATATATATGATAAACATTGGGTGTACACACCGATAGATATATATGATAGATATGATAGACATTGGGTGTAAACAATGCTAGATATATATGATAGACATTGGGTGTACACACTGATAGATATATATGATAGACATTGGGTGTAAACACTGATAGATATATATGATAGATATTGGGTATACACACTGATAGATATATATGATAGACATTGGGTGTACACCCTGATAGATATATATGCTAGATATTGGGTGTACACACTGTTAAATAGATATGATAGATATTGGGGGTACACACTGATAGTTAGATATGATAGACATTGGGTGTACACATTGATAGATATATATGATAGACATTGGGTGTAGACACTGATAGATATATATGATAGACATTGGGTGTACACACTGATAGATATATATGATAGACATTGGGTGTACACACTGATAGATCTCTATGATAGACATTGTGTGGACACGCTGATAGATATTTATGATAGACATTGGGTGTACACACCGATAGATATATATGATAGATATGATAGACATTGGGAGTAAACACTGATAGATATATATGATAGATATGATAGACATTGGGTGTACACACTGATAGATATATATGATAGACATTGGGTGTAGACACCGATAGATATATATGATAGATATGATAGACATTGGGTGTAAACACTGAAAGATATATATGATAGATATGATAGACATTGGGTGTACACACGGATAGATATATATGATAGATATGATAGACATTGGGTGTAAACAATGATAGATATATATGATAGATATGATAGACATTGGGTGTACACACTGATAGATATATATGATAGACATTGGGTGTAGACACCGATAGATATATATGATAGATATGATAGACATTGGGTGTAAACACTGATAGATATATATGATAGATATGATAGACATTGGGTGTACACACTGATAGATATATATGATAGATATGATAGACATTGGGTGTACACACTGATAGATATATATGATAGACATTGGGTGTACACACTGATAGATATATATGATAGACATTGGCTCTACACACTTATAGATATATATGATAGATATTGGGTGTACACACTGATAGATATATATGATAGACATAGGGTGTATACACTGATTGATATATATGATAGACATTAGGTGTACACACTGATAGATATATATGATAGACATTGGGTATATACACTGATAGAGATATATATGATAGACATTGGGTGTACACACTGATAGATATATATGATAGACATTGGGTGTAAACAATGCTAGATATATATGATAGACATTGGATGTACACACTGATAGATATATATGATAGACATTGTGTGTACACACTGATAGATATATATGATAGACATTAGGTGTGCACACTGATAGATATATATGATAGACATTGGGTGTATACACTGATAGAGATATATATGATAGACATTGGGTGTACACACTGATAGATAGATATGATAGACATTGGGTGTAAACAATGCTAGATATATATGATAGACATTGGGTGTACACACTGATAGATATCTATGATAGACATTGGGTGTACACACTGATAGATATATATGATAGACATTGGGTGTACACACTGATAGATATATATGATAGACATTGGGTGTACACACTGATAGATATATATGATAGATATTGGGTATACACACTGATAGATATATATGATAGACATTGCTTGCACACACTGATAGGTATATATGAAAGATATTGGGTGTACACACTGTTAAATAGATATGATAGATATTGGGGGTACACACTGATAGTTTGATATGATAGACATTGGGTGTACACATTGATAGATATATATGATAGACATTGGGTGTACACACTGATAGATATATATATATATATATATATATATATATATATATATGGTAGATATTGGGTGTACACGCTGACAGATATCTATGATAGACATTGGGTGTACACACTGATAGATATATATGATAGACATTGGGTGTACACACTAATAGATATATTTGATAGATATTGGGTGTACACACTGATAGATATATATGATAGACATTGGGTGTACACACTGATAGATATATATGATAGACATTGGGTGTACACACTGATAGATATATATGATAGACATTGGGTGTACACACTGATAGATATATATGATAGACATTAGGTGTACACACTGATAGATATATATGATAAACATTGGGTGTACACACCGATAGATATATATGATAGGTATGATAGACATTGGGTGTAAACAATGCTAGATATATATGATAGACATTGGGTGTACACACTGATAGATATATATGATAGACATTGGGTGTAAACACTGATAAATATATATGATAGATATTGGGTATACACACTGATAGATATATATGATAGACATTGGGTGTACACACTGATAGATATATATGATAGATATTGGGTGTACACACTGTTAAATAGATATGATAGATATTGGGGTACACACTGATAGTTAGATATGATAGACATTGGGTGTACACATTGATAGATATATATGATAGACATTGGGTGTAGACACTGATAGATATATATGATAGACATTGGGTGTACACACTGATAGATATATATGATAGACATTGGGTGTACACACTGATAGATCTCTATGATAGACATTGTGTGGACACGCTGATAGACATTTATGATAGACATTGGGTGTACACACTGATAGATATATATGATAGACATTGGGTGTACACACTGATAGATATATATATGATAGATATTGGGTGTACACACTGACAGATATATATGATAGACATAGGGTGTATACACCGATAGATATATATGATAGACATTAGGTGTACACACTGATAGATATGTATGATAGAGATTGGGTGTATACACTGATAGATAGATATATGATAGACATTGGGTGTACACACTGATAGATATATATGATAGATATGATAGACATTGGGTGTAAACACTGATAGATATATATGATAGATATGATAGACATTGGGTGTACACACTGATAGATATATATGATAGACATTGGGTGTACACACCGATAGATATATATGATAGATATGATAGACATTGGGTGTAAATACTGATAGATATATATGATAGATATGATAGACATTGGCTGTACACACTGATAGATATATATGATAGATATGATAGACATTGGGTGCAAACAATGATAGATATATATGATAGATATGATAGACATGGGTGTACACACTGATAGATATATATATGAAAGATATGATAGACATTGGGTGTACACACTGATAGATATATATGATAGATAAGATAGACATTGGGTGTACACACTGATAGATATAAATGATAGACATTGGGTGTACACACTGATAGATCTCTATGATAGACATTGGGTGGACACGCTGATAGATATTTATGATAGACATTGGGTGTACACACTGATAGATATATATGATAGACATTGGGTGTACACACTGATAGATATATATATGGTAGATATTGGGTGTACACACTGACAGATGTCTATGATAGACATTGGGTGTACACACTGATAGATATATATGATAGACATTGGGTGTACACACTAATAGATATATATATGATAGATATTGGGTGTACATACTGATAGATATGTATATATGATAGACATTGGGTGTACACACTGATAGATATATATGATTGACTTTGGGTGTACACTCTGATAGATATATATGAAAGACATTGGGTGAACACACTGATAGATATATATGATAGACATTGGGTGTACACACCGATAGATATATATGCTAGATATTGGGTGTACACACTGTTAAATAGATATGATAGATATTGGGGGTACACACTGATAGTTAGATATGATAGACATTGGGTGTACACATTGATAGATATATATGATAGACATTGGGTGTAGACACTGATAGATATATATGATAGACATTGGGTGTACACACTGATAGATATATATGATAGACATTGGGTGTACACACTGATAGATCTCTATGATAGACATTGTGTGGACACGCTGATAGATATTTATGATAGACATTGGGTGTACACACCGATAGATATATATGATAGATATGATAGACATTGGGAGTAAACACTGATAGATATATATGATAGATATGATAGACATTGGGTGTACACACTGATAGATATATATGATAGACATTGGGTGTAGACACCGATAGATATATATGATAGATATGATAGACATTGGGTGTAAACACTGAAAGATATATATGATAGATATGATAGACATTGGGTGTACACACGGATAGATATATATGATAGATATGATAGACATTGGGTGTAAACAATGATAGATATATATGATAGATATGATAGACATTGGGTGTACACACTGATAGATATATATGATAGACATTGGGTGTAGACACCGATAGATATATATGATAGATATGATAGACATTGGGTGTAAACACTGATAGATATATATGATAGATATGATAGACATTGGGTGTACACACTGATAGATATATATGATAGATATGATAGACATTGGGTGTACACACTGATAGATATATATGATAGACATTGGGTGTACACACTGATAGATATATATGATAGACATTGGCTCTACACACTTATAGATATATATGATAGATATTGGGTGTACACACTGATAGATATATATGATAGACATAGGGTGTATACACTGATTGATATATATGATAGACATTAGGTGTACACACTGATAGATATATATGATAGACATTGGGTATATACACTGATAGAGATATATATGATAGACATTGGGTGTACACACTGATAGATATATATGATAGACATTGGGTGTAAACAATGCTAGATATATATGATAGACATTGGATGTACACACTGATAGATATATATGATAGACATTGTGTGTACACACTGATAGATATATATGATAGACATTAGGTGTGCACACTGATAGATATATATGATAGACATTGGGTGTATACACTGATAGAGATATATATGATAGACATTGGGTGTACACACTGATAGATAGATATGATAGACATTGGGTGTAAACAATGCTAGATATATATGATAGACATTGGGTGTACACACTGATAGATATCTATGATAGACATTGGGTGTACACACTGATAGATATATATGATAGACATTGGGTGTACACACTGATAGATATATATGATAGACATTGGGTGTACACACTGATAGATATATATGATAGATATTGGGTATACACACTGATAGATATATATGATAGACATTGCTTGCACACACTGATAGGTATATATGAAAGATATTGGGTGTACACACTGTTAAATAGATATGATAGATATTGGGGGTACACACTGATAGTTTGATATGATAGACATTGGGTGTACACATTGATAGATATATATGATAGACATTGGGTGTACACACTGATAGATATATATATATATATATATATATATATATATATATGGTAGATATTGGGTGTACACGCTGACAGATATCTATGATAGACATTGGGTGTACACACTGATAGATATATATGATAGACATTGGGTGTACACACTAATAGATATATTTGATAGATATTGGGTGTACACACTGATAGATATATATGATAGACATTGGGTGTACACACTGATAGATATATATGATAGACATTGGGTGTACACACTGATAGATATATATGATAGACATTGGGTGTACACACTGATAGATATATATGATAGACATTAGGTGTACACACTGATAGATATATATGATAAACATTGGGTGTACACACCGATAGATATATATGATAGGTATGATAGACATTGGGTGTAAACAATGCTAGATATATATGATAGACATTGGGTGTACACACTGATAGATATATATGATAGACATTGGGTGTAAACACTGATAAATATATATGATAGATATTGGGTATACACACTGATAGATATATATGATAGACATTGGGTGTACACACTGATAGATATATATGATAGATATTGGGTGTACACACTGTTAAATAGATATGATAGATATTGGGGTACACACTGATAGTTAGATATGATAGACATTGGGTGTACACATTGATAGATATATATGATAGACATTGGGTGTAGACACTGATAGATATATATGATAGACATTGGGTGTACACACTGATAGATATATATGATAGACATTGGGTGTACACACTGATAGATCTCTATGATAGACATTGTGTGGACACGCTGATAGACATTTATGATAGACATTGGGTGTACACACTGATAGATATATATGATAGACATTGGGTGTACACACTGATAGATATATATATGATAGATATTGGGTGTACACACTGACAGATATATATGATAGACATAGGGTGTATACACCGATAGATATATATGATAGACATTAGGTGTACACACTGATAGATATGTATGATAGAGATTGGGTGTATACACTGATAGATAGATATATGATAGACATTGGGTGTACACACTGATAGATATATATGATAGATATGATAGACATTGGGTGTAAACACTGATAGATATATATGATAGATATGATAGACATTGGGTGTACACACTGATAGATATATATGATAGACATTGGGTGTACACACCGATAGATATATATGATAGATATGATAGACATTGGGTGTAAATACTGATAGATATATATGATAGATATGATAGACATTGGCTGTACACACTGATAGATATATATGATAGATATGATAGACATTGGGTGCAAACAATGATAGATATATATGATAGATATGATAGACATGGGTGTACACACTGATAGATATATATATGAAAGATATGATAGACATTGGGTGTACACACTGATAGATATATATGATAGATAAGATAGACATTGGGTGTACACACTGATAGATATAAATGATAGACATTGGGTGTACACACTGATAGATCTCTATGATAGACATTGGGTGGACACGCTGATAGATATTTATGATAGACATTGGGTGTACACACTGATAGATATATATGATAGACATTGGGTGTACACACTGATAGATATATATATGGTAGATATTGGGTGTACACACTGACAGATGTCTATGATAGACATTGGGTGTACACACTGATAGATATATATGATAGACATTGGGTGTACACACTAATAGATATATATATGATAGATATTGGGTGTACATACTGATAGATATGTATATATGATAGACATTGGGTGTACACACTGATAGATATATATGATTGACTTTGGGTGTACACTCTGATAGATATATATGAAAGACATTGGGTGAACACACTGATAGATATATATGATAGACATTGGGTGTACACACCGATAGATATATATGATAGACATTGGGTGTACACACTGATAGATATATATGATAGACATTGGGTGTACACACTGATAGATATATATGATAGATATGATAGACATTGGGTGTAAACACTGATAGATATATATGATAGATATGATAGACATTGGGTGTACTCACTGATAGATATATATGATAGACATTGGGTGTACACACCGATAGATATATATGATAGATATGATAGACATTGGGTGTAAACACTGATAGATATATATGATAGATATGATAGACATTGGCTGTACACACTGATAGATATATATGATAGATATGATAGACATTGGGTGTAAACAATGATAGATATATATGATAGATATGATAGACATTGGGTGTACACACTGATAGATATTTATATGATAGATATGATAGACATTGGGTGTACACACTGATAGATATATATGATAGATATGATAGACATTGGGTGTAAACACTGATAGATATATATGATAGATATGATAGACATTGGGTGTACACACTGATAGATATATATGATAGATATGATAGACATTGGGTGTACACACTGATAGATATATATGATAGACATTGGCTCTACACACTTATAGATATATATGATAGATATTGGGTGTACACACTGATAGATATATATGATAGACATAGGGTGTATTCACTGATTGATATATATGATAGACATTAGGTGTACACACTGATAGATATATATGATAGACATTGGGTGTATACACTGATAGAGATATATATGATAGACATTGGGAGTACACACTGATAGATATATATGATAGACATTGGGTGTAAACAATGCTAGATATATATGATAGACATTGGGTGTACACACTAATAGATATATATGATAGACATTGGCTCTACACACTTATAGATATATATGATAGATATTGGGTGTACACACTGATAGATATATATGATAGACATTGGGTGTACACACTGATAGATATATATGATAGATATTGGGTGTACATACTGATAGATATGTATATATGATTGACATTGGGTGTACACACTGATAGATATATATGATAGACATTGGGTGAACACACTGATAGATATATATGATAGACATTGGGTGTACACACCGATAGATATATATGATAGATATGATAGACATTGGGTGTAAACACTGATAGATATATATGATAGACATTGGGTGTAGACACCGATAGATATATATGATAGATATGATAGACATTGGGTGTACACACTGATAGATATATATGATAGATATGAAAGACATTGGGTGTACACACTGATAGATATATATGATAGATATGATAGACATTGGGTGTACACACTGATAGATATGATAGACATTGGGTGTACACACTGATAGATATATATGATAGACATTGGGTGTAGACACCGATAGATATATATGATAGATATGATAGACATTGGGTGTAAACACTGATAGATATATATGATAGATATGATAGACATTGGGTGTACACACTGATAGATATATATGGTAGATATGATAGACATTGGGTGTAAACAATGATAGATATATATGATAGATATGATAGACATTGGGTGTACACACGGATAGATATATATATATATGATAGATATTGGGTGTACACACTGATAGATATATATGATAGATATGATAGACATTGGGTGTACACACTGATAGATATATATGATAGACATTGGGTGTACACACTAATAGATATATATGATAGACATTGGCTCTACACACTTATAGATATATATGATAGATATTGGGTGTACACACTGATAGATATATATGATAGACATTGGGTGTACACACTGATAGATATATATGATAGACATTGGGTGTACACCCTGATAGATATATATGATAGATATTGGGTGTACACACTGTTAAATAGATATGATAGAAATTGGGGGTACACACTGATAGTTAGATATGATAGACATTGGGTGTACACATTGATAGATATATATGATAGACATTGGGTGTAGACACTGATAGATATATATGATAGACATTGGGTGTACACACTGATAGATATATATGATAGACATTGGGTGTACACACTGATAGATCTCTATGATAGACATTGTGTGGACACGCTGATAGATATTTATGATAGACATTGGGTGTACACACCGATAGATATATATGATAGATATGATAGACATTGGGTGTAAACACTGATAGACATATATGTGATAGATATGATAGACATTGGGTGTACACACTGATAGATATATATGATAGACATTGGGTGTACACACTGATAGATATATATATGGTAGATATTGGGTGTACACACTGACAGATATCTATGATAGACATTGGGTGTACACACTGATAGATATATATGATAGACATTGGGTGTACACACTAATAGATATATATGATAGATATTGGGTGTACATACTGATAGATATGTATATATGATTGACATTGGGTGTACACACTGATAGATATATATGATAGACATTGGGTGAACACACTGATAGATATATATGATAGACATTGGGTGTACACACCGATAGATATATATGATAGATATGATAGACATTGGGTGTAAACACTGATAGATATATATGATAGATATTGGGTGTAGACACCGATAGATATATATGATAGATATGATAGACATTGGGTGTAAACACTGATAGATATATATGATAGATATGATAGACATTGGGTGTACACACTGATAGATATGATAGACATTGGGTGTACACACTGATAGATATATATGATAGACATTGGGTGTAGACACCGATAGATATGTATGATAGATATGATAGACATTGGGTGTAAACACTGATAGATATATATGATAGATATGATAGACATTGGGTGTACACACTGATAGATATATATGATAGATATGATAGACATTGGGTGTAAACAATGATAGATATATATGATAGATATGATAGACATTGGGTGTACACACTGATAGATATATATATATGATAGATATTGGGTGTACACACTGATAGATATATATGATAGATATGATAGACATTGGGTGTACACACTGATAGATATATATGATAGACATTGGGTGTACACACTAATAGATATATATGATAGACATTGGCTCTACACACTTATAGATATATATGATAGATATTGAGTGTACACACTGATAGATATATATGATAGACATTGGGTGTACACACTGATAGATATATATGATAGACATTGGGTGTACACCCTGATAGATATATATGATAGATATTGGGTGTACACACTGTTAAATAGATATGATAGATATTGGGGGTACACACTGATAGTTAGTGATGATAGAGATTGGGTGTACACATTGATAGATATATATGATAGACATTGGGTGTAGACACTGATAGATATATATGATAGATATGATAGACATTGGGTGTACACACTGATAGATATATATGATAGACATTGGGTGTACACACTGATAGATATATATATATGGTAGATATTGGGTGTACACACTGACAGATATCTATGATAGACATTGGGTGTACACACTGATAGATATATATGATAGGCATTGGGTGTACACACTAATAGATATATATGATAGATATTGGGTGTACATACTGATAGATATGTATATATGATTGACATTGGGTGTACACACTGATAGATATATATGATAGACATTGGGTGAACACACTGATAGATATATATGATAGACATTGGGTGTACACACCGATAGATATATATGATAGATATGATAGACATTGGGTGTAAACACTGATAGATATATATGATAGACATTGGGTGCAGACACCGATAGATATATATATGATAGATATGATAGACATTGGGTGTAAACACTGATAGATATATATGATAGATATGACAGACATTGGGTGTACACACTGATAGATATATATGATAGATATGATAGACATTAGGTGTACACACTGATAGATATGATAGACATTGGGTGTACACACTGATAGATATGTATGATAGACATTGGGTGTAGACACCGATAGATATATATGATAGATATGATAGACATTGGGTGTAAACACTGATAGATATATATGATAGATATGATAGACATTGGGTGTACACACTGATAGATATATATGATAGATATGATAGACATTGGGTGTAAACAATGATAGATATATATGATAGATATGATAGACATTGGGTGTACACACTGATAGATATATATATATGATAGATATTGGGTGTACACACTGATAGATATATATGATAGATATGATAGACATTGGGTGTACACACTGATAGATATATATGATAGACATTGGGTGTACACACTAATAGATATATATGATAGACATTGGCTCTACACACTTATAGATATATATGATAGATATTGGGTGTACACACTGATAGATATATATGATAGACATTGGGTGTACACACTGATAGATATATATGATAGACATTGGGTGTACACCCTGATAGATATATATGATAGATATTGGGGGTACACACTGATAGTTAGATATGATAGACATTGGGTGTACACATTGATAGATATATATGATAGACATTGGGTGTAGACACTGATAGATATATATGATAGACATTGGGTGTACACACTGATAGATATATATGATAGACATTGGGTGTACACACTGATAGATCTCTATGATAGACATTGTGTGGACACGCTGATAGATATTTATGATAGACATTGGGTGTACACACCGATAGATATATATGATAGATATGATAGACATTGGGTGTAAACACTGATAGATATATATGATAGATATGATAGACATTGGGTGTACACACTGATAGATATTTATGATAGACATTGGGTGTACACACTGATAGATATATATATGGTAGATATTGGGTGTACACACTGACAGATATCTATGATAGACATTGGGTGTACACACTGATAGATATATATGATAGACATTGGGTGTACACACTAATAGATATATATGATAGATATTGGGTGTACATACTGATAGATATGTATATATGATTGACATTGGGTGTACACACTGATAGATATATATGATAGACATTGGGTGAACACACTGATAGATATATATGATAGACATTGGGTGTACACACCGATAGATATATATGATAGATATGATAGACATTGGGTGTAAACACTGATAGATATATATGATAGACATTGGGTGTAGACACCGATAGATATATATGATAGATATGATAGACATTGGGTGTAAACACTGATAGATATATATGATAGATATGATAGACATTGGGTGTACACACTGATAGATATATATGATAGATATGATAGACATTGGGTGTACACACTGATAGATATGATAGACATTGGGTGTACACACTGATAGATATATATGATAGACATTGGGTGTAGACACCGATAGATATATATGATAGATATGATAGACATTGGGTGTAAACACTGATAGATATATATGATAGATATGATAGACATTGGGTGTACACACTGATAGATATATATGATAGATATGATAGACATTGGGTGTAAACAATGATAGATATATATGATAGATATGATAGACATTGGGTGTACACACTGATAGATATATATATATGATAGATATTGGGTGTACACACTGATAGATATATATGATAGATATGATAGACATTGGGTGTACACACTGATAGATATATATGATAGACATTGGGTGTACACACTAATAGATATATATGTTAGACATTGGCTCTACACACTTATAGATATATATGATAGATATTGGGTGTACACACTGATAGATATATATGATTGACATTGGGTGTACACACTGATAGATATATATGACAGACATTGGGTGTACACACTGATAGATATATATGATAGACATTGGGTGTATACACTGATTGCTATTTATGATAGACATTAGGTGTACACACTGATAGATATATATGATAGACATTGGGTGTATACACTGATAGAGATATATATGATAGACATTGGGTGTACACACTGATAGATAGATATGATAGACATTGGGTGTACACAATGCTAGATATATATGATAGACATTGGGTGTACACACTGATAGACATATATGATAGATATTGGGTATACACACTGATAGATATATATGATAGACATTGGGTGTACACACTGATAGATATGTATGATAGATATTGGGTGTACACACTGTTAAATAGATATGATAGATATTGGGGGTACACCCTGATAGTTAGATATGATAGACATTGGGTGTACACATTGATAGATATATATGATAGACATTGGGTGTACACACTGATAGATATATATGATAGACATTGGGTGTACACACTGATAGATATTTATGATAGACATTGGGTGTACACACTGATAGATATATATGATAGACATTGGGTGTACACACTGATAGATATATATATGGTAGATATTGGGTGTACACACTGACAGATATCTATGATAGACATTGGGTGTACACACTGATAGATATATATGATAGACATTGGGTGTACACACTAATAGATATATATGATAGATATTGGGTGTACACTCTGATAGATATATATGATAGACATTGGGTGTACACACTGATAGATATATATGATAGACATTGGGTGTACACACTGATAGATATATATGATAGACATTGGGTGTACACACTGATAGATATATATGATAGACATTAGGTGTACACACTGATAGATATGTATGATAAACATTGGGTGTACACACCGATAGATATATATGATAGATATGATAGACATTGGGTGTAAACAATGCTAGATATATATGATAGACATTGGGTGTACACACTGATAGATATATATGATAGACATTGGGTGTAAACACTGATAGATATATATGATAGATATTGGGTATACACACTGATAGATATATATGATAGACATTGGGTGTACACACTGATAGATATATATGATAGATATTGGGTGTACACACTGTTAAATAGATATGATAGATATTGGGGGTACACACTGATAGTTAGATATGATAGACATTGGGTGTACACATTGATAGATATATATGATAGACATTGGGTGTAGACACTGATAGATATATATGATAGACATTGGGTGTACACACTGATAGATCTCTATGGTAGACATTGTGTGGACACGCTGATAGATATTTATGATAGACATTGGGTGTACACACCGATAGATATATATGATTGATATGATAGACATTGGGTGTAAACACTGATAGATATATATGATAGATATGATAGACATTGGGTGTACACACTGATAGATATATATGATAGACATTGGGTGTAGACACCGATAGATATATATGATAGATATGATAGACATTGGGTGTAAACACTGATAGATATATATGATAGATATGATAGACATTGGGTGTACACACTTATAGATATATATGATAGATATGATAGACATTGGGTGTAAACAATGATAGATATATATGATAGATATGATAGACATTGGGTGTACACACTGATAGATATATATGATAGACATTGGGTGTAGACACCGATAGATATATATGATAGATATGATAGACATTGGGTGTAGACACCGATAGATATATATGATAGATATGATAGACATTGGGTGTAAACACTGATAGATATATATGATAGATATGATAGACATTGGGTGTACACACTGATAGATATATATGATAGATATGATAGACATTGGGTGTACACACTGATAGATATATATGATAGACATTGGCTCTACACACTTATAGATATATATGATAGATATTGGGTGTACACACTGATAGATATATATGATAGACATAGGGTGTTATCACTGATTGATATATATGATAGACATTAGGTGTACACACTGATAGATATATATGATAGACATTGGGTGTATACACTGATAGAGATATATATGATAGACATTGGGTGTACACACTGATAGATATATATGATAGACATTGGGTGTAAACAATGCTAGATATATATGATAGACATTGGGTGTACACACTAATAGATATATATGATAGACATTGGCTCTACACACTTATAGATATATATGATAGATATTGGGTGTACACACTGATAGATATATATGATAGACATTGGGTGTACACACTGATAGATATATATGACAGACATTGGGTGTACACACTGATAGATATATATGATAGACATTGGGTGTATACACTGATTGATATATATGATAGACATTAGGTGTACACACTGATAGATATATATGATAGACATTGGGTGTATACACTGATAGAGATATATATGATAGACATTGGGTGTACACACTGATAGATAGATATGATAGACATTGGGTGTAAACAATGCTAGATATATATGATAGACATTGGGTGTACACACTGATAGATATATATGATAGACATTGGGTGTACACACTAATAGATATATATGATAGATATTGGGTATACACACTGATAGATATATATGATAGACATTGGGTGTACACACTGATAGATATATATGATAGATATTGGGTGTACACACTGTTAAATAGATATGATAGATATTGGGGGTACACACTGATAGTTAGATATGATAGACATTGGGTGTACACATTGATAGATATATATGATAGACATTGGGTGTACACACTGATAGATATATATGATAGACATTGGGTGTACACACTGATAGATATTTATGATAGACATTGGGTGTACACACTGATAGATATATATGATAGACATTGGGTGTACACACTGATAGATATATATATATGGTAGATAATGGGTGTACACACTGACAGATATCTATGATAGACATTGGGTGTACACACTGATAGATATATATGATAGACATTGGGTGTACACACTAATAGATATATATGATAGATATTGGGTGTACACACTGATAGATATATATGATAGACATTGGGTGTACACACTGATAGATATATATGATAGACATTGGGTGTACACACTGATAGATATATATGATAGACATTGGGTGTACACACTGATAGATATATATGATAGACATTAGGTGTACACACTGATAGATATATATGATAAACATTGGGTGTACACACCGATAGATATATATGATAGATATGATAGACATTGGGTGTAAACAATGCTAGATATATATGATAGACATTGGGTGTACACACTGATAGATATATATGATAGACATTGGGTGTAAACACTGATAGATATATATGATAGATATTGGGTATACACACTGATAGATATATATGATAGACATTGGGTGTACACCCTGATAGATATATATGATAGATATTGGGTGTACACACTGTTAAATAGATATGATAGATATTGGGGGTACACACTGATAGTTAGATATGATAGACATTGGGTGTACACATTGATAGATATTTATGATAGACATTGGGTGTAGACACTGATAGATATATATGATAGACATTGGGTGTACACACTGATAGATATATATGATAGACATTGGGTGTACACACTGATAGATCTCTATGATAGACATTGTGTGGACACTCTGATAGATATTTATGATAGACATTGGGTGTACACACCGATAGATATATATGATAGATATGATAGACATTGGGTGTAAACACTGATAGATATATATGATAGATATGATAGACATTGGGTGTACACACTGATAGATATATATATGATGGACATTGGGTGTACACACTGATAGATATATATATGGTAGATATTGGGTGTACACACTGACAGATATCTATGATAGACATTGGGTGTACACACTGATAGATATATATGATAGACATTGGGTGTACACACTAATAGATATATATGATAGATATTGGGTGTACATACTGATAGATATGTATATATGATTGACATTGGGTGTACACACCGATAGATATATATGATAGATATGATAGACATTGGGTGTACACACTGATAGATATATATGATAGACATTGGGTGTAGACACCGATAGATATATATGATAGATATGATAGACATTGGATGTAAACACTGATAGATATATATGATAGATATGATAGACATTGGGTGTACACACTGATAGATATATATGATAGATATGATAGACATTGGGTGTAAACAATGATAGATATATATGATAGATATGATAGACATTCGGTGTACACACTGATAGATATATATATATATATGATAGATATTGGGTGTACACACTGATAGATATATATGATAGATATGATAGACATTGGGTGTACACACTGATAGATATATATGATAGACATTGGGTGTACACACTAATAGATATATATGATAGACATTGGCTCTACACACTTATAGATATATATGAAAGATATTGGGTGTACACACTGATAGATATATATGATAGACATTGGGTGTACACACTGATAGATATATATGACAGACATTGGGTGTACACACTGATAGATATATATGATAGACATTGGGTGTATACACTGATTGATATATATGATAGACATTAGGTGTACACACTGATAGATATATATGATAGACATTGGGTGTATACACTGATAGAGATATATATGATAGACATTGGGTGTACACACTGATAGATAGATATGATAGACATTGGGTGTAAACAATGCTAGATATATATGATAGACATTGGGTGTACACACTGATAGACATATATGATAGACATTGGGTGTACACACTGATAGATATATATGATAGATATTGGGTATACACACTGATAGATATATATGATAGACATTGGGTGTACACACTGATAGATATGTATGATAGATATTGGGTGTACACACTGTTAAATAGATATGATAGATATTGGGGGTACACCCTGATAGTTAGATATGATAGACATTGGGTGTACACATTGATAGATATATATGATAGACATTGGGTGTACACACTGATAGATATATATGATAGACATTGGGTGTACACACTGATAGATATTTATGATAGACATTGGGTGTACACACTGATAGATATATATGATAGACATTGGGTGTACACACTGATAGATATATATATATGGTAGATATTGGGTGTACACACTGACAGATATCTATGATAGACATTGGGTGTACACACTGATAGATATATATGATAGACATTGGGAGTACACACTAATAGATATATATGATAGATATTGGGTGTACACTCTGATAGATATATATGATAGACATTGGGTGTACACACTGATAGATATATATGATAGACATTGGGTGTACACACTGATAGATATATATGATAGACATTGGGTGTACACACTGATAGATATATATGATAGACATTAGGTGTACACACTGATAGATATGTATGATAAACCTTGGGTGTACACACCGATAGATATATATGATAGATATGATAGACATTGGGTGTAAACAATGCTAGATATATATGATAGACATTGGGTGTACACACTGATAGATATATATGATAGACATTGGGTGTAAACACTGATAGATATATATGATAGATATTGGGTATACACACTGATAGATATATATGATAGACATTGGGTGTACACACTGATAGATATATATGATAGATATTGGGTGTACACACTGTTAAATAGATATGATAGATATTGGGGGTACACACTGATAGTTAGATATGATAGACATTGGGTGTACACACTGATAGATATATATGATAGACATTGGGTGTACACACTGATAGATATTTATGATAGACATTGGGTGTACACACTGATAGATATATATGATAGACATTGGGTGTACACACTGATAGATATATATATGGTAGATATTGGGTGTACACACTGACAGATATCTATGATAGACCTTGGGTGTACACACTGATAGATATATATGATAGACATTGGGTGTACACACTGATAGATATATATGACAGACATTGGGTGTACACACTGATAGATATATATGATAGACATTGGGTGTATACACTGATTGATATATATGATAGACATTAGGTGTACACACTGATAGATATATATGATAGACATTGGGTGTATACACTGATAGAGATATATATGATAGACATTGGGTGTACACACTGATAGATAGATATGATAGACATTGGGTGTAAACAATGCTAGATATATATGATAGACATTGGGTGTACACACTGATAGACATATATGATAGACATTGGGTGTACACACTGATAGATATATATGATAGATATTGGGTATACACACTGATAGATATATATGATAGACATTGGGTGTACACACTGATAGATATGTATGATAGATATTGGGTGTACACACTGTTAAATAGATATGATAGATATTGGGGGTACACCCTGATAGTTAGATATGATAGACATTGGGTGTACACATTGATAGATATATATGATAGACATTGGGTGTACACACTGATAGATATATATGATAGACATTGGGTGTACACACTGATAGATATTTATGATAGACATTGGGTGTACACACTGATAGATATATATGATAGACATTGGGTGTACACACTGATAGATATATATATATGGTAGATATTGGGTGTACACACTGACAGATATCTATGATAGACATTGGGTGTACACACTGATAGATATATATGATAGACATTGGGAGTACACACTAATAGATATATATGATAGATATTGGGTGTACACTCTGATAGATATATATGATAGACATTGGGTGTACACACTGATAGATATATATGATAGACATTGGGTGTACACACTGATAGATATATATGATAGACATTGGGTGTACACACTGATAGATATATATGATAGACATTAGGTGTACACTCTGATAGATATATATGATAGACATTGGGTGTACACACTGATAGATATATATGATAGACATTAGGTGTACACACTGATAGATATATATGATAGACATTGGGTGTACACACTGATAGATATATATGATAGACATTAGGTGTACACACTGATAGATATATATGATAAACATTGGGTGTACACACCGATAGATATATATGATAGATATGATAGACATTGTGTGTAAACAATGCTAGATATATATGATAGACATTGGGTGTACACACTGATAGATATATATGATAGACATTGGGTGTAAACACTGATAGATATATATGATAGATATTGGGTATACACACTGATAGATATATATGATAGACATTGGGTGTACACACTGATAGATATATATGATAGATATTGGGTGTACACACTGTTAAATAGATATGATAGATATTGGGGGTACACACTGATAGTTAGATATGATAGACATTGGGTGTACACATTGATAGATATATATGATAGACATTGGGTGTAGACACTGATAGATATATATGATAGACATTGGGTGTACACACTGATAGATCTCTATGGTAGACATTGTGTGGACACGCTGATAGATATTTATGATAGACATTTGGTGTACACACCGATAGATATATATGATTGATATGATAGACATTGGGTGTAAACACTGATAGATATATATGATAGATATGATAGACATTGGGTGTACACACTGATAGATATATATGATAGACATTGGGTGTAGACACCGATAGATATATATGATAGATATGATAGACATTGGGTGTAAACACTGATAGATAGATATGATAGATATGATAGACATTGGGTGTACACACTTATAGATATATATGATAGATATGATAGACATTGGGTGTAAACAATGATAGATATATATGATAGATATGATAGACATTGGGTGTACACACTGATAGATATATATGATAGACATTGGGTGTAGACACCGATAGATATATATGATAGATATGATAGACATTGGGTGTAGACACCGATAGATATATATGATAGATATGATAGACATTGGGTGTAAACACTGATAGATATATATGATAGATATGATAGACATTGGGTGTACACACTGATAGATATATATGATAGATATGATAGACATTGGGTGTACACACTGATAGATATATATGATAGACATTGGCTCTACACACTTATAGATATATATGATAGATATTGGGTGTACACACTGATAGATATATATGATAGACATAGGGTGTTATCACTGATTGATATATATGATAGACATTAGGTGTACACACTGATAGATATATATGATAGACATTGGGTGTATACACTGATAGAGATATATATGATAGACATTGGGTGTACACACTGATAGATATATATGATAGACATTGGGTGTAAACAATGCTAGATATATATGATAGACATTGGGTGTACACACTAATAGATATATATGAAAGACATTGGCTCTACACACTTATAGATATATATGATAGATATTGGGTGTACACACTGATAGATATATATGATAGACATTGGGTGTACACACTGATAGATATATATGACAGACATTGGGTGTACACACTGATAGATATATATAATAGACATTGGGTGTATACACTGATTGATATATATGATAGACATTAGGTGTACACACTGATAGATATATATGATAGACATTGGGTGTATACACTGATAGAGATATATATGATAGACATTGGGTGTACACACTGATAGATAGATATGATAGACATTGGGTGTAAACAATGCTAGATATATATGATAGACATTGGGTGTACACACTGATAGATATATATGATAGACATTGGGTGTACACACTAATAGATATATATGATAGATATTGGGTATACACACTGATAGATATATATGATAGACATTGGGTGTACACACTGATAGATATATATGATAGATATTGGGTGTACACACTGTTAAATAGATATGATAGATATTGGGGGTACACACTGATAGTTAGATATGATAGACATTGGGTGTACACATTGATAGATATATATGATAGACATTGGGTGTACACACTGATAGATATATATGATAGACATTGGGTGTACACACTGATAGATATTTATGATAGACATTGGGTGTACACACTGATAGATATATATGATAGACATTGGGTGTACACACTGATAGATATATATATGGTAGATAATGGGTGTACACACTGATAGATATATATATATGGTAGATAATGGGTGTACACACTGACAGATATCTATGATAGACATTGGGTGTACACACTGATAGATATATATGATAGACATTGGGTGTACACACTAATAGATATATATGATAGACATTGGGTGTACACACTGATAGATATATATATGATAGACATTGGGTGTACACACTGATAGATATATATGATAGACATTGGGTGTACACACTGATAGATATATATGATAGACATTGGGTGTACACACTGATAGATATATATGATAGACATTAGGTGTACACACTGATAGATATATATGATAAACATTGGGTGTACACACCGATAGATATATATGATAGATATGATAGACATTGGGTGTAAACAATGCTAGATATATATGATAGACATTGGGTGTACACACTGATAGATATATATGATAGACATTGGGTGTAAACACTGATAGATATATATGATAGATATTGGGTATACACACTGATAGATATATATGATAGACATTGGGTGTACACCCTGATAGATATATATGATAGATATTGGGTGTACACACTGTTAAATAGATATGATAGATATTGGGGGTACACACTGATAGTTAGATATGATAGACATTGGGTGTACACATTGATAGATATTTATGATAGACATTGGGTGTAGACACTGATAGATATATATGATAGACATTGGGTGTACACACTGATAGATATATATGATAGACATTGGGTGTACACACTGATAGATCTCTATGATAGACATTGTGTGGACACTCTGATAGATATTTATGATAGACATTGGGTGTACACACCGATAGATATATATGATAGATATGATAGACATTGGGTGTAAACACTGATAGATATATATGATAGATATGATAGACATTGGGTGTACACACTGATAGATATATATGATAGACATTGGGTGTACACACTGATAGATATATATATGGTAGATATTGGGTGTACACACTGACAGATATCTATGATAGACATTGGGTGTACACACTGATAGATATATATGATAGACATTGGGTGTACACACTAATAGATATATATGATAGATATTGGGTGTACATACTGATAGATATGTATATATGATTGACATTGGGTGTACACACCGATAGATATATATGATAGATATGATAGACATTGGGTGTACACACTGATAGATATATATGATAGACATTGGGTGTAGACACCGATAGATATATATGATAGATATGATAGACATTGGATGTAAACACTGATAGATATATATGATAGATATGATAGACATTGGGTGTACACACTGATAGATATATATGATAGATATGATAGACATTGGGTGTAATCAATGATAGATATATATGATAGATATGATAGACATTCGGTGTACACACTGATAGATATATATATATATATGATAGATATTGGGTGTACACACTGATAGATATATATGATAGATATGATAGACATTGGGTGTACACACTGATAGATATATATGATAGACATTGGGTGTACACACTAATAGATATATATGATAGACATTGGCTCTACACACTTATAGATATATATGATAGATATTGGGTGTACACACTGATAGATATATATGATAGACATTGGGTGTACACACTGATAGATATATATGACAGACATTGGGTGTACACACTGATAGATATATATGATAGACATTGGGTGTATACACTGATTGATATATATGATAGACATTAGGTGTACACACTGATAGATATATATGATAGACATTGGGTGTATACACTGATAGAGATATATATGATAGACATTGGGTGTACACACTGATAGATAGATATGATAGACATTGGGTGTAAACAATGCTAGATATATATGATAGACATTGGGTGTACACACTGATAGACATATATGATAGACATTGGGTGTACACACTGATAGATATATATGATAGATATTGGGTATACACACTGATAGATATATATGATAGACATTGGGTGTACACACTGATAGATATGTATGATAGATATTGGGTGTACACACTGTTAAATAGATATGATAGATATTGGGGGTACACCCTGATAGTTAGATATGATAGACATTGGGTGTACACATTGATAGATATATATGATAGACATTGGGTGTACACACTGATAGATATATATGATAGACATTGGGTGTACACACTGATAGATATTTATGATAGACATTGGGTGTACACACTGATAGATATATATGATAGACATTGGGTGTACACACTGATAGATATATATATGGTAGATATTGGGTGTACACACTGACAGATATCTATGATAGACATTGGGTGTACACACTGATAGATATATATGATAGACATTGGGAGTACACACTAATAGATATATATGATAGATATTGGGTGTACACTCTGATAGATATATATGATAGACATTGGGTGTACACACTGATAGATATATATGAGAAACATTGGGTGTACACACTGATAGATATATATGATAGACATTGGGTGTACACACTGATAGATATATATGATAGACATTAGGTGTACACACTGATAGATATGTATGATAAACCTTGGGTGTACACACCGATAGATATATATGATAGATATGATAGACATTGGGTGTAAACAATGCTAGATATATATGATAGACATTGGGTGTACACACTGATAGATATATATGATAGACATTGGGTGTAAACACTGATAGATATATATGATAGATATTGGGTATACACACTGATAGATATATATGATAGACATTGGGTGTACACACTGATAGATATATATGATAGATATTGGGTGTACACACTGTTAAATAGATATGATAGATATTGGGGGTACACACTGATAGTTAGATATGATAGACATTGGGTGTACACACTGATAGATATATATGATAGACATTGGGTGTACACACTGATAGATATTTATGATAGACATTGGGTGTACACACTGATAGATATATTTGATAGACATTGGGTGTACACACTGATAGATATATATATGGTAGATATTGGGTGTACACACTGACAGATATCTATGATAGACCTTGGGTGTACACACTGATAGATATATATGATAGACATTGGGTGTACACACTGATAGATATATATGACAGACATTGGGTGTACACACTGATAGATATATATGATAGACATTGGGTGTATACACTGATTGATATATATGATAGACATTAGGTGTACACACTGATAGATATATATGATAGACATTGGGTGTATACACTGATAGAGATATAAATGATAGACATTGGGTGTACACACTGATAGATAGATATGATAGACATTGGGTGTAAACAATGCTAGATATATATGATAGACATTGGGTGTACACACTGATAGACATATATGATAGACATTGGGTGTACACACTGATAGATATATATGATAGATATTGGGTATACACACTGATAGATATATATGATAGACATTGGGTGTACACACTGATAGATATGTATGATAGATATTGGGTGTACACACTGTTAAATAGATATGATAGATATTGGGGGTACACCCTGATAGTTAGATATGATAGACATTGGGTGTACACATTGATAGATATATATGATAGACATTGGGTGTACACACTGATAGATATATATGATAGACATTGGGTGTACACACTGATAGATATTTATGATAGACATTGGGTGTACACACTGATAGATATATATGATAGACATTGGGTGTACACACTGATAGATATATATATATGGTAGATATTGGGTGTACACACTGACAGATATCTATGATAGACATTGGGTGTACACACTGATAGATATATATGATAGACATTGGGAGTACACACTAATAGATATATATGATAGATATTGGGTGTACACTCTGATAGATATATATGATAGACATTGGGTGTACACACTGATAGATATATATGATAGACATTGGGTGTACACACTGATAGATATATATGATAGACATTGGGTGTACACACTGATAGATATATATGATAGACATTAGGTGTACACTCTGATAGATATATATGATAGACATTGGGTGTACACACTGATAGATATATATGATAGACATTAGGTGTACACACTGATAGATATATATGATAGACATTGGGTGTACACACTGATAGATATATATGATAGACATTAGGTGTACACACTGATAGATATGTATGATAAACATTGGGTGTACACACCGATAGATATATATGATAGATATGATAGACATTGGGTGTAAACAATGCTAGATATATATGATAGACATTGGGTGTACACACTGATAGATATATATGATAGACATTGGGTGTAAACACTGATAGATATATATATTATAGATATTGGGTATACACACTGATAGATATATATGATAGACATTGGGTGTACACACTGATAGATATATATGATAGATATTGGGTGTACACACTGTTAAATAGATATGATAGATATTGGGGGTACACACTGATAGTTAGATATGATAGACATTGGGTGTACACATTGATAGATATATATGATAGACATTGGGTGTAGACACTGATAGATATATATGATAGACATTGGGTGTACACACTGATAGATCTCTATGATAGACATTGTGTGGACACGCTGATAGATATTTATGATAGACATTGGGTGTACACACCGATAGATATATATGATAGATATGATAGACATTGGGTGTAAACACTGATAGATATATATGATAGATATGATAGACATTGGGTGTACACACTGATAGATATATATGATAGACATTGGGTGTAGACACCGATAGATATATATGATAGATATGATAGACATTGGGTGTAAACACTGATAGATATATATGATAGATATGATAGACATTGGGTGTACACACATAGATATATATGATAGATATGATAGACATTGGGTGTATACAATGATAGATATATATGATAGATATGATAGACATAGGGTGTACACACTGATAGATATATATGATAGACATTGGGTGTAGACACCGATAGATATATATGATAGATATGATAGACATTGGGTGTAAACACTGATAGATATATATGATAGATATGATAGACATTGGGTGTACACACTGATAGATATATATGATAGATATGATAGACATTGGGTGTACACACTAATAGATATATATGATAGACATTGGCTCTACACACTTATAGATATATATGATAGATATTGGGTGTACACACTGATAGATATATATGATAGACATTGGGTGTACACACTGATAGATATATATGACAGACATTGGGTGTACACACTGATAGATATATATGATAGACATTGGGTGTATACACTGATTGATATATATGATAGACATTGGGTGTACACACTGATAGATATATATGATAGACATTGGGTGTATACACTGATAGAGATATATATGATAGACATTGGGTGTACACACTGATAGATAGATATGATAGATATTGGGTGTAAACAATGCTAGATATATATGATAGACATTGGGTGTACACACTGATAGATATATATGATAGACATTTGGTGTACACACTGATAGATATATATGATAGATATTGGGTATACACACTGATAGATATATATGATAGACATTGGGTGTACACACTGATAGATATATATGATAGATATTGGGTGTACACACTGTTAAATAGATATGATAGATATTGGGGGTACACACTGATAGTTAGATATGATAGACATTGGGTGTACACATTGATAGATATATATGATAGACATTGGGTGTACACACTGATAGATATATATGAGAGACATTGGGTGTACACACTGATAGATATTTATGATAGACATTGGGTATACACACTGATAGATATATATATGGTAGATATTGGGTGTACACACTGACAGATATCTATGATAGACATTGGGTGTACACACTGATAGATATATATGATAGACATTGGGTGTACACACTAATAGATATATATGATAGATATTGGGTGTACATACTGATAGATATGTATATATGATTGACATTGGGTGTACACACTGATAGATATATATGATAGACATTGGGTGAACACACTGATAGATATATATGATAGACATTGGGTGTACACACCGATAGATATATATGATAGATATGATAGACATTGGGTGTAAACACTGATAGATATATATGATAGACATTGGGTGTAGACACCGATAGATATATATGATAGATATGATAGACATTGGGTGTAAACACTGATAGATATATATGATAGATATGATAGACATTGGGTGTACACACTGATAGATATATATGATAGATATGATAGACATTGGGTGTACACACTGATAGATATGATAGACATTGGGTGTACACACTGATAGATATATATGATAGACATTGGGTGTAGACACCGATAGATATATATGATAGATATGATAGACATTGGGTGTAAACACTGATAGATATATATGATAGATATGATAGACATTGGGTGTACACACTGATAGATATATATGATAGATATGATAGACATTGGGTGTAAACAATGATAGATATATATGATAGATATGATAGACATTGGGTGTACACACTGATAGATATATATATATATGATAGAAATTGGGTGTACACACTGATAGATATATATGATAGATATGATAGACATTGGGTGTACACACTGATAGATATATATGATAGACATTGGGTGTACACACTAATAGATATATATGATAGACATTGGCTCTACACACTTATAGATATATATGATAGATATTGGGTGTACACACTGATAGATATATATGATAGACATTGGGTGTACACACTGATAGATATATATGACAGACATTGGGTGTACACACTGATAGATATATATGATAGACATTGGGTGTATACACTGATTGATATTTATGATAGACATTAGGTGTACACACTGATAGATATATATGATAGACATTGGGTGTATACACTGATAGAGATATATATGATAGACATTGGGTGTACACACTGATAGATAGATATGATAGACATTGGGTGTACACAATGCTAGATATATATGATAGACATTGGGTGTACACACTGATAGACATATATGATAGATATTGGGTATACACACTGATAGATATATATGATAGACATTGGGTGTACACACTGATAGATATGTATGATAGATATTGGGTGTACACACTGTTAAATAGATATGATAGATATTGGGGGTACACCCTGATAGTTAGATATGATAGACATTGGGTGTACACATTGATAGATATATATGATAGACATTGGGTGTACACACTGATAGATATATATGATAGACATTGGGTGTACACACTGATAGATATTTATGATAGACATTGGGTGTACACACTGATAGATATATATGATAGACATTGGGTGTACACACTGATAGATATATATATGGTAGATATTGGGTGTACACACTGACAGATATCTATGATAGACATTGGGTGTACACACTGATAGATATATATGATAGACATTGGGTGTACACACTAATATATATGATAGATATTGGGTGTACACTCTGATAGATATATATGATAGACATTGGGTGTACACACTGATAGATATATATGATAGACATTGGGTGTACACACTGATAGATATATATGATAGACATTGGGTGTACACACTGATAGATATATATGATAGACATTAGGTGTACACACTGATAGATATGTATGATAAACATTGGGTGTACACACCGATAGATATATATGATAGATATGATAGACATTGGGTGTAAACAATGCTAGATATATATGATAGACATTGGGTGTACACACTGATAGATATATATGATAGACATTGGGTGTAAACACTGATAGATATATATGATAGATATTGGGTATACACACTGATAGATATATATGATAGACATTGGGTGTACACACTGATAGATATATATGATAGATATTGGGTGTACACACTGTTAAATAGATATGATAGATATTGGGGGTACACACTGATAGTTAGATATGATAGACATTGGGTGTACACATTGATAGATATATATGATAGACATTGGGTGTAGACACTGATAGATATATATGATAGACATTGGGTGTACACACTGATAGATCTCTATGGTAGACATTGTGTGGACACGCTGATAGATATTTATGATAGACATTGGGTGTACACACCGATAGATATATATGATTGATATGATAGACATTGGGTGTAAACACTGATAGATATATATGATAGATATGATAGACATTGGGTGTACACACTGATAGATATATATGATAGACATTGGGTGTAGACACCGATAGATATATATGATAGATATGTTAGACATTGGGTGTAAACACTGATAGATATATATGATAGATATGATAGACATTGGGTGTACACACTTATAGATATATATGATAGATATGATAGACATTGGGTGTAAACAATGATAGATATATATGATAGATATGATAGACATTGGGTGTACACACTGATAGATATATATGATAGACATTGGGTGTAGACACCGATAGATATATATGATAGATATGATAGACATTGGGTGTAGACACCGATAGATATATATGATAGATATGATAGACATTGGGTGTAAACACTGATAGATATATATGATAGATATGATAGACATTGGGTGTACACACTGATAGATATATATGATAGATATGATAGACATTGGGTGTACACACTGATAGATATAAATGATAGACATTGGCTCTACACACTTATAGATATATATGATAGATATTGGGTGTACACACTGATAGATATATATGATAGACATAGGGTGTTATCACTGATTGATATATATGATAGACATTAGGTGTACACACTGATAGATATATATGATAGACATTGGGTGTATACACTGATAGAGATATATATGATAGACATTGGGTGTACACACTGATAGATATATATGATAGACATTGGGTGTAAACAATGCTAGATATATATGATAGACATTGGGTGTACACACTAATAGATATATATGATAGACATTGGCTCTACACACTTATAGATATATATGATAGATATTGGGTGTACACACTGATAGATATATATGACAAACATTGGGTGTACACACTGATAGATATATATGATAGACATTGGGTTTATACACTGATTGATATATATGATAGACATTAGGTGTACACACTGATAGATATATATGATAGACATTGGGTGTAAACAATGCTAGATATATATGATAGACATTTGGTGTACACACTGATAGATATATATGATAGATATTGGGTATACACACTGATAGATATATATGATAGACATTGGGTGTACACACTGATAGATATATATGATAGATATTGGGTGTACACACTGTTAAATAGATATGATAGATATTGGGGGTACACACTGATAGTTAGATATGATAGACATTGGGTGTACACATTGATAGATATATATGATAGACATTGGGTGTACACACTGATAGATATATATGAGAGACATTGGGTGTACACACTGATAGATATTTATGATAGACATTGGGTATACACACTGATAGATATATATATGGTAGATATTGGGTGTACACACTGACAGATATCTATGATAGACATTGGGTGTACACACTGATAGATATATATGATAGACATTGGGTGTACACACTAATAGATATATATGATAGATATTGGGTGTACATACTGATAGATATGTATATATGATTGACATTGGGTGTACACACTGATAGATATATATGATAGACATTGGGTGAACACACTGATAGATATATATGATAGACATTGGGTGTACACACCGATAGATATATATGATAGATATGATAGACATTGGGTGTAAACACTGATAGATATATATGATAGACATTGGGTGTAGACACCGATAGATATATATGATAGATATGATAGACATTGGGTGTAAACACTGATAGATATATATGATAGATATGATAGACATTGGGTGTACACACTGATAGATATATATGATAGATATGATAGACATTGGGTGTACACACTGATAGATATGATAGACATTGGGTGTACACACTGATAGATATATATGATAGACATTGGTTGTAGACACCGATAGATATATATGATAGATATGATAGACATTGGGTGTAAACACTGATAGATATATATGATAGATATGATAGACATTGGGTGTACACACTGATAGATATATATGATAGATATGATAGACATTGGGTGTAAACAATGATAGATATATATGATAGATATGATAGACATTGGGTGTACACACTGATAGATATATATGATAGACATTGGGTGTACACACTAATAGATATATATGATAGACATTGGCTCTACACACTTATAGATATATATGATAGATATTGGGTGTACACACTGATAGATATATATGATAGACATTGGGTGTACACACTGATAGATATATATGACAGACATTGGGTGTACACACTGATAGATATATATGATAGACATTGGGTGTATACACTGATTGATATTTATGATAGACATTAGGTGTACACACTGATAGATATATATGATAGACATTGGGTGTATACACTGATAGAGATATATATGATAGACATTGGGTGTACACACTGATAGATAGATATGATAGACATTGGGTGTACACAATGCTAGATATATATGATAGACATTGGGTGTACACACTGATAGACATATATGATAGATATTGGGTATACACACTGATAGATATATATGATAGACATTGGGTGTACACACTGATAGATATGTATGATAGATATTGGGTGTACACACTGTTAAATAGATATGATAGATATTGGGGGTACACCCTGATAGTTAGATATGATAGACATTGGGTGTACACATTGATAGATATATATGATAGACATTGGGTGTACACACTGATAGATATATATGATAGACATTGGGTGTACACACTGATAGATATTTATGATAGACATTGGGTGTACACACTGATAGATATATATGATAGACATTGGGTGTACACACTGATAGATATATATATGGTAGATATTGGGTGTACACACTGACAGATATCTATGATAGACATTGGGTGTACACACTGATAGATATATATGATAGACATTGGGTGTACACACTAATATATATGATAGATATTGGGTGTACACTCTGATAGATATATATGATAGACATTGGGTGTACACACTGATAGATATATATGATAGACATTGGGTGTACACACTGATAGATATATATGATAGACATTGGGTGTACACACTGATAGATATATATGATAGACATTAGGTGTACACACTGATAGATATGTATGATAAACATTGGGTGTACACACCGATAGATATATATGATAGATATGATAGACATTGGGTGTAAACAATGCTAGATATATATGATAGACATTGGGTGTACACACTGATAGATATATATGATAGACATTGGGTGTAAACACTGATAGATATATATGATAGATATTGGGTATACACACTGATAGATATATATGATAGACATTGGGTGTACACACTGATAGATATATATGATAGATATTGGGTGTACACACTGTTAAATAGATATGATAGATATTGGGGGTACACACTGATAGTTAGATATGATAGACATTGGGTGTACACATTGATAGATATATATGATAGACATTGGGTGTAGACACTGATAGATATATATGATAGACATTGGGTGTACACACTGATAGATCTCTATGGTAGACATTGTGTGGACACGCTGATAGATATTTATGATAGACATTGGGTGTACACACCGATAGATATATATGATTGATATGATAGACATTGGGTGTAAACACTGATAGATATATATGATAGATATGATAGACATTGGGTGTACACACTGATAGATATATATGATAGACATTGGGTGTAGACACCGATAGATATATATGATAGATATGATAGACATTGGGTGTAAACACTGATAGATATATATGATAGATATGATAGACATTGGGTGTACACACTTATAGATATATATGATAGATATGATAGACATTGGGTGTAAACAATGATAGATATATATGATAGATATGATAGACATTGGGTGTACACACTGATAGATATATATGATAGACATTGGGTGTAGACACCGATAGATATATATGATAGATATGATAGACATTGGGTGTAGACACCGATAGATATATATGATAGATATGATAGACATTGGGTGTAAACACTGATAGATATATATGATAGATATGATAGACATTGGGTGTACACACTGATAGATATATATGATAGATATGATAGACATTGGGTGTACACACTGATAGATATATATGATAGACATTGGCTCTACACACTTATAGATATATATGATAGATATTGGGTGTACACACTGATAGATATATATGATAGACATAGGGTGTTATCACTGATTGATATATATGATAGACATTAGGTGTACACACTGATAGATATATATGATAGACATTGGGTGTATACACTGATAGAGATATATATGATAGACATTGGGTGTACACACTGATAGATATATATGATAGACATTGGGTGTAAACAATGCTAGATATATATGATAGACATTGGGTGTACACACTAATAGATATATATGATAGACATTGGCTCTACACACTTATAGATATATATGATAGATATTGGGTGTACACACTGATAGATATATATGATAGACATTGGGTGTACACACTGATAGATATATATGACAAACATTGGGTGTACACACTGATAGATATATATGATAGACATTGGGTTTATACACTGATTGATATATATGATAGACATTAGGTGTACACACTGATAGATATATATGATAGACATTGGGTGTAAACAATGCTAGATATATATGATAGACATTGGGTGTACACACTGATAGATATATATGATAGACATTGGGTGTACACACTAATAGATATATATGATAGATATTGGGTATACACACTGATAGATATATATGATAGACATTGGGTGTACACACTGATAGATATATATGATAGATATTGGGTGTACACACTGTTAAATAGATATGATAGATATTGGGGGTACACACTGATAGTTAGATATGATAGACATTGGGTGTACACATTGATAGATATATATGATAGACATTGGGTGTACACACTGATAGATATATATGATAGACATTGGGTGTACACACTGATAGATATTTATGATAGACATTGGGTGTACACACTGATAGATATATATGATAGACATTGGGTGTACACACTGATAGATATATATATGGTAGATAATGGGTGTACACACTGACAGATATCTATGATAGACATTGGGTGTACACACTGATAGATATATATGATAGACATTGGGTGTACACACTAATAGATATATATGATAGATATTGGGTGTACACACTGATAGATATATATGATAGACATTGGGTGTACACACTGATAGATATATATGATAGACATTGGGTGTACACACTGATAGATATATATGATAGACATTGGGTGTACACACTGATAGATATATATGATAGACATTAGGTGTACACACTGATAGATATATATGATAAACATTGGGTGTACACACCGATAGATATATATGATAGATATGATAGACATTGGGTGTAAACAATGCTAGATATATATGATAGACATTGGGTGTACACACTGATAGATATATATGATAGACATTGGGTGTAAACACTGATAGATATATATGATAGATATTGGGTATACACACTGATAGATATATATGATAGACATTGGGTGTACACCCTGATAGATATATATGATAGATATTGGGTGTACACACTGTTAAATAGATATGATAGATATTGGGGGTACACACTGATAGTTAGATATGATAGACATTGGGTGTACACATTGATAGATATTTATGATAGACATTGGGTGTAGACACTGATAGATATATATGATAGACATTGGGTGTACACACTGATAGATATATATGATAGACATTGGGTGTACACACTGATAGATCTCTATGATAGACATTGTGTGGACACTCTGATAGATATTTATGATAGACATTGGGTGTACACACCGATAGATATATATGATAGATATGATAGACATTGGGTGTAAACACTGATAGATATATATGATAGATATGATAGACATTGGGTGTACACACTGATAGATATATATGATAGACATTGGGTGTACACACTGATAGATATATATATATGGTAGATATTGGGTGTACACACTGACAGATATCTATGATAGACATTGGGTGTACACACTGATAGATATATATGATAGACATTGGGTGTACACACTAATAGATATATATGATAGATATTGGGTGTACATACTGATAGATATGTATATATGATTGACATTGGGTGTACACACCGATAGATATATATGATAGATATGATAGACATTGGGTGTACACACTGATAGATATATATGATAGACATTGGGTGTAGACACCGATAGATATATATGATAGATATGATAGACATTGGATGTAAACACTGATAGATATATATGATAGATATGATAGACATTGGGTGTACACACTGATAGATATATATGATAGATATGATAGACATTGGGTGTAAACAATGATAGATATATATGATAGATATGATAGACATTCGGTGTACACACTGATAGATATATATATATATGATAGATATTGGGTGTACACACTGATAGATATATATGATAGATATGATAGACATTGGGTGTACACACTGATAGATATATATGATAGACATTGGGTGTACACACTAATAGATATATATGATAGACATTGGCTCTACACACTTATAGATATATATGATAGATATTGGGTGTACACACTGATAGATATATATGATAGACATTGGGTGTACACACTGATAGATATATATGACAGACATTGGGTGTACACACTGATAGATATATATGATAGACATTGGGTGTATACACTGATTGATATATATGATAGACATTAGGTGTACACACTGATAGATATATATGATAGACATTGGGTGTGTACACTGATAGAGATATATATGATAGACATTGGGTGTACACACTGATAGATAGATATGATAGACATTGGGTGTAAACAATGCTAGATATATATGATAGACATTGGGTGTACACACTGATAGACATATATGATAGACATTGGGTGTACACACTGATAGATATATATGATAGATATTGGGTATACACACTGATAGATATATATGATAGACATTGGGTGTACACACTGATAGATATGTATGATAGATATTGGGTGTACACACTGTTAAATAGATATGATAGATATTGGGGGTACACCCTGATAGTTAGATATGATAGACATTGGGTGTACACATTGATAGATATATATGATAGACATTGGGTGTACACACTGATAGATATATATGATAGACATTGGGTGTACACACTGATAGATATTTATGATAGACATTGGGTGTACACACTGATAGATATATATGATAGACATTGGGTGTACACACTGATAGATATATATATGGTAGATATTGGGTGTACACACTGACAGATATCTATGATAGACATTGGGTGTACACACTGATAGATATATATGATAGACATTGGGAGTACACACTAATAGATATATATGATAGATATTGGGTGTACACTCTGATAGATATATATGATAGACATTGGGTGTACACACTGATAGATATATATGATAGACATTGGGTGTACACACTGATAGATATATATGATAGACATTGGGTGTACACACTGATAGATATATATGATAGACATTAGGTGTACACACTGATAGATATGTATGATAAACCTTGGGTGTACACACCGATAGATATATATGATAGATATGATAGACTTTGGGTGTAAACAATGCTAGATATATATGATAGACATTGGGTGTACACACTGATAGATATATATGATAGACATTGGGTGTAAACACTGATAGATATATATGATAGATATTGGGTATACACACTGATAGATATATATGATAGACATTGGGTGTACACACTGATAGATATATATGATAGATATTGGGTGTACACACTGTTAAATAGATATGATAGATATTGGGGGTACACACTGATAGTTAGATATGATAGACATTGGGTGTACACACTGATAGATATATATGATAGACATTGGGTGTACACACTGATAGATATTTATGATAGACATTGGGTGTACACACTGATAGATATATATGATAGACATTGGGTGTACACACTGATAGATATATATATGGTAGATATTGGGTGTACACACTGACAGATATCTATGATAGACCTTGGGTGTACACACTGATAGATATATATGATAGACATTGGGTGTACACACTGATAGATATATATGACAGACATTGGGTGTACACACTGATAGATATATATGATAGACATTGGGTGTATACACTGATTGATATATATGATAGACATTAGGTGTACACACTGATAGATATATATGATAGACATTGGGTGTATACACTGATAGAGATATATATGATAGACATTGGGTGTACACACTGATAGATAGATATGATAGACATTGGGTGTAAACAATGCTAGATATATATGATAGACATTGGGTGTACACACTGATAGACATATATGATAGACATTGGGTGTACACACTGATAGATATATATGATAGATATTGGGTATACACACTGATAGATATATATGATAGACATTGGGTGTACACACTGATAGATATGTATGATAGATATTGGGTGTACACACTGTTAAATAGATATGATAGATATTGGGGGTACACCCTGATAGTTAGATATGATAGACATTGGGTGTACACATTGATAGATATATATGATAGACATTGGGTGTACACACTGATAGATATATATGATAGACATTGGGTGTACACACTGATAGATATTTATGATAGACATTGGGTGTACACACTGATAGATATATATGATAGACATTGGGTGTACACACTGATAGATATATATATATATGGTAGATATTGGGTGTACACACTGACAGATATCTATGATAGACATTGGGTGTACACACTGATAGATATATATGATAGACATTGGGAGTACACACTAATAGATATATATGATAGATATTGGGTGTACACTCTGATAGATATATATGATAGACATTGGGTGTACACACTGATAGATATATATGATAGACATTGGGTGTACACACTGATAGATATATATGATAGACATTGGGTGTACACACTGATAGATATATATGATAGACATTAGGTGTACACTCTGATAGATATATATGATAGACATTGGGTGTACACACTGATAGATATATATGATAGACATTAGGTGTACACACTGATAGATATATATGATAGACATTGGGTGTACACACTGATAGATATATATGATAGACATTAGGTGTACACACTGATAGATATGTATGATAAACATTGGGTGTACACACCGATAGATATATATGATAGATATGATAGACATTGGGTGTAAACAATGCTAGATATATATGATAGACATTGGGTGTACACACTGATAGATATATATGATAGACATTGGGTGTAAACACTGATAGATATATATGATAGATATTGGGTATACACACTGATAGATATATATGATAGACATTGGGTGTACACACTGATAGATATATATGATAGATATTGGGTGTACACACTGTTAAATAGATATGATAGATATTGGGGGTACACACTGATAGTTAGATATGATAGACATTGGGTGTACACATTGATAGATATATATGATAGACATTGGGTGTAGACACTGATAGATATATATGATAGACATTGGGTGTACACACTGATAGATCTCTATGATAGACATTGTGTGGACACGCTGATAGATATTTATGATAGACATTGGGTGTACACACCGATAGATATATATGATAGATATGATAGACATTGGGTGTAAACACTGATAGATATATATGATAGATATGATAGACATTGGGTGTACACACTGATAGATATATATGATAGACATTGGGTGTAGACACCGATAGATATATATGATAGATATGATAGACATTGGGTGTAAACACTGATAGATATATATGATAGATATGATAGACATTGGGTGTACACACATAGATATATATGATAGATATGATAGACATTGGGTGTATACAATGATAGATATATATGATAGATATGATAGACATAGGGTGTACACACTGATAGATATATATGATAGACATTGGGTGTAGACACCGATAGATATATATGATAGATATGATAGACATTGGGTGTAAACACTGATAGATATATATGATAGATATGATAGACATTGGGTGTACACACTGATAGCTATATATGATAGATATGATAGACATTGGGTGTACACACTGATAGATATATATGATAGACATTGGCTCTACACACTTATAGATATATATGATAGATATTGGGTGTACACACTGATAGATATATATGATAGACATAGGGTGTATTCACTGATTGATATATATGATAGACATTAGGTGTACACACTGATAGATATATATGATAGACATTGGGTGTATACACTGATAGAGATATATATGATAGACATTGGGAGTACACACTGATAGATATATATGATAGACATTGGGTGTAAACAATGCTAGATATATATGATAGACATTGGGTGTACACACTAATAGATATATATGATAGACATTGGCTCTACACACTTATAGATATATATGATAGATATTGGGTGTACACACTGATAGATATATATGATAGACATTGGGTGTACACACTGATAGATATATATGACAGACATTGGGTGTACACACTGATAGATATATATGATAGACATTGGGTGTATACACTGATTGATATATATGATAGACATTGGGTGTACACACTGATAGATATATATGATAGACATTGGGTGTATACACTGATAGAGATATATATGATAGACATTGGGTGTACACACTGATAGATAGATATGATAGATATTGGGTGTAAACAATGCTAGATATATATGATAGACATTGGGTGTACACACTGATAGATATATATGATAGACATTTGGTGTACACACTGATAGATATATATGATAGATATTGGGTATACACACTGATAGATATATATGATAGACATTGGGTGTACACACTGATAGATATATATGATAGATATTGGGTGTACACACTGTTAAATAGATATGATAGATATTGGGGGTACACACTGATAGTTAGATATGATAGACATTGGGTGTACACATTGATAGATATATATGATAGACATTGGGTGTACACACTGATAGATATATATGAGAGACATTGGGTGTACACACTGATAGATATTTATGATAGACATTGGGTATACACACTGATAGATATATATGATAGACATTGGGTGTACACACTGATAGATATATATATATGGTAGATATTGGGTGTACACACTGACAGATATCTATGATAGACATTGGGTGTACACACTGATAGATATATATGATAGACATTGGGTGTACACACTAATAGATATATATGATAGATATTGGGTGTACACACTGATAGATATATATGATAGACATTGGGTGTACACACTGATAGATATATATGATAGACATTGGGTGTACACACTGATAGATATATATGATAGACATTGGGTGTACACACTGATAGATATATATGATAGACATTAGGTGTACACACTGATAGATATATATGATAAACATTGGGTGTACACACCGATAGATATATATGATAGATATGATAGACATTGGGTGTAAACAATGCTAGATATATATGATAGACATTGGGTGTACACACTGATAGATATATATGATAGACATTGGGTGTAAACACTGATAGATATATATGATAGATATTGGGTATACACACTGATAGATATATATGATAGACATTGGGTGTACACCCTGATAGATATATATGCTAGATATTGGGTGTACACACTGTTAAATAGATATGATAGATATTGGGGGTACACACTGATAGTTAGATATGATAGACATTGGGTGTACACATTGATAGATATATATGATAGACATTGGGTGTAGACACTGATAGATATATATGATAGACATTGGGTGTACACACTGATAGATATATATGATAGACATTGGGTGTACACACTGATAGATCTCTATGATAGACATTGTGTGGACACGCTGATAGATATTTATGATAGACATTGGGTGTACACACCGATAGATATATATGATAGATATGATAGACATTGGGAGTAAACACTGATAGATATATATGATAGATATGATAGACATTGGGTGTACACACTGATAGATATATATGATAGACATTGGGTGTAGACACCGATAGATATATATGATAGATATGATAGACATTGGGTGTAAACACTGAAAGATATATATGATAGATATGATAGACATTGGGTGTACACACTGATAGATATATATGATAGATATGATAGACATTGGGTGTAAACAATGATAGATATATATGATAGATATGATAGACATTGGGTGTACACACTGATAGATATATATGATAGACATTGGGTGTAGACACCGATAGATATATATGATAGATATGATAGACATTGGGTGTAAACACTGATAGATATATATGATAGATGTGATAGACATTGGGTGTACACACTGATAGATATATATGATAGATATGATAGACATTGGGTGTACACACTGATAGATATATATGATAGACATTGGGTGTACACACTGATAGATATATATGATAGACATTGGCTCTACACACTTATAGATATATATGATAGATATTGGGTGTACACACTGATAGATATATATGATAGACATAGGGTGTATACACTGATTGATATATATGATAGACATTAGGTGTACACACTGATAGATATATATGATAGACATTGGGTGTATACACTGATAGAGATATATATGATAGACATTGGGTGTACACACTGATAGATATATATGATAGACATTGGGTGTAAACAATGCTAGATATATATGATAGACATTGGGTGTACACACTGATAGATATATATGATAGACATTGTGTGTACACACTGATAGATATATATGATAGACATTAGGTGTGCACACTGATATATATATATGATAGACATTGGGTGTATACACTGATAGAGATATATATGATAGACATTGGGTGTACACACTGATAGATAGATATGATAGACATTGGGTGTAAACAATGCTAGATATATATGATAGACATTGGGTGTACACACTGATAGATATCTATGATAGACATTGGGTGTACACACTGATAGATATATATGATAGACATTGGGTGTACACACTGATAGATATATATGATAGACATTGGGTGTACACACTGATAGATATATATGATAGATATTGGGTATACACACTGATAGATATATATGATAGACATTGCTTGCACACACTGATAGGTATATATGAAAGATATTGGGTGTACACACTGTTAAATAGATATGATAGATATTGGGGGTACACACTGATAGTTTGATATGATAGACATTGGGTGTACACATTGATAGATATATATATATATATATATATATGGTAGATATTGGGTGTACACACTGACAGATATCTATGATAGACATTGGGTGTACACACTGATAGATATATATGATAGACATTGGGTGTACACACTAATAGATATATTTGATAGATATTGGGTGTACACACTGATAGATATATATGATAGACATTGGGTGTACACACTGATAGATATATATGATAGACATTGGGTGTACACACTGATAGATATATATGATAGACATTGGGTGTACACACTGATAGATATATATGATAGACATTAGGTGTACACACTGATAGATATATATGATAAACATTGGGTGTACACACCGATAGATATATATGATAGGTATGATAGACATTGGGTGTAAACAATGCTAGATATATATGATAGACATTGGGTGTACACACTGATAGATATATATGATAGATATTGGGTATACACACTGATAGATATATATGATAGACATTGGGTGTACACACTGATAGATATATATGATAGATATTGGGTGTACACACTGGTAAATAGATATGATAGATATTGGGGTACACATTGATAGTTAGATATGATAGACATTGGGTGTACACATTGATAGATATATATGATAGACATTGGGTGTAGACACTGATAGATATATATGATAGACATTGGGTGTACACACTGATAGATATATATGATAGACATTGGGTGTACACACTGATAGATCTCTATGATAGACATTGTGTGGACACGCTGATAGACATTTATGATAGACATTGGGTGTACAAACTGATAGATATATATGATAGACATTGGGTGTACACACTGATAGATATATATATGATAGATATTGGGTGTACACACTGACAGATATATATGATAGACATAGGGTGTATACACCGATAGATATATATGATAGACATTAGGTGTACACACTGATAGATATGTATGATAGAGATTGGGTGTATACACTGATAGATAGATATATGATAGACATTGGGTGTACACACTGATAGATATATATGATAGATATGATAGACATTGGGTGTAAACACTGATAGATATATATGATAGATATGATAGACATTGGGTGTACACACTGATAGATATATATGATAGACATTGGGTGTACACACCGATAGATATATATGATAGATATGATAGACATTGGGTGTAAACACTGATAGATATATATGATAGATATGATAGACATTGGCTGTACACACTGATAGATATATATGATAGATATGATAGACATTGGGTGCAAACAATGATAGATATATATGATAGATATGATAGACATGGGTGTACACACTGATAGATATATATATGAAAGATATGATAGACATTGGGTGTACACACTGATAGATATATATGATAGATAAGATAGACATTGGGTGTACACACTGATAGATATAAATGATAGACATTGGGTGTACACACTGATAGATCTCTATGATAGACATTGGGTGGACACGCTGATAGATATTTATGATAGACATTGGGTGTACACACTGATAGATATATATGATAGACATTGGGTGTACACACTGATAGATATATATATGGTAGATATTGGGTGTACACACTGACAGATATCTATGATAGACATTGGGTGTACACACTGATAGATATATATGATAGACATTGGGTGTACACACTAATAGATATATATATGATAGATATTGGGTGTACATACTGATAGATATGTATATATGATAGACATTGGGTGTACACACTGATAGATATATATGATTGACTTTGGGTGTACACTCTGATAGATATATATGAAAGACATTGGGTGAACACACTGATAGATATATATGATAGACATTGGGTGTACACACCGATAGATATATATGATAGACATTGGGTGTACACACTGATAGATATATATGATAGACATTGGGTGTACACACTGATAGATATATATGATAGATATGATAGACATTGGGTGTAAACACTGATAGATATATATGATAGATATGATAGACATTGGGTGTACTCACTGATAGATATATATGATAGACATTGGGTGTACACACCGATAGATATATATGATAGATATGATAGACATTGGGTGTAAACACTGATAGATATATATGATAGATATGATAGACATTGGCTGTACACACTGATAGATATATATGATAGATATGATAGACATTGGGTGTAAACAATGATAGATATATATGATAGATATGATAGACATTGGGTGTACACACTGATAGATATTTATATGATAGATATGATAGACATTGGGTGTACACACTGATAGATATATATGATAGATATGATAGACATTGGGTGTAAACACTGATAGATATATATGATAGATATGATAGACATTGGGTGTAAACAATGCTAGATATATATGATAGACATTGGGTGTACACACTAATAGATATATATGATAGACATTGGCTCTACACACTTATAGATATATATGATAGATATTGGGTGTACACACTGATAGATATATATGATAGACATTGGGTGTACACACTGATAGATATATATGACAGACATTGGGTGTACACACTGATAGATATATATGATAGACATTGGGTGTATACACTGATTGATATATATGATAGACATTAGGTGTACACACTGATAGATATATATGATAGACATTGGGTGTATACACTGATAGAGATATATATGATAGACATTGGGTGTAAACACTGATAGATAGATATGATAGACATTGGGTGTAAACAATGCTAGATATATATGATAGACATTGGGTGTACACACTGATAAATAGATATATATGATAGACATTGGGTGTACACACTGATAGATATATATGATAGATATTGGGTATACACACTGATAGATATATATGATAGACATTGGGTGTACACACTGATAGATATATATGATAGAAATTGGGTGTACACACTGTTAGATATATATGATAGATATTGGGTGTACACACTGTTAAATAGATATGATAGATATTGGGGGTACACACTGATAGTTAGATATGATAGACATTGGGTGTACACATTGATAGATATATATGATAGACATTGGGTGTACACACTGATAGATATATATGATAGACATTGGGTGTACACACTGATAGATATTTATGATAGGCATTGGGTGTACACACTGATAGATATATATGATAGACATTGGGTGTACACACTGATAGATATATATATGGTAGATATTGGGTGTACACACTGACAGATATCTATGATAGACATTGGGTGTACACACTGATAGATATATATGATAGACATTGGGTGTACACACTAATAGATATATATGATAGATATTCGGTGCACACACAGATATATATGATAGACATTGGGTGTACACACTGATAGATATATATGATAGACATTGGGTGTACACACTGATAGATATATATGATAGACATTGGGTGTACACACTGATAGATATATATGATAGACATTAGGTGTACACACTGATAGATATATATGATAAACATTGGGTGTACACACTGATAGATATATATGATAGATATGATAGACATTGGGTGTAAACAATGCTAGATATATATGATAGACATTGGGTGTACACACTGATAGATATATATGATAGACATTGGGTTTAAACACTTATAGATATATATGATAGATATTGGGTATACACACTGATAGATATATATGATAGACATTGGGTGTACACACTGATAGATATATATGATAGATATTGGGTGTACACACTGTTAAATAGATATGATAGATATTGGGGGTACACACTGATAGTTAGATATGATAGACATTGGGTGTACACATTGATAGATATATATGATAGACATTGGGTGTACACACTGATAGATATATATGATAGACATTGGGTGTACACACTGATAGATATTTATGATAGACATTGGGTGTACACACTGATAGATATATTTGATAGACATTGGGTGTACACACTGATAGATATATATATATGGTAGATATTGGGTGTACACACTGACAGATATCTATGATAGACATTGGGTGTACACACTGATAGATATATATGATAGACATTGGGTGTACACACTAATAGATATATATGATAGATATTCGGTGTACACACTGATATATATATATGATAGACATTGGGTGTACACACTGATAGATATATATATGGTAGATATTGGGTGTACACACTGACAGATATCTATGATAGACATTGGGTGTACACACTGATAGATATATATGATAGACATTGGGTGTACACACTAATAGATATATATGATAGATATTCGGTGTACACACTGATAGATATATATGATAGACATTGGGTTTAAACACTTATAGATATATATGATAGATATTGGGTATACACACTGATAGATATATATGATAGACATTGGGTGTACACACTGATAGATATATATGATAGATATTGGGTGTACACACTGTTAAATAGATATGATAGATATTGGGGGTACATACTGATAGTTAGATATGATAGACATTGGGTGTACGCATTGATAGATATATATGATAGACATTGGGTGTAGACACTGATAGACATATATGATAGATATTCGGTGTACACACTGATAGATATATATGATAGACATTGGGTGTACACACTTATAGATATATATGATAGATATTGGGTGTACACACTGATAGATATATATGATAGACATTGGGTGTACACACTGATAGATATATATGACAGACATTGGGTGTACACACTGATAGATATATATGATAGACATTGGGTGTATACACTGATTGATATATATGATAGACATTAGGTGTACACACTGATAGATATATATGATAGACATTGGGTGTATACACTGATAGAGATATATATGATAGACATTGGGTGTAAACACTGATAGATAGATATGATAGACATTGGGTGTAAACAATGCTAGATATATATGATAGTCATTGGGTGTACACACTGATAAATAGATATATATGATAAACATTGGGTGTACACACTGATAGATATATATGATAGATATTGGGTATACACATTGATAGATATATATGATAGACATTGGGTGTACACACTGATAGATATATATGATAGATATTGGGTGTACACACTGTTAGATATATATGATAGATATTGGGTGTACACACTGTTAAATAGATATGATAGATATTGGGGGTACACACTGATAGTTAGATATGATAGACATTGGGTGTACACATTGATAGATATATATGATAGACATTGGGTGTACACACTGATAGATATATATGATAGACATTGGGTGTACACACTGATAGATATTTATGATAGACATTGGGTGTACACACTGATAGATATATATATGATAGACATTGGGTGTACACACTGATAGATATATATATATGGTAGATATTGGGTGTACACACTGACAGATATCTATGATAGACATTGGGTGTACACACTGATAGATATATATGATAGACATTGGGTGTACACACTAATAGATATATATGATAGATATTCGGTGTACACACTGATAGATATATATGATAGACATTGGGTGTACACACTGATAGATATATATGATAGACATTGGGTGTACACACTGATAGATATATATGATAGACATTGGGTGTACACACTGATAGATATATATGATAGACATTAGGTGTACACACTGATAGATATATATGATAAACATTGGGTGTACACACTGATAGATATATATGATAGATATGATAGACATTGGGTGTAAACAATGCTAGATATATATGATAGACATTGGGTGTACACACTGATAGATATATATGATAGACATTGGGTTTAATCACTTATAGATATATATGATAGATATTGGGTATACACACTGATAGATATATATGATAGACATTGGGTGTACACACTGATAGATATATATGATAGATATTGGGTGTACACACTGTTAAATAGATATGATAGATATTGGGGGTACACACTGATAGTTAGATATGATAGACATTGGGTGTACACATTGATAGATATATATGATAGACATTGGGTGTACACACTGATAGATATATATGATAGACATTGGGTGTACACACTGATAGATATTTATGATAGACATTGGGTGTACACACTGATAGATATATATGATAGACATTGGGTGTACACACTGATAGATATATATATATGGTAGATATTGGGTGTACACACTGACAGATATCTATGATAGACATTGGGTGTACACACTGATAGATATATATGATAGACATTGGGTGTACACACTAATAGATATATATGATAGATATTCGGTGTACACACTGATAGATATATATGATAGACATTGGGTGTACACACTGATAGATATATATGATAGACATTGGGTGTACACACTGATAGATATATATGATAAACATTGGGTGTACACACTGATAGATATATATGATAGATATGATAGACATTGGGTGTAAACAATGCTAGATTTATATGATAGACATTGGGTGTACACACTGATAGATATATATGATAGACATTGGGTTTAAACACTTATAGATATATATGATAGATATTGGGTATACACACTGATAGATATATATGATAGACATTGGGTGTACACACTGATAGATATATATGATAGATATTGGGTGTACACACTGTTAAATAGATATGATAGATATTGGGGGTACATACTGATAGTCAGATATGATAGACATTGGGTGTACGCATTGATAGATATATATGATAGACATTGGGTGTAGACACTGATAGACATATATGATAGACATTGGGTGTACACACTGATAGATATATATGATAGACATTGGGTGTACACACTGATAGATATATATGATAGACATTGGGTGTACACACTGATAGATCTCTATGATAGACATTGTGTGGACACGCTGATAGATATTTATGATAGACATTGGGTGTACACACCGATAGATATATATGATAGATATGATAGACATTGGGAGTAAACACTGATAGATATATATGATAGATATGATAGACATTGGGTGTACACACTGATAGATATTTATGATAGACATTGGGTGTAGACACCGATAGATATATATGATAGATATGATAGACATTGGGTGTAAACACTGAAAGATATATATGATAGATATGATAGACATTGGGTGTACACACTGATAGATATATATGATAGATATGATAGACATTGGGTGTAAACAATGATAGATATATATGATAGATATGATAGACATTGGGTGTACACACTGATAGATATATATGATAGACATTGGGTGTAGACACCGATAGATATATATGATAGATATGATAGACATTGGGTGTAAACACTGATAGATATATATGATAGATATGATAGACATTGGGTGTACACACTGATAGATATATATGATAGATATGATAGACATTGGGTGTACACACTGATAGATATATATGATAGACATTGGGTGTACACACTGATAGATATATATGATAGACATTGGCTCTACACACTTATAGATATATATGATAGATATTGGGTGTACACACTGATAGATATATATGATAGACATAGGGTGTATACACTGATTGATATATATGATAGACATTAGGTGTACACACTGATAGATATATATGATAGACATTGGGTGTATACACTGATAGAGATATATATGATAGACATTGGGTGTACACACTGATAGATATTTATGATAGACATTGGGTGTAAACAATGCTAGATATATATGATAGACATTGGGTGTACACACTGATAGATATATATGATAGACATTGTGTGTACACACTGATAGATATATATGATAGACATTAGGTGTACACACTGATAGATATATATGATAGACATTGGGTGTATACACTGATAGAGATATATATGATAGACATTGGGTGTACACACTGATAGATAGTTATGATAGACATTGGGTGTAAACAATGCTAGATATATATGATAGACATTGGGTGTACACACTGATAGATATCTATGATAGACATTGGGTGTACACACTGATAGATATATATGATAGACATTGGGTGTACACACTGATAGATATATATGATAGACATTGGGTGTACACACTGATAGATATATATGATAGATATTGGGTATACACACTGATAGATATATATGATAGACATTGCTTGTACACACTGATAGGTATATATGATAGATATTGGGTGTACACACTGTTAAATAGATATGATAGATATTGGGGGTACACACTGATAGTTTGATATGATAGACATTGGGTGTACACATTGATAGATATATATGATAGACATTGGGTGTACACACTGATAGATATATATGATAGACATTGGGTGTTCACACTGATAGATATATATGATAGACATTGGGTGTACACACTGATAGATCTCTATGATAGACATTGGGTGGACACGCTGATAGATTTTTATGATAGACATTGGGTGTACACACTGATAGATATATATGATAGACATTGGGTGTACACACTAATAGATATATATGATAGATATTGGGTGTACACACTGATAGATATATATGATAGACATTGGGTGTACACACTGATAGATATATATGATAGACATTGGGTGTAAACCCTGATAGATATATATGATAGATATTGGGTGTACACACTGATAGATATATATGATAGACATTGGGTGTACACACTGATAGATATATATGATAGACATTGGGTGTACACACTGATAGATATATATGATAGACATTAGGTGTACACACTGATAGATATATATGATAAACATTGGGTGTACACACCGATAGATATATATGATAGATATGATAGACATTGGGTGTAAACAATGCTAGATATATATGATAGACATTGGGTGTACACACTGATAGATATATATGATAGACATTGGGTGTAAACCCTGATATATATATATGATAGATATTGGGTATACACACTGATAGATATATATGATAGACATTGGGTGTACACACTGATAGATATATGTGATAGATATTGGGTGTACACACTGTTAAATAGATATGATAGATATTGGGGTACACACTGATAGTTAGATATGATAGACATTGGGTGTACACATTGATAGATATATATGATAGACATTGGGTGTAGACACTGATAGATATATATGATAGACATTGGGTGTACACACTGATAGATATATATGATAGACATTGGGTGTACACACTGATAGATCTCTATGATAGACATTGTGTGGACACGCTGATAGATATTTATGATAGACATTGGGTGTACACACTGATAGATATATATGATAGACATTGGGTGTACACACTGATAGATATGTATGATAGAGATTGGGTGTATACACTGATAGATATATATATGATAGACATTGGGTGTACACACCGATAGATATATATGATAGATATGATAGACATTGGGTGTACACACTGATAGATATATATGATAGACATTGGGTGTACACACCGATAGATATATATGATAGATATGATAGACATTGGGTGTAAACACTGATAGATATATATGATAGATATGATAGACATTGGCTGTACACACTGATAGATATATATGATAGATATGATAGACATTGGGTGAAAACAATGATAGATATATATGATAGATATGATAGACATGGGTGTACACACTGATAGATATATATATGATAGATATGATAGACATTGGGTGTACACACTGATAGATATATATGATAGATATTATAGACATTGGGTGTACACACTGATAGATATAAATGATAGACATTGGGTGTACACACTGATAGATCTCTATGATAGACATTGGGTGGACACGCTGATAGATATTTATGATAGACATTGGGTGTACACACTGATAGATATATATGATAGACATTGGGTGTACACACTGATAGATATATATATATATGGTAGATATTGGGTGTACACACTGACAGATATCTATGATAGACATTGGGTGTACACACTGATAGATATATATGATAGACATTGGGTGTACACACTAATAGATATATATGATAGATATTGGGTGTACATACTGATAGATATGTATATATGATAGACATTGGGTGTACACACTGATAGATATATATGATAGACATTGGGTGTACACACTGATAGATATATATGATAGATATTGGGTGTACATACTGATAGATATATATGATAAACATTGGGTGTACACACTGATAGATATATATGATAGACATTGGGTGTACACACTGATAGATATATATGATAGACATTGGGTGTACATACTGATAGATATATATGATAGACATTGGTTGTACAGACTTATAGATAGATATGATAGACATTGGGTGTACACACTGAAAGAGATCTATGATAGACATTGGGTGTACACACTGAAAGAGATCTATGATAGATGTTGGGTGTACACACTGATAGATATATATGATAGACATTGGGTGTACACACTGATAGATCTCTACGATAGACATTGGATGTACCCACTGATAGATATATATGATAGACATTGGGTGTACACACTGATAGATCTCCATGATATACATTGGGTGTACACACTGATAGATCTCTATGATATACATTGGGTGTACACACTGATAGATATATATGATAGACATTAGGGGTACACACTGATAGATATCTATGATAGACATTGGGTGTTCACACTAATATATATATATGTTAGACATTGGGTGTACACACTGATAGATATATGTGATAGACATTGGGTGTACACACTGATAGATATATGTGATAGACATTGGGTGTACACACTGATAGATGTGTATGGTAGACATTGGGTGTACACACTGATAGATATGTATGATAGACATTTGGTGTACACACTGAGAGATATGATAGACATTGGGTGTACACACTGATATATATATATATATAATAGACATTGGGTGTACACACTGATAGATATATATATATATGATAGATATTGGGTGTACACACTGACAGATATCTATGATAGACATTGGGTGTACACACTGATAGATATATATGATAGACATTGGGTGTACACACTGATAGATATATATGATAGATATTGGGTGTACATACTGATAGATATGTATATATGATAGACATTGGGTGTACACACTGATAGATATATATGATTGACATTGGGTGTACACACTGATAGATATATATGATAGACATTGGGTGAACACACTGATAGATATATATGATAGATATGATAGACATTGGGTGTACACACTGATAGATATATATGATAGACATTGGGTGTACACACTGATAGATCTCTATGATAGACATTGGGTGGACACGCTGATAGATATTTATGATAGACATTGGGTGTACACACTGATAGATATATATGATAGACATTGGGTGTACACACTGATAGATATATATGGTAGATATTGGGTGTACACACTGACAGATATCTATGATAGACATTGGGTGTACACACTGATAGATATATATGATAGACATTGGGTGTACACACTAATAGATATATATGATAGATATTGGGTGTACATACTGATAGATATGTATATATGATAGACATTGGGTGTACACACTGATAGATATATATGATAGACATTGGGTGTACACACTGATAGATATATATGATAGATATTGGGTGTACATACTGATAGATATATATGATAAACATTGGGTGTACACACTGATAGATATATATGATAGACATTGGGTGTACACACTGATAGATATATATGATAGACATTGGGTGTACATACTGATAGATATATATGATAGACATTGGTTGTACAGACTTATCGATAGATATGATAGACATTGGGTGTACACACTGAAAGAGATCTATGATAGACATTGGGTGTACACACTGAAAGAGATCTATGATAGATGTTGGGTGTACACACTGATAGATATATATGATAGACATTGGGTGTACACACTGATAGATCTCTACGATAGACATTGGATGTACCCACTGATAGATATATATGATAGACATTGGGTGTACACACTGATAGATCTCCATGATATACATTGGGTGTACACACTGATAGATCTCTATGATATACATTGGGTGTACACACTGATAGATATATATGATAGACATTAGGGGTACACACTGATAGATATCTATGATAGACATTGGGTGTTCACACTAATATATATATATGTTAGACATTGGGTGTACACACTGATAGATATATGTGATAGACATTGGGTGTACACACTGATAGATATATGTGATAGACATTGGGTGTACACACTGATAGATGTGTATGATAGACATTGGGTGTACACACTGATAGATATGTATGATAGACATTTGGTGTACACACTGAGAGATATGATAGACATTGGGTGTACACACTGATATATATATATATATATATAATAGACATTGGGTGTACACACTGATAGATATATATATATGATAGATATTGGGTGTACACACTGACAGATATCTATGATAGACATTGGGTGTACACACTGATAGATATATATGATAGACATTGGGTGTACACACTGATAGATATATATGATAGATATTGGGTGTACATACTGATAGATATGTATATATGATAGACATTGGGTGTACACACTGATAGATATATATGATTGACATTGGGTGTACACACTGATAGATATATATGATAGACATTGGGTGAACACACTGATAGATATATATGATAGATATGATAGACATTGGGTGTACACACTGATAGATATATATGATAGATATGATAGACATTGGGTGTAAACACTGATAGATATATATGATAGATATGATAGACATTGGGTGTACACACTGATAGATATATATGATAGATATGATAGACATTGGGTGTAAACAATGATAGATATATATGATAGATATGATAGACATTGGGTGTATACAATGATAGATATATGATAGATATGATAGACATTGGGTGTACACAATGATAGATATATATGATAGACATTGGGTGTACACACTGATAGATATATATGATAGATATTGGGTGTACACACTGATAGATATATATGATAGACAATGGGTGTACACACTGATAGATATATATGATAGACATTGGGTGTACACACTGATAGATATATATGATAGACATTAGGTGTACACACTGATAGATATATATGATAAACATTGGGTGTACACACTGATAAATATATATGATAGATATGATAGACATTGGGTGTAAACACTGATAGATATATATGATAGATATGATAGACATTGGCTGTACACACTGATAGATATATATGATAGATATTGGGTGTACACACTGATAGATATATATGATAGACATTGGGTGTACACACTAATAGATATATATGATATACATTGGGTGTACACACTGATAGATATATATGATAAACATTGGGTGTACACACTGATAGATATATATGATAGACATTGGGTGTACACACTGATAGATATATATGATAGACAATTGGGTGTACACACTGATAGATAGATAGATAGATAGATAGATAGATAGATAGATATGATAGACATTGGGTGTACACACTGATAGATATATATGATAGACATTGGGTGAACACACCGATAGATATATATGATAGACATTGGGTGTACACACCGATAGATATATATATGATAGACATTGGGTGTACACACCGATAGATATATATGATCGACATTGGGTGAACACACCGATAGATATATATGATAGACATTGGGTGTAATCACCGATAGATATATATGATAGATATTGGTTGTACACACTGATAGATATATATGATAGACATTGCGTGTACACACTGAGATATGTATGATAGACATTGGGTGTACACACTGAGAGATATGATAGACATTGGGTGTTCACACTGATATATATATATATATATATATATATGATAGACATTGCGTGTACACACTGATAGATATATATGATAGACATTGGGTGTACACACTGATAGATATATATGATAGACATTGGGTGTATACACTGATAGATATATATATGATAGACATTGGGTGTACACACTGATATATATGATAAACATTGGGTGTACACACTGATAGAAATATATGATAGACATTGGGTGTACACACTGATAGATATATATGATAGACATTGGGTGTACACACTGATAGAAATATATGATAGACATTGGGTGTACACACTGATAGATAGATATGATAGACATTGGGTGTACACACTGATAGATATATATGATAGATATTGGGTGTACACACTGATAGATCTCTATGATAGACATTGGGTGTACACACTGATATATATATATGATAGACATTGGGTGTACACACTGATAGATATGATAGACATTGGGTGTACACACTGATAGATATATATGATAGACATTGGGTGTACACACTGATAGATATATATGATAGACATTGGGTGTACACACTGATAGATATATATGATAGATATTGGGTGTACACACTGATAGATATATATGATAGACATTGGGTGTACACACTGATAGAAATATATGATAGACATTGGGTGTACACACTGATAGATAGATATGATAGACATTGGGTGTACACACTGATAGATATATATGATAGATATTGGGTGTACACACTGATAGATCTCTATGATAGACATTGGGTGTACACACTGATATATATATATGATAGACATTGGGTGTACACACTGATAGATATGATAGACATTGGGTGTACACACTGATAGATATATATGATAGACATTGGGTGTACACAGTGATAGATATATATGATAGACATTGGGTGTACACACTGATAGATATATATGATAGATATTGGGTGTACACACTGATAGATATATATGATAGACATTGGGTGTACACACTGATAGATATGAAAGATATATCAGTGAAGTCTTTACTGGCAAATCTTGATAAAATCATCCAAGTTGTCTGACATGTACGGTCGACCATAGATATCGTTATTGTTCATATCGTTCAGGAAAATTGCCCCGTGCGTATGCAGCATAAGACTTTGCATAACCTTGTATCTATAGCTAAAAGGATGCATTGTATATTGTGCCTGGCATTTATATAAAGCTATTTGTCGTTTAGTAGGGTGTGGATTGATAGACAGTAACTAGGCAGACAATCAATAGCTAGACTCCAGAAGTTAGGAAGTGATAGGTCGGCAGGATCAAAATATCGACAGGTAAATGGTTGACGTGGACTTTGGTCGACAAAAACTGTTGACACATTTTTTTTTTAACCCTAACCCTCCCCCTAGTGCCTAAGCCTCCGCCAAGTGTCTAATTCCAATCCTTACCTTAAAAATCATGAAAAACCAAGGGTCTTCCTTTTCTATGTCGATCTTTTGAACACGTCAACCATACCGGTCGACCTTTTGACCCTGTTGACCCAAAGGCCTCATTCAGCTTGGATCGCAGTTTTGCAGACACATGCACCCGGGCGATGTTTGCGTTCTGCGTGTGCACGTGAAACGGCCGCTGCGATCACGAGAGTGAATGCAGTGGATACGCAGAGCCATTGCAGAGTGATTGACATGAAGCACCTATTTGGGGGTAGAGGGGGGTGGTCGAATGAACACAGGCGCGCGTGTGCGTTTGAAAGCTGTTAGTCGCGTGCATAAATAAGCCCCTGCTATGACATACGCAGCAGACGTCTAGATGGTGACAGGAAGTTTTGCAGTTTGTGAGTCAGGGTCAGCTCAAACACAACTGTGCGTGTGGGTCCGATGTTACTCTTACCGATGTTTTCGCTGACTTGCGGATGAATGTAATGGGAAGGGTGGGCGGCTATATACAGTAATGGGCGTATTTACATAGTGCTGCGTTTGCATTCATTTGCATAATTATTAACTGAGTGGGTGTGTGCGATTGCAGACTTGCGATCCATGCTGAATGAGCCCCTAAGTCCCTGTTAAATTATTCACTGTCTACCTTCTGGTGTCTATCTACTGACTGTCTATCTAGTTACTGTCTACTGACCTCCTATCTACTGACTGTCTATCTAGTTACTGTCTACTGACCTCCTATCTACTGACTGTCTATCTAGTAACTGTCTACTGACTGTCTATCTACTGACCTCCAATCTACTGACTGTCTATCTAGTTACTGTCTATCTAGTTACTCTCTATCTACTGACTGTCTATCTAGTTACTGTCTACTGACCTCCTATCTACTGACCTCCTATCTACTGACTGTCTATCTACTGACTGTCTATCTAGTTACTGTCCATCTACTGACTGTCTATCTACTGACTATCTAGTTACTGTCTACTGACCTCATATCTACTGACTGCCTATCTAGTTACTGTCTATCTACTGACTGTCTATCTAGTTAGTGTCTTTCTAATTACTGTCTATCTACTGACTGTCTATCTAGTTACTCTCTATCTACTGACTGTCTATCTAGTTACTGTCTATCTAATTACTGACTGTCTATCTACTGACTGCCTATCTACTGACTGCCTATCTACTGATTGTCTATCTAGTTACTCTCTATCTACTGACTGTCTATCTAGTTACTGTCTATCTACTGACTGTCTATCTAGTTACTCTCTATCTACTGACTGTCTATCTAGTTACTGTCTACTGACCTCCTATCTACTGACTGTCTATCTACTGACTGCCTATCTAGTTACTGTTTATCTACTGACTGTCTATCTAGTAACTGTCTACTGACTGTCTATCTACTGACCTCCAATCTACTGACTGTTTATCTAGTTACTGTCTATCTACTGAATGTCTATATAGTTACTCTCTATCTACTGACTGTCTATCTAGTTACTGTCTACTGACCTCCTATCTACTGACTGTCTATCTAGTTACTGTCTACTGACCTATCTACTGATTGTCTATCTAGTAACTGTCTACTGACTGTCTATCTACTGACCTCCAATCTACTGACTGTCTATCTAGTTACTCTCTATCTACTGACTGTCTATCTACTGACTGCCTATCTAGTTACTGTCTATCTACTGACTGTCTATCTACTGACTGCCTATCTAGTTACTGTCTACTGACCTCCTATCTACTGACTGCCTATCTAGTTACTGTCTATCTACTGACTGTCTATCTAGTTACTCTCTATCTACTGTCTATCTAGTTACTGTCTACTGACCTCCTATCTACTGACTGTCTATCTACTGACTGCCTATCTAGTTACTGTCTATCTAGTTACTCTCTATCTACTGACTGCCTATCTAATTACTGTCTATCTACGGACTGCCTAACTAGTTACTGTCTATCTAGTTACTCTCTATCTACTGACTGTCTATCTAGTTGCTGTCTATCTAATTACTGACTGTCTATCTACTGACTGCCTATCTACTGACTGCCTATCTACTGATTGTCTATCTAGTTACTCTCTATCTACTGACTGTCTATCTACTGACAGCATATCTAGTTAATGTCTATCTACTTACTGCATATCTAGTTAATGTCTATCTACTGACTGTCTATCTAGTTACTGTCTACTGACCTCCTATCTACTGACTGTCCATCTACTGACTGACTATCTTGTTACTGTCTATCTACTGACTGCTTATCTAGTTACTGTCTATCTATTGACTGTCTATCTAGTTAATGCCTGTCTATGGTCTATTTGCTGACTGTCTATCTACTGACTGTCTATCTACTGACTGTCTATCTAGTTACTGTCTACTGACCTCCTATCTACTGACTGTCTATCTAGTTACTGTCTATCTACTGACTGCTTATCTAGTTACTGTCTATCTACTGACTGCTTATCTAGTTACTGTCTATCTAGTTACTGTCTATCTATTGACTGTCTATCTAGTTAATGCCTGTCTATCTGCTGACTGTCTATCTACTGATTGTCTATCTACTGACTGTCTATCTAGTTACTGTCCATCTACTGACTGTCTATCTACTGACTATCTAGTTACTGTCTACTGACCTCATATCTACTGACTGCCTATCTAGTTACTGTCTATCTACTGACTGTCTATCTAGTTAGCGTCTTTCTAATTACTGTCTATCTACTGACTGTCTATCTTGTTACTCTCTATCTACTGACTGTCTATCTAGTTAGTGTCATTCTAATTACTGTCTATCTACTGACTGTCTATCTAGTTACTCTCTATCTACTGACTGCCTATCTACTGACTGCCTATCTACTGACTGTCTATCTACTGACAATCTAGTTACTGTCTACTGACCTCATTTCTACTGACTGCCTATCTAATTACTGTCTATCTACTGACTGTCTATCTAGTTACTGTCTGTCTAGTTACTCTCTATCTACTGACTGCCTATCTAATTACTCTCTATCTACTGACTGCCAATCTAATTACTGTCTATCTACTGACTGTCTATCTACTGACTATCTAGTTACTGTCTACTGACCTCATATCTACTGACTGCCTATCTAGTTACTGTCTATCTATTGACTGTCTATCTAGTTACTGTTTATCTACTGACTGTCTATCTAGTAACTGTCTACTGACTGTCTATCTACTGACCTCCAATCTACTGACTGTCTATCTAGTTACTGTCTATCTACTGAATGTCTATATAGTTACTCTCTATCTACTGACTGTCTATCTAGTTACTGTCTACTGACCTCCTATCTACTGACTGTCTATCTAGTTACTGTCTACTGACCTATCTACTGATTGTCTATCTAGTAACTGTCTACTGACTGTCTATCTACTGACCTCCAATCTACTGACTGTCTATCTAGTTACTCTCTATCTACTGACTGTCTATCTACTGACTGCCTATCTAGTTACTGTCTATCTACTGACTGTCTATCTACTGACTGCCTATCTAGTTACTGTCTACTGACCTCCTATCTACTGACTGCCTATCTAGTTACTGTCTATCTACTGACTGTCTATCTAGTTACTCTCTATCTACTGTCTATCTAGTTACTGTCTACTGACCTCCTATCTACTGACTGTCTATCTACTGACTGCCTATCTAGTTACTGTCTATCTAGTTACTCTCTATCTACTGACTGCCTATCTAATTACTGTCTATCTACGGACTGCCTAACTAGTTACTGTCTATCTAGTTACTCTCTATCTATTGACTGTCTATCTAGTTACTGTTTATCTACTGACTGTCTATCTAGTAACTGTCTACTGACTGTCTATCTACTGACCTCCAATCTACTGACTGTCTATCTAGTTACTGTCTATCTACTGAATGTCTATATAGTTACTCTCTATCTACTGACTGTCTATCTAGTTACTGTCTACTGACCTCCTATCTACTGACTGTCTATCTAGTTACTGTCTACTGACCTATCTACTGATTGTCTATCTAGTAACTGTCTACTGACTGTCTATCTACTGACCTCCAATCTACTGACTGTCTATCTAGTTACTCTCTATCTACTGACTGTCTATCTACTGACTGCCTATCTAGTTACTGTCTATCTACTGACTGTCTATCTACTGACTGCCTATCTAGTTACTGTCTACTGACCTCCTATCTACTGACTGCCTATCTAGTTACTGTCTATCTACTGACTGTCTATCTAGTTACTCTCTATCTACTGTCTATCTAGTTACTGTCTACTGACCTCCTATCTACTGACTGTCTATCTACTGACTGCCTATCTAGTTACTGTCTATCTAGTTACTCTCTATCTACTGACTGCCTATCTAATTACTGTCTATCTACGGACTGCCTAACTAGTTACTGTCTATCTAGTTACTCTCTATCTACTGACTGTCTATCTAGTTACTGTCTATCTAATTACTGACTGTCTATCTACTGACTGCCTATCTACTGACTGCCTATCTACTGATTGTCTATCTAGTTACTCTCTATCTACTGACTGTCTATCTACTGACAGCATATCTAGTTAATGTCTATCTACTTACTGCATATCTAGTTAATGTCTATCTACTGACTGTCTATCTAGTTACTGTCTACTGACCTCCTATCTACTGACTGTCCATCTACTGACTGACTATCTAGTTACTGTCTATCTACTGACTGCTTATCTAGTTACTGTCTATCTATTGACTGTCTATCTAGTTAATGCCTGTCTATGGTCTATTTGCTGACTGTCTATCTACTGACTGTCTATCTACTGACTGTCTATCTAGTTACTGTCTACTGACCTCCTATCTACTGACTGTCTATCTAGTTACTGTCTATCTACTGACTGCTTATCTAGTTACTGTCTATCTACTGACTGCTTATCTAGTTACTGTCTATCTATTGACTGTCTATCTATTGACTGTCTATCTAGTTACTGTCTATCTATTGACTGTCTATCTAGTTAATGCCTGTCTATCTGCTGACTGTCTATCTACTGACTGTCTATCTACTGACTGTCTATCTAGTTACTGTCCATCTACTGACTGTCTATCTACTGACTATCTAGTTACTGTCTACTGACCTCATATCTACTGACTGCCTATCTAGTTACTGTCTATCTACTGACTGTCTATCTAGTTAGCGTCTTTCTAATTACTGTCTATCTACTGACTGTCTATCTTGTTACTCTCTATCTACTGACTGTCTATCTAGTTAGTGTCATTCTAATTACTGTCTATCTACTGACTGTCTATCTAGTTACTCTCTATCTACTGACTGCCTATCTACTGACTGCCTATCTACTGACTGTCTATCTACTGACAATCTAGTTACTGTCTACTGACCTCATATCTACTGACTGCCTATCTAATTACTGTCTATCTACTGACTGTCTATCTAGTTACTGTCTGTCTAGTTACTCTCTATCTACTGACTGCCTATCTAATTACTCTCTATCTACTGACTGCCAATCTAATTACTGTCTATCTACTGACTGTCTATCTACTGACTATCTAGTTACTGTCTACTGACCTCATATCTACTGACTGCCTATCTAGTTACTGTCTATCTATTGACTGTCTATCTAGTTAATGTCTGTCTATGGTCTATCTGCTGACTGTTTATCTACTGACTGTCTATCTAGTTACTGTCTATCTACCGACTGTCTATCTAGTTACTGTCTACTAACCTCCTATCTACTGACCTCCTATCTACTGACCTCCTATCTACTGACAGTCTATCTACTGACTGTCTATCTACTGACTGTCTTTCTACTGACTGTCTATCTACTGACTGTCTATCTAGTTACTCTCTATCTACTGACTGTCTATCTACTGACTGCCTATCTAGTTACTGTTTATCTACTGACTGTCTATCTAGTAACTGTCTACTGACTGTCTATCTACTGACCTCCAATCTACTGACTGTTTATCTAGTTACTGTCTATCTACTGAATGTCTATATAGTTACTCTCTATCTACTGACTGTCTATCTAGTTACTGTCTACTGACCTCCTATCTACTGACTGTCTATCTAGTTACTGTCTACTGACCTATCTACTGATTGTCTATCTAGTAACTGTCTACTGACTGTCTATCTACTGACCTCCAATCTACTGACTGTCTATCTAGTTACTCTCTATCTACTGACTGTCTATCTACTGACTGCCTATCTAGTTACTGTCTATCTACTGACTGTCTATCTACTGACTGCCTATCTAGTTACTGTCTACTGACCTCCTATCTACTGACTGCCTATCTAGTTACTGTCTATCTACTGACTGTCTATCTAGTTACTCTCTATCTACTGTCTATCTAGTTACTGTCTACTGACCTCCTATCTACTGACTGTCTATCTACTGACTGCCTATCTAGTTACTGTCTATCTAGTTACTCTCTATCTACTGACTGCCTATCTAATTACTGTCTATCTACGGACTGCCTAACTAGTTACTGTCTATCTAGTTACTCTCTATCTACTGACTGTCTATCTAGTTACTGTCTATCTAATTACTGACTGTCTATCTACTGACTGCCTATCTACTGACTGCCTATCTACTGATTGTCTATCTAGTTACTCTCTATCTACTGACTGTCTATCTACTGACAGCATATCTAGTTAATGTCTATCTACTTACTGCATATCTAGTTAATGTCTATCTACTGACTGTCTATCTAGTTACTGTCTACTGACCTCCTATCTACTGACTGTCCATCTACTGACTGACTATCTTGTTACTGTCTATCTACTGACTGCTTATCTAGTTACTGTCTATCTATTGACTGTCTATCTAGTTAATGCCTGTCTATGGTCTATTTGCTGACTGTCTATCTACTGACTGTCTATCTACTGACTGTCTATCTAGTTACTGTCTACTGACCTCCTATCTACTGACTGTCTATCTAGTTACTGTCTATCTACTGACTGCTTATCTAGTTACTGTCTATCTACTGACTGCTTATCTAGTTACTGTCTATCTAGTTACTGTCTATCTATTGACTGTCTATCTAGTTAATGCCTGTCTATCTGCTGACTGTCTATCTACTGATTGTCTATCTACTGACTGTCTATCTAGTTACTGTCCATCTACTGACTGTCTATCTACTGACTATCTAGTTACTGTCTACTGACCTCATATCTACTGACTGCCTATCTAGTTACTGTCTATCTACTGACTGTCTATCTAGTTAGCGTCTTTCTAATTACTGTCTATCTACTGACTGTCTATCTTGTTACTCTCTATCTACTGACTGTCTATCTAGTTAGTGTCATTCTAATTACTGTCTATCTACTGACTGTCTATCTAGTTACTCTCTATCTACTGACTGCCTATCTACTGACTGCCTATCTACTGACTGTCTATCTACTGACAATCTAGTTACTGTCTACTGACCTCATTTCTACTGACTGCCTATCTAATTACTGTCTATCTACTGACTGTCTATCTAGTTACTGTCTGTCTAGTTACTCTCTATCTACTGACTGCCTATCTAATTACTCTCTATCTACTGACTGCCAATCTAATTACTGTCTATCTACTGACTGTCTATCTACTGACTATCTAGTTACTGTCTACTGACCTCATATCTACTGACTGCCTATCTAGTTACTGTCTATCTATTGACTGTCTATCTAGTTACTGTTTATCTACTGACTGTCTATCTAGTAACTGTCTACTGACTGTCTATCTACTGACCTCCAATCTACTGACTGTCTATCTAGTTACTGTCTATCTACTGAATGTCTATATAGTTACTCTCTATCTACTGACTGTCTATCTAGTTACTGTCTACTGACCTCCTATCTACTGACTGTCTATCTAGTTACTGTCTACTGACCTATCTACTGATTGTCTATCTAGTAACTGTCTACTGACTGTCTATCTACTGACCTCCAATCTACTGACTGTCTATCTAGTTACTGTCTATCTACTGACTGTCTATCTACTGACTGCCTATCTAGTTACTGTCTACTGACCTCCTATCTACTGACTGCCTATCTAGTTACTGTCTATCTACTGACTGTCTATCTAGTTACTCTCTATCTACTGTCTATCTAGTTACTGTCTACTGACCTCCTATCTACTGACTGTCTATCTACTGACTGCCTATCTAGTTACTGTCTATCTAGTTACTCTCTATCTACTGACTGCCTATCTAATTACTGTCTATCTACGGACTGCCTAACTAGTTACTGTCTATCTAGTTACTCTCTATCTATTGACTGTCTATCTAGTTACTGTTTATCTACTGACTGTCTATCTAGTAACTGTCTACTGACTGTCTATCTACTGACCTCCAATCTACTGACTGTCTATCTAGTTACTGTCTATCTACTGAATGTCTATATAGTTACTCTCTATCTACTGACTGTCTATCTAGTTACTGTCTACTGACCTCCTATCTACTGACTGTCTATCTAGTTACTGTCTACTGACCTATCTACTGATTGTCTATCTAGTAACTGTCTACTGACTGTCTATCTACTGACCTCCAATCTACTGACTGTCTATCTAGTTACTCTCTATCTACTGACTGTCTATCTACTGACTGCCTATCTAGTTACTGTCTATCTACTGACTGTCTATCTACTGACTGCCTATCTAGTTACTGTCTACTGACCTCCTATCTACTGACTGCCTATCTAGTTACTGTCTATCTACTGACTGTCTATCTAGTTACTCTCTATCTACTGTCTATCTAGTTACTGTCTACTGACCTCCTATCTACTGACTGTCTATCTACTGACTGCCTATCTAGTTACTGTCTATCTAGTTACTCTCTATCTACTGACTGCCTATCTAATTACTGTCTATCTACGGACTGCCTAACTAGTTACTGTCTATCTAGTTACTCTCTATCTACTGACTGTCTATCTAGTTACTGTCTATCTAATTACTGACTGTCTATCTACTGACTGCCTATCTACTGACTGCCTATCTACTGATTGTCTATCTAGTTACTCTCTATCTACTGACTGTCTATCTACTGACAGCATATCTAGTTAATGTCTATCTACTTACTGCATATCTAGTTAATGTCTATCTACTGACTGTCTATCTAGTTACTGTCTACTGACCTCCTATCTACTGACTGTCCATCTACTGACTGACTATCTAGTTACTGTCTATCTACTGACTGCTTATCTAGTTACTGTCTATCTATTGACTGTCTATCTAGTTAATGCCTGTCTATGGTCTATTTGCTGACTGTCTATCTACTGACTGTCTATCTACTGACTGTCTATCTAGTTACTGTCTACTGACCTCCTATCTACTGACTGTCTATCTAGTTACTGTCTATCTACTGACTGCTTATCTAGTTACTGTCTATCTACTGACTGCTTATCTAGTTACTGTCTATCTATTGACTGTCTATCTATTGACTGTCTATCTAGTTACTGTCTATCTATTGACTGTCTATCTAGTTAATGCCTGTCTATCTGCTGACTGTCTATCTACTGACTGTCTATCTACTGACTGTCTATCTAGTTACTGTCCATCTACTGACTGTCTATCTACTGACTATCTAGTTACTGTCTACTGACCTCATATCTACTGACTGCCTATCTAGTTACTGTCTATCTACTGACTGTCTATCTAGTTAGCGTCTTTCTAATTACTGTCTATCTACTGACTGTCTATCTTGTTACTCTCTATCTACTGACTGTCTATCTAGTTAGTGTCATTCTAATTACTGTCTATCTACTGACTGTCTATCTAGTTACTCTCTATCTACTGACTGCCTATCTACTGACTGCCTATCTACTGACTGTCTATCTACTGACAATCTAGTTACTGTCTACTGACCTCATATCTACTGACTGCCTATCTAATTACTGTCTATCTACTGACTGTCTATCTAGTTACTGTCTGTCTAGTTACTCTCTATCTACTGACTGCCTATCTAATTACTCTCTATCTACTGACTGCCAATCTAATTACTGTCTATCTACTGACTGTCTATCTACTGACTATCTAGTTACTGTCTACTGACCTCATATCTACTGACTGCCTATCTAGTTACTGTCTATCTATTGACTGTCTATCTAGTTAATGTCTGTCTATGGTCTATCTGCTGACTGTTTATCTACTGACTGTCTATCTAGTTACTGTCTATCTACCGACTGTCTATCTAGTTACTGTCTACTAACCTCCTATCTACTGACCTCCTATCTACTGACCTCCTATCTACTGACAGTCTATCTACTGACTGTCTATCTACTGACTGTCTTTCTACTGACTGTCTATCTACTGACTGTCTATCTAGTTACTCTCTATCTACTGACTGTCTATCTACTGACTGCCTATCTAGTTACTGTTTATCTACTGACTGTCTATCTAGTAACTGTCTACTGACTGTCTATCTACTGACCTCCAATCTACTGACTGTTTATCTAGTTACTGTCTATCTACTGAATGTCTATATAGTTACTCTCTATCTACTGACTGTCTATCTAGTTACTGTCTACTGACCTCCTATCTACTGACTGTCTATCTAGTTACTGTCTACTGACCTATCTACTGATTGTCTATCTAGTAACTGTCTACTGACTGTCTATCTACTGACCTCCAATCTACTGACTGTCTATCTAGTTACTCTCTATCTACTGACTGTCTATCTACTGACTGCCTATCTAGTTACTGTCTATCTACTGACTGTCTATCTACTGACTGCCTATCTAGTTACTGTCTACTGACCTCCTATCTACTGACTGCCTATCTAGTTACTGTCTATCTACTGACTGTCTATCTAGTTACTCTCTATCTACTGTCTATCTAGTTACTGTCTACTGACCTCCTATCTACTGACTGTCTATCTACTGACTGCCTATCTAGTTACTGTCTATCTAGTTACTCTCTATCTACTGACTGCCTATCTAATTACTGTCTATCTACGGACTGCCTAACTAGTTACTGTCTATCTAGTTACTCTCTATCTACTGACTGTCTATCTAGTTACTGTCTATCTAATTACTGACTGTCTATCTACTGACTGCCTATCTACTGACTGCCTATCTACTGATTGTCTATCTAGTTACTCTCTATCTACTGACTGTCTATCTACTGACAGCATATCTAGTTAATGTCTATCTACTTACTGCATATCTAGTTAATGTCTATCTACTGACTGTCTATCTAGTTACTGTCTACTGACCTCCTATCTACTGACTGTCCATCTACTGACTGACTATCTTGTTACTGTCTATCTACTGACTGCTTATCTAGTTACTGTCTATCTATTGACTGTCTATCTAGTTAATGCCTGTCTATGGTCTATTTGCTGACTGTCTATCTACTGACTGTCTATCTACTGACTGTCTATCTAGTTACTGTCTACTGACCTCCTATCTACTGACTGTCTATCTAGTTACTGTCTATCTACTGACTGCTTATCTAGTTACTGTCTATCTACTGACTGCTTATCTAGTTACTGTCTATCTAGTTACTGTCTATCTATTGACTGTCTATCTAGTTAATGCCTGTCTATCTGCTGACTGTCTATCTACTGATTGTCTATCTACTGACTGTCTATCTAGTTACTGTCCATCTACTGACTGTCTATCTACTGACTATCTAGTTACTGTCTACTGACCTCATATCTACTGACTGCCTATCTAGTTACTGTCTATCTACTGACTGTCTATCTAGTTAGCGTCTTTCTAATTACTGTCTATCTACTGACTGTCTATCTTGTTACTCTCTATCTACTGACTGTCTATCTAGTTAGTGTCATTCTAATTACTGTCTATCTACTGACTGTCTATCTAGTTACTCTCTATCTACTGACTGCCTATCTACTGACTGCCTATCTACTGACTGTCTATCTACTGACAATCTAGTTACTGTCTACTGACCTCATTTCTACTGACTGCCTATCTAATTACTGTCTATCTACTGACTGTCTATCTAGTTACTGTCTGTCTAGTTACTCTCTATCTACTGACTGCCTATCTAATTACTCTCTATCTACTGACTGCCAATCTAATTACTGTCTATCTACTGACTGTCTATCTACTGACTATCTAGTTACTGTCTACTGACCTCATATCTACTGACTGCCTATCTAGTTACTGTCTATCTATTGACTGTCTATCTAGTTACTGTTTATCTACTGACTGTCTATCTAGTAACTGTCTACTGACTGTCTATCTACTGACCTCCAATCTACTGACTGTCTATCTAGTTACTGTCTATCTACTGAATGTCTATATAGTTACTCTCTATCTACTGACTGTCTATCTAGTTACTGTCTACTGACCTCCTATCTACTGACTGTCTATCTAGTTACTGTCTACTGACCTATCTACTGATTGTCTATCTAGTAACTGTCTACTGACTGTCTATCTACTGACCTCCAATCTACTGACTGTCTATCTAGTTACTCTCTATCTACTGACTGTCTATCTACTGACTGCCTATCTAGTTACTGTCTATCTACTGACTGTCTATCTACTGACTGCCTATCTAGTTACTGTCTACTGACCTCCTATCTACTGACTGCCTATCTAGTTACTGTCTATCTACTGACTGTCTATCTAGTTACTCTCTATCTACTGTCTATCTAGTTACTGTCTACTGACCTCCTATCTACTGACTGTCTATCTACTGACTGCCTATCTAGTTACTGTCTATCTAGTTACTCTCTATCTACTGACTGCCTATCTAATTACTGTCTATCTACGGACTGCCTAACTAGTTACTGTCTATCTAGTTACTCTCTATCTACTGACTGTCTATCTAGTTACTGTCTATCTAATTACTGACTGTCTATCTACTGACTGCCTATCTACTGACTGCCTATCTACTGATTGTCTATCTAGTTACTCTCTATCTACTGACTGTCTATCTACTGACAGCATATCTAGTTAATGTCTATCTACTTACTGCATATCTAGTTAATGTCTATCTACTGACTGTCTATCTAGTTACTGTCTACTGACCTCCTATCTACTGACTGTCCATCTACTGACTGACTATCTAGTTACTGTCTATCTACTGACTGCTTATCTAGTTACTGTCTATCTATTGACTGTCTATCTAGTTAATGCCTGTCTATGGTCTATTTGCTGACTGTCTATCTACTGACTGTCTATCTACTGACTGTCTATCTAGTTACTGTCTACTGACCTCCTATCTACTGACTGTCTATCTAGTTACTGTCTATCTACTGACTGCTTATCTAGTTACTGTCTATCTACTGACTGCTTATCTAGTTACTGTCTATCTATTGACTGTCTATCTATTGACTGTCTATCTAGTTAATGCCTGTCTATCTGCTGACTGTCTATCTACTGACTGTCTATCTACTGACTGTCTATCTAGTTACTGTCCATCTACTGACTGTCTATCTACTGACTATCTAGTTACTGTCTACTGACCTCATATCTACTGACTGCCTATCTAGTTACTGTCTATCTACTGACTGTCTATCTAGTTAGCGTCTTTCTAATTACTGTCTATCTACTGACTGTCTATCTTGTTACTCTCTATCTACTGACTGTCTATCTAGTTAGTGTCATTCTAATTACTGTCTATCTACTGACTGTCTATCTAGTTACTCTCTATCTACTGACTGCCTATCTACTGACTGCCTATCTACTGACTGTCTATCTACTGACAATCTAGTTACTGTCTACTGACCTCATATCTACTGACTGCCTATCTAATTACTGTCTATCTACTGACTGTCTATCTAGTTACTGTCTGTCTAGTTACTCTCTATCTACTGACTGCCTATCTAATTACTCTCTATCTACTGACTGCCAATCTAATTACTGTCTATCTACTGACTGTCTATCTACTGACTATCTAGTTACTGTCTACTGACCTCATATCTACTGACTGCCTATCTAGTTACTGTCTATCTATTGACTGTCTATCTAGTTAATGTCTGTCTATGGTCTATCTGCTGACTGTTTATCTACTGACTGTCTATCTAGTTACTGTCTATCTACCGACTGTCTATCTAGTTACTGTCTACTAACCTCCTATCTACTGACCTCCTATCTACTGACCTCCTATCTACTGACAGTCTATCTACTGACTGTCTATCTACTGACTGTCTTTCTACTGACTGTCTATCTACTGACTGTCTATCTAGTTACTCTCTATCTACTGACTGTCTATCTACTGACTGTCTATCTAGTTAATGTCTATCTACTGACTGTCTATCTAGTTACTGTCTGTCTACAGTCTATCGACTGACTGTCTATCTACTGACTGTCTATCTAGTGACTGTCTATCTAGTTACTGTCTACTGACCTCCTATCTACTGACTGCTTATCTAGTTACTGTCTATATATTGACTGTCTATCTACTGACTGCCTATCTAATTACTGTCTATCTACTGACTGTCTATCTAGTTACTGTCTATCTACTGACTGCTTATCTAGTTACTGTCTATCTATTGACTGTCTATCTATTGACTGTCTATCTAGTTAGCGTCTTTCTAATTACTGTCTATCTACTGACTGTCTATCTAGTTACTCTCTATCTACTGACTGTCTATCTAGTTAGTGTCTTTCTAATTACTGTCTATCTACTGACTGTCTATCTAGTTATGCTCTATGTACTGACTGTCTATGTACTGACTGTCTATGTACTGACTGTCTATCTAGTTACTCTCTATCTACTGACTGTCTATCTACTGACTGTCTATATAGTTACTGTCTGTCTACAGTCTATCTACTGACTGTCTATATAGTTACTGTCTGTCTACAGTCTATCTACTGACTGCCTTTCTACTGACTGCCTTTCTACTGACTGTCTATCTACTGACTGTCTATCTACAGTCTATCTACTGACTGTCTATCTAGTTACTGTCTACTGACCTCCTATCTACTGACTGTCTATCTACTGACTGTCTATCTACTGACTGTCTATATAGTTACTGTCTGTCTACCGTCTATCTACTGACTGTCTATATAGTTACTGTCTATCTACAGTCTATCTACTGACTGTCTATATAGTTACTGTCTGTCTACAGTCTATCTACTGACTGCCTTTCTACTGACTGTCTATCTACTGACTGCCTATCTATTGACTGTCTATCTACTGACTATCTAGTTACTGTCTACTGACCTCATATCTACTGACTGTCTTTCTAGTTACTGTCTTTCTAGTTACTGTCTATCTACTGACTGCCTTTCTACTGACTGTCTATCTACTGACTGTCTATCTAATGACTTTCTAGTTACTGTCTACTGACCTCATATCTACTGACTGTCTATCTACTGACTGTCTATCTAGTTACTGTCTACTGACTGTCTATCTAGTTACTGTCTACTGACTGTCTATCTACTGACTGTCTATCTACTGACTGGCTATCTAGTTACTGTCTACTGACCTCCTATCTACTGACCTCCTATCTACTGCCCTCCGATCTACTGACTGTCTATCTAGTTACTGTCTATCTACCGACTGTCTATCTAGTTACTGTCTATCTACTGACTGTCTATCTAGTTACTGTCTGTCTACAGTCTATCTACTGACTGTCTATCTGGTTACTGTCTGTCTACAGTCTATCTACTGACTGTCTATCTACTGACTATCTACTGACTGCCTATCTAATTACTGTCTATCTACAGACTGTCTATCTAGTTAGTGTCTTTCTACTGACTGTCTTTCTACTGACTGTCTATCTACTGACTGTCTATCTAATTACTGCCTACCTACTGACTGTCTATCTAGTTACTGTCTTTCTAATTACTGTGTTTCTACTGACTGTCTATCTGGTTAATGCCTGTCTACAGTCTATCTACTGACTGTCTATCTAGTTACTGTCTATCTACCGACTGTCTATCTAGTTACTGTCTATCTACTGACTGTCTATCTAGTTACTGTCTGTCTACAGTCTATCTACTGACTGTCTATCTGGTTACTGTCTGTCTACAGTCTATCTACTGACTGTCTATCTACTGACTGTCTATATACTGACTGTCTATCTAGTTAGTGTCTTTCTAATTCCTGTCTATCTACTGACTGTCTATCTCGTTAATGCTTGTCTATGATCTATCTGCTGACTGTCTATCTAGTTACTGTCTATCTACTGACTGCCTATCTACTGACTGCCTATCTAATTACTGTCTATCTACTGACTATCTAGTTAATGCCTGTCTACAGTCTATCTACTGACTGCCTATCTAGTTACTGTCTATCTACTGACTCTCTATCTAGTTAGTGTCTTTCTAATTACTGTCTATCTACTGACTGTCTATCTAGTTAGTGTCTTTCTAATTACTGTCTATCTACTGACTGTCTATCTATCTACTGACTGTCTATCTACTGACTGTCTATCTAGTTACTCTCTATCTACTGACTTTCTATCTACTGACTGTCTATATAGTTACTGTCTGTCTACAGTCTATCTATTGACTGTCTATCTACTGACTGTCTATCTACTGACTGTCTATATAGTTACTGTCTATATAGTTACTGTCTGTCGACTGTCTATCTACTGACTGTCTATCTACTGACTGTCTATATAGTTACTGTCTATATAGTTACTGTCTGTCTACTGTCTATCTACTGACTGTCTATCTACTGACTGCCTATCTAATTACTGTCTATCTGCTGACTGTCTATCTACTGACTGTCTATCTAGTTACTGTCTGTCTACAGTCTATCTACTGACTGCCTATCTAGTTACTGTGTATCTAGTTACTGTCTATCTACTGACTGCTTATCTAGTTACTGTCTATCTACTGACTGTCTATCTAGTTACTGTCTTCCTAATTACTGTCTATCTACTGACTGTCTATTGTGATAGGATCACTGGTAAAGTGGTCTGTGACAGGGACATTTATCCCAGATTCCTGACTTATGTGTTTTAAATCCCCAGGAGAAAGTCTGCAGTGTAGCAGGCTTGGGTCTCAGCTTTTTGAAAAGCCGGTTTGCGACCTGGGGGTTGTGGGTGAGAGGAGAGGGAGGGCTCCACCCACAGCCACTCCAGGTTTTGGTTCTCACAGCCTGGTAACAGGCTTGTTAGTGTACCCACCTGAGAGTGGCCAATATAAGCCTAGTGTGTTTAGGGCTGAGTGTCTCACCTGGGAGAGCAAACAGGGTGTTTGCTCAGAGACACTTGGAAATCCTATCTGTGAGTGTTGTGCTGTGCCTTTGTTGCTGGTGAGGGCATTAGGCCCTGCCAGGTTCTGGTAGTGAGGGAACTACCTGTGAAGTTAGTGCCCCGACAGGGCTAGGATTTATGTTTATGGTTTCTTTTGTTGTTTCTGTTTTGCACAATAAAGAGTGGTGCCGACCAGCTTGTACTCGAATCCAGTCTGGCGTACTGTTTCCTGGCTGCTGTGTGTGTAAGGAAGGAGTCCCCTACCCAGGAGAGGGACCCCCTAATCTGACTGTGTCACAATATGGTGGAGAATGCGGGCATTCACACACGCTGAAGTTGCAGCAAGAGGAAAACTTTCCGTTTAAAAATTAAAGGGACAGACACCCAATTTGTAAGTGTGGAAATAACGCTGTGTCCTTGGAGTCCCATAGAGGAGGCGTCAGCCAATGCTCAGAGAGGCAAGGTTCAGCTTCCAACCTACACCCCAGGACAAAATGGAGGACATTATTAAGGCCTTGCTCCAAGCTACAGCAGCTCAGCAGGAGACTAACAGACTTCAACAGGTCACCATTGAGGAAACCCGCCAGGCCTTAGCGGAAAACAGCCAGGCCATAAGAGAGGTGGTACAGCACCTGGTCGCCCGGCCCAGAGAGGTTACTACTGCTCCTCCCACCCCCACTCACTCCGTACGAGCCAGTCACTTCCTCCAAAAGATGACTTCGGGCGATGATGTGGAGGCCTATCTCGCCGCATTTGAAAGAACGGCTGAAAGGGAGAGTTGGCCTAACGAGCAGTGGGCAAGTCTGGTGGCACCTTTTTTGTCTGGGGAGCCACAAAAGGCCTAGTTCGACTTATGCCTGGCTGATGCCAAGGACTATAAAAAACTAAAACAGGAGATCCTAACTCGCTTGGGAGTCACCTCCTTTGTTCGTGCCCAACGGGTCCACCGCTGGGAGTTCCATATGTCAAGCCTCCACGTTCACAGATGCATGACCTCGTCCATCTGTCCTCAAAATGGCTACAGCCTGAGACGCTGACGGGACCACAGATCGTGGAAAGGGTTGTGATGGACCGGTACCTGCGATCGTTACCTGCGACTCTGCGCAAGTTGGTGAGCCATGCAGACCCTAAGTCCGCGGACCAGTTGGTCGAGCTGGTGGAGAGGTACGTGGCGGCTGAGGAGCTGATGAGTATGCCCCACCGAGCCCCGATGGCGCACCGGCGAACTCCCACAGACACTGGTAAGACTGTTCCAGGGGAGAAGGGTGCTGGGCGGTGGAATGTACCTAAGACTGAGGGTGTAGAACCTGGAGACAGGCCTGCCAGGCCAGGAAGGTTCTTGCCCCGTAAACGACTAGACATTAATATGATTCAGTGTTTCCGGTGTGGTGACTTCGGCCATATTTCCGCTAATTGTTCACTTACAACTGAACCTATGCAATGTGATACTGCTCATGTCTACCGCAGGGGGTCTTTCTTTGCACAGACAGCCTGTACGGCTGACCGGCAGGCTGTGACTGATAAGCACATGTGTGTACTCACTGTAGATGGCAACCGAGTAGAGGCACTGTTAGACTCTGGTAGCTTGGTGACACTTATAAAAGCTGAGCTGGTGAACCCCTTGAGGCATACAGGGAAAACTGTTGGTGTGACCTGCATACATGGAGATACTCGATATTATGTTACTGCCGAGGTGAACATCGAGACACCCTGTGGCTCTGCTATAGTTTCTGTGGGTTTGGTGCATGGTCTGATGTGCGATGCAATATTGGGGAGAGACTTTGCTCACTTCTGGAAGTTGTGGGAAAGCCGTTTTGTTCCAGAAGTGAACAACCCCGATCCATTTGAGAAGGTTGTCGATGTAGTGGAGGAGGGAGTTTCTTCTGAGTCAGAGTTATTCCCTTTTTCTACTATGATTGGCGAACTAGAGAATGCGGAGCGTGACGGTGGCCCGCCAACTGATGTGCCTCCCATTGAGGTGGGAAGTGTTGTTGGGCCAGTTGATCGTCTGCCTGATTTAGAGGTCAGAAGAGAGGTCTTTGCCGTGGAGCAGTTGAATGACCCTACTTTGGTAAAAGCCAGGGAGAATGTAAAAGTAGTTGATGGTAAACCCGTAGACCCTGATAGTCCTTTGTCCTATCCCCACATGGCAATGTGTCAGGATTTGTTATATCAGGTGACTAAGAAGGGGGAAGATGTTGTGGAACAGGCTCAACAGGCACAGCAGAGGGTATACAACCGCAATGCTCGGTTACGCAGCTTTGCTCCTGGGGACAGAGTGTTAGTGTTGGTTCCCACTGTGGAAAATAAACTTTTGGCTAAATGGCAAGGCCCCTTTGAAATCTTAGAAAGAGTGGGACAGGTCAATTACAAAGTTTACCAGCCGGGGAAAAGAAAGCCGGAACAGATATACCATATAAATCTGTTAAAGCCCTGGAAAGATAGACCGGTAATGCCGGCCATCCGAGCCCCTCCAGTAAATCCAGGGCCCTTAGTTCCCGAAGTGACAGTGGCAAAAACCCTGTCGGCAATTCAACAACGAGAGGTCAAGGAGTTTCTGATCAGAAATAGGGTGCTGTTCTCTGACATACCTTGGAAAACCTCGGTCGTTAAACATGACATCATCACTGACCCAGGGGTTAAAGTTAATCTAAAGCCCTATAGGTTACCAGTAGCACAAAGAGAATTGGTGTCGAAAGAAATTAAAAATATGCTAGAGTTAGGGGTTATTGAAGAATCACATAGTGAATGGTCAAGTCCCATTGTGTTGATTCCAAAGCCCGACGGGAGTGTGCGTTTCTGCAATGACTTCCGAAAGTTGAACAGTGTTTCAAAATTCGATGCCTACCCGATGGCACAGTGGAGAAGGAGGCGTTGGCCATAAAGTGGGCGTTAGAGGCTCTCAGGTACTACTTGGTTGGTAGAAAGTACAAATTGATCACTGACCATGCCCCTTTGAAGTGGATGTCCGAAAATAAGGACAGTAATGCGAGAATTACGAGATGGTTCTTGGCATTACAAAGTTTTAAATTTTCAGTGGAACACAGGCCAGGGGGCCTGTTGTCTAAAGCAGACGCGTTGTCACGCGTTCATTGTTTGGGGGCTTCAGTTGTTCCGCCCCATAGGTCGAAACAAAGGGGGGGGATATGTGATAGGATCACTGGTAAAGTGGTCTGTGACAGGGACATTTATCCCAGATTCCTGTGTTATGTGTTTTAAATCCCCAGGAGAAAGTCTGCAGTGTAGCAGGCTTGGGTCTCAGCTTTTTGAAAAGCCGGTTTGGGACCTGAGGGTTGTGGGTGAGAGGAGAGGGAGGGCTCCACCCACGGCCACTCCAGGTTTTTGTTTTCGCAGCCTGGTAACAGGCTTGTTAGGGTTCCCACCTGAGAGTGGCCAATATAAGCCTAGTGTGTTTAGGGCTGAGTGTCTCACCTGGCAGGGAGTTTGCTCAGAGACACTTGGAAAACCTATCTGTGAGTGTTGTGCTGTGCCTTTGTTGCTGGTGAGGGCATTAGGCCCTGCCAGGTTCTGGTAGTGAGGGAACCACCTGTAAAGTTAGAGCCCGGCCAGGGCTAGGATTTATGTTTATGGTTTCTTTTGTTGTTTCTGTTTTGCACAATAAAGACTGGCGCCGACCAGCTTGTACTCGAATCCAGTCTGGCGTACTGTTTCCTGGCTGCTGTGTGTGTAAGGAAGGAGTCCCCTACCCAGGAGAGGGACCCCCTAATCTGACTGTCACACTATCTACTGACTGTCTATCTATTTACTGTAAGTCTACAGTCTATCTACTGACTGCCTATCTACTGACTGCCTATCTACTGACTGTCTATCTACTGACTGCCTATCTAGTTACTCTCTATCTACTGACTGTCTATCTAGTTACTGTAAGTCTACAGTCTATCTACTGACTGCCTATCTACTGACTGTCTATCTACTGACTGCCTATCTAGTTACTCTCTATCTACTGACTGTCTATCTAGTTACTATAAGTCTACAGTCTATCTACTGACTGCCTATCTACTGACTGCCTATCTACTGACTGTCTATCTACTGACTGCCTATCTAGTTACTCTCTATCTACTGACTGTCTATCTACTGACTGTCTTCCTACTGACTGTCTATCTATTTACTGTAAGTCTACAGTCTATCTACTGACTGCCTATCTACTGACTGCCTATCTACTGACTGTCTATCTACTGACTGCCTATCTAGTTACTCTCTATCTACTGACTGTCTATCTACTGACTGTCTTCCTACTGACTGTCTATCTACTGACTGTCTTTCTACTGACTGTCTATCTACTGACTGTCTATCTACTGACTGTCTTTCTACTGACTGTCTATCTACTGACTGTCTATCTACTGACTGCCTATCTAGTTACTCTCTATCTACTGACTGTCTATCTACTGACTGCCTATCTAGTTACTGTCTGTCTACAGTCTATCTACTGACTGTCTATCTAGTTACTGTCTATCTACTGACTGTCTATCTAGTTACTGTCTGTCTACAGTCTGTCTAGTTAGTGTCTATCTACTGACTGTCTATCTACTGACTGTCTATCTAGTTACTGTCTGTCTACTGACTGACTATCTAGTTACTGTCTTTCTAATTACTGTCTATCTACTGACTGCCTATCTAGTTACTGTCTATCTACTGACTGTCTATCTACTGACTGTCTATCTAGTTACTGTCTGTCTACTGACTGACTATCTAGTTACTGTCTTTCTAATTACTGTCTATCTACTGACTGCCTATCTAGTTACTGTCTATCTACTGACTGTCTATCTACTGACTGTCTATCTACTGTCTGTCTACTGTCTATCTACTGACTGTCTATCTACTGACTGTCTATCTAGTTACTGTCTATCTACCATCAGGTAACCTTTCAGTAATCCTTGTAGCAGGTGGATTTATGAAGTATTACAATTGGATTGCGATATATTCCGTCCCTATTCTCTTGCACACCGGCATTTTATAACGCCGTATACTTGATTGTCTGTTTGCTGCGATAGATCTTCTGAGAAAGACTTGTTCCAGCAATAAAAAGGCTTCCATGAGGCCATATGTCCATGTACAGGCCCCGGGGGGCAGAGCAGGAAACGCCTTATGCCTCTGCTATGTGATATGAAGACCATTGGGCACTATAGGCAGTGCCGTGTAATGATGGTGGTGCCGCTGGGCAGAAGGTTACGCTTCCTGCAGCGTTGTGCATACAGTAACATTGCAGCCCCATATATTCCTATAGGGTTGCTGTGCCGCTGATTGGTAGCCGATATCTCCGATATCTGATGCAGACATTTTTAATGTATGTTGGGATCCATATATTTCATGGTAAACCCCAGTAAAACGGCAATTTTTTTAAGTTTTACCACATTTTTTTAAAACAACTTCTTTCTTTTTTTTAAGAAACCTATCATTGCCAAGAAAGTAAAATATTTGTACATAAGTGAAGAAGCATTAAAGTAATATCACAATAAATACATACACTGGAGAGTGCAAAATAATAGACAATAAAAGACAATAAATAAAAGAACAAAGAAATATAATTAAAGACAGAGAAAGAAAAGGGGAGAAGGGCAGAAAGATGAGCTGCAGCCCAAACCAACCAGTGCCGGATGCGCAGCATAGAGCCCCACAAAGAGCACGGAACGTAAGTGTCACGTGGCGGGTAGGTTAGTCTACAGCTGCATAGGGGGGTCTTGAGGACACATACGGGTCCCATACCACAGAGAACCCCAAAAACAGTTCTAAAGTTGTTCTCTAAGCGAGTGGGGGAGGTTGTGGATGAAGCACCGAGTGAGCCTCTCTTTCTGCGCTGAGGCCTCCATTTTTCCGCATGTTTATGCTTGATACATCCCGCCCAATGGACGCTCTGCCAAGTAACCCTGGCAAGGCTGAGCAGCAGGAATGTGACTGGGAATAATAGGTTATTCAGAGAGGATGTATTATTACTAGAGGGAATACAATGTCACACGCTCTGAGTTTTCCGGTGAGCAGGATGATTTGCGGAGTTGTGAAGTTCTGGGGAAGGAATCTTCCAGTTCCGGGTTTTGTCTCATCACTACACAATTTCCAGTACTTACATATAGCCCATAAACAGAGCTGGGACAATGACAATCAGTTCATGTGGTGTCTGGTCCTGTCCGAATAGGAACGGGGAACACTTAAGGTCACATCCCCACGGCGATTATTTCAATAAGCAGCTTTGAAGTTCTTAATCATCCCTAGAAATAATGTAAAGGAATATGGCTAGAGGGAATAGCAGATACTAAGTAACAGTATATGCTGCATGGAATCACTTTTGTTAAATCCCAGAATTAAGTTTCCGCTTCATTGGACATTTCCATCCTTTAATGTTACATTTTCAAATAATTTACACATAGGAGAAAAGCCGAACACTTATTCCAGCAGGAAAATCCTCTTTTTTTGTTTCTTTTTTATTTTTATGCTGGTAGGAGCAAAATCAATAACATGAAAATGGCCAAAAGCTTTAAAACCAGCCAAATAGAGCCGGGGGGAGATGGCCCCTGACCCTTTTCCACAGAGCCTGAGCATAGGACAGCAACAGAGAAATCCCAAGTACTGTAGATATTAAAATGCAGAATAATGTACAGAGACACGATGTCTGCATAGCCAGGCTCCAGGAACACCCCCAGCCATCGGGGCTCACGTGTCATATCAAGGAAGGGGCCACGTTACTTAGCTCTCAATGACCCAATGTGGGCTATAGTCCAAGTGATTGGGCAAGTCTTCATAGTACAGTCTTACAGAGTTGGTGCAAAGTGTATTTCCCTGTAACTACTTTGGCTCCGTTTTCAGTGTCACACGTTGTAAATTGTTTAGAAAACTATTGATATGAAGGAAGGTCGGGAATGCTTAGGACATAATGCGGTACAGATAATGAGCTCACATTTATATCAACTGTTTGGTGATAGCAGTACGTTTAATGATACACGCATGTCTCTTCACAGGGGGCTATCGGGGCCCCAATGCAGGGCTAAGGCCATAAAATCCTGTGTGAGCAATACAGTAACAGTCACAGGGAGGTACAGATGTGTCCACATCCATTTTATATGCCTGCGCTACAAACAAATCAGCTTAAACATAATGTGAGAGCGTCGTGCGACTCGGTTGCACCGAGCATCTTTTCATGTGACTTTTACCCTTAAAATGCATCATATTTACAAAGTGATGCAAATAAAATGCACATGCAGCTGATGCTGATTACAATGATATGCAACATGCCTATATTCTGCATGGGACTGCGGGTGTATCTGCATGCGAAATGCTACGTTACAGTGTCAGCGGCTGTGACTGTGGGTGTGCCAGAGGCTGTGACACTGTAACGTAGCATTTCGCATGCAGATACACCCACAGTCCCATGCAGAATATAAGCATGTTGCATATCATTTTAATCAGCATAAGCTGCGTGTGCGTCCTATTCACATCGCTTTGTGAATACGATGCATTTGAAGGTAAAAAGTACATGAAAAGATGCTCGGTATGACTGAGTCAGGGCACAGCACACAGATGCTCACTTTCCTCCCCCTGCACACATTGCCAACACCCCAACAGCACCCAGACACACACCCTCCCCCCTGCATCACTGCCAACACCCCAGCAGCACTTACACACACTCCACACCCCCTTCATTCACTGCCAACACCCCAGCAGCACCCAGACACACACCCTCCCCCCTGCATCACTGCCAACACCCCAGCAGCACCCAGACACACACCCTCCCCCCTGCATCACTGCCAACACCCCAACAGCACTTACACACTCTCCACACCCCCTTCATTCACTGCCAACACCCCAGTAGCACTCACACACTCTCCACACCCCCGTATTCACTGCCAACACCCCAGCAGCAGACAGACACACTCTTCCCACCCCCTGTGTTCACTGTTTACACCCCAGGAGCACACAGCACTCACACACTCTCCACACCTCCTTCATTCACTGCCAACACACAGCACACAGACACACTCTACCCACCCCCTGTATTCACTGCCTACACCCCAGGAGCAGCCAGTTACCCCCGTGCTTTCAATATTAACAACCTAGAAGCTCCCAGACACACTCCCCCCTGCATACCCTACTAACACCCTAGATGCACCCAAACACACACTCCCCCCTGAATCTACTGCCAACACCCCATCAGCACCCAGACACACTCTCCTCACTCCGCTGCATTTACTGCTTACATTACAGCAGCAACCGTACATACTATCCAACTCCCCTACATTCACTTCCAACACTCCAGCAGCACCCAGACACACTCTCCTGACTCTTCTGCATTTACTGCCTACACTAAAGCAGCACCCAGACATACTCTCGTAACCCCACTACATTCACTGCTAACTCTCCTGCAGCACCCAGACACACTCTCCGACCTGCCTGCATTCACTACTAATACTCTAAAAGCACCAAAACCCACACTCTCTCCCCTGTATTTATTAACACCCTAGAAGGACCCAATACACACTCCCCTCCTGCATTCACAACTAACAACCAAGAAGCACCCAGGGACACACTCTCCATTCCTACATTCACTGCCAACACTCCAGCAGCACCAAGACACACCCTCCCCACACCTCTGCATTATTATTATTATCATTTATTTATATGGCACCACAAGTATTCCACAGCGCCTTACAAAGTACATAAACATATATAAGTAACCAGCAACTTACAGTACAATACAATACAATACACGGACACGGATAATAAACATTGCTATATTAGCGACCTTTACACCCACATAAGCAGCTGAGTGTTAGTTGCCCTAGTGGGGAGTAAGAGATAAATGAAAATACAGTAGGGAGAAGCACAAGAGGGTAGAGGGCTATGCTCAAAAGAGCTTACATTCTAAAAGAGAGGGGCAGACATACAGGAGTGACACAGATGCGGTGGGCGGGGAGGAAGGAAGATATAGCAGCAAGATAGGATGACAGCTGGAAGACTTTAATGAAATAGTGGGTCTTAAGAGCTCACTATTCACTATTAACACCCTAAAAGCACCAATACACACACTCTCTCCCCCTGAATTCACCACTAACACTCCCCCCTGCATTCTATACAAACAACCTAGAAGTACCAATACACACACACTCCCCCTCTGAATTCACTACTAACACCTTAGACATGACTAGACAAACATTCTCTCCCCCTGAATTCACTTCCAACACCACAGTAGCACCCAGACACACTCTTCCCAACCCCCTGCATTCACTACTAACACCTTAGCCGCACCCAGACACACACGCTCCCCCTGCATTCACTACTAACACCTTATCCGCACCCAGACACACACGCTCCCCCTGCATTCACTGTCAACACCCCAGTAGCAGCACCACCCAGACACATTCTCTGCCCCTGCATTCGCTACTAACACCTTAGCCGCACCGAGACACACACCCTCCCCCTGCATTCACTGTCAACACCACAGCAGCAGCACCACCCAGACATACTCGCTGCCCCTGCATTCACTACTAACACCTTAGCAGTACCCATAAACACACCCTCACCCTGCATTCACTGTCAACACCACAGCAGCAGCACCACCACCCAGACATACTCTCTGCCCCTGCATTAACTACTAACACCTTAGCAGTACCCATAAACATACCCCCCCTGCATTCACTGTCAACACCACAGCAACAGCACCACCCAGACATACTCGCTGCCCCTGCATTCACTACTAACACCTTAGCAGTACCCATAAACACACCCTCACCCTGCATTCACTGTCAACATCCCAGCAGCAGCACCACCCAGACATACTCGCTGCCCCTGCATTCACTACTAACACCTTAGCAGTACCCATAAACATACCCTCCCTGCATTCACTGTCAACATCCCAGCAGCACCACCCAGACATACTCGCTGCCCCTGCATTCACTACTAACACCTTAGCAGTACCCATAAACATACCCTCCCTGCATTCACTGTCAACATCCCAGCAGCAGCACCACCCAGACATACTTGCTGCCCCTGCATTCACTACTAACACCTTAGCAGTACCCATAAACATACCCTCCCTGCATTCACTGTCAACATCCCAGCAGCAGCAACACCCAGACATACTCGCTGCCCCTGCATTCACTACTAACACCTTAGCAGCACCCAGACACACACCCTCTCCCTGCATTCACTGTCAACACCACAACAGCAGCACCACCCAGTCACACACTCCTCCCCCAATTAGCTGCCAACACCCCAGCACACAGACACTATCTGTTGCTGATCAGGAACTTCTCTTCTTGCTACTTGCCTGAGGCAGCAGGTCCAATGTGAGGGAGAGGGAAGAAACAACAAAGAAGGGAGGGGCCATGAACCCCAGCCTTTGCCCTGCCCCTATTACGCGCATTGGTGTGGTTTCCTTGCTGGATATCCATTGCTAGAAACTGGATTCCAGGATAAGGGCCCTGGGGGAGGGAGAACCATGGCACATTTTCCCTGGGCTCCCTGTGCAACGGATGAGGTCAGTGTGCCTCTTCAGGGTTGGCACGTGGAGGCAGCTGTGTTCCATTGTCTCCTGTATTTCCACAAAAGAGGATTTGATCCTAACGACATTAGATAAGCCATACAGAAATTAATTTAAAGTAAGCATATTACATGGCATTATTCACAAATTCTATTAACATTGTACACTATCAGTATCAGCACCTCATTGTGTTGTTTTGGTCCATTTCTCTATTTAGGTTCATGCTGGATGAAATTATCTACAAAGTAGTGATGTGTGCAAACCCTCATGTTTTAGTTTGGTACTAAATCATCGTCATATTGTGGAAAAATCACCCTCAATTGTTTTGGTTTTTCCCAGAAGAATCCTTGTGTGCTAGGGCTGCTGCTGGGGGAGAATCTTCACCCGAGAAGGGGACCAAGAAGACTATCCGTAGTATCAAACAATAATTGACTGTGAAACAATCCTTTGGAAGAGGAAGCAAGTATGACAGCTGCCATCCAGTTGCATAGCGGATCAATGAAGCCATGTCGGCGATGCTAGTATTAGATCTGCATCAAATATCCACCATCAATACATCTGGTTTTAGACAGTTAACTGAGGTCCTGTGTCCCCGCTACCAAATGACTTCTCCATTCTATTTTATGGGAATAGCAATTTCTCGCCTATATTGGCAGATTAAGTAAAAGAATTCTTGGCCTAGAAAATGCCATTATATCCACTATCCACTTAGCCACAGATGTGTAGACAAACGGTACTGGTAAAACTAAAGATTACATGACTGTGATAACCCTCTGGGTGTGTGTATTACCTTGAGCAGCAGCGATATCTACCACACAACGCCAGATCATTCACCAGCCGGCCACTTTGTGTATCACTGGCTTCACTGAGAAGCATAACAATGTCAACCTGTTAAAAACTCAGGGATGTTATACAGTAGCAAAATTGCTTACCCACTAGGAGTCTCCTCAAGATTCGTCATTTCTGATAATGTAAGTAACATTTTGAGAGCATTACAACTGGGTGAATTTTAACACATTCCATGTTTTCTGCACAATATAAACTTGGTGGTTCAGAGTTTTTTTTTAAATGAAAGGTGAGTGAAGGAGATAAATGTGGGCCGAAACATTTCTGGACATTTTTCAGCATTCAGCAACTGCATATAGAAGATTTCCGCGGCTGCAAAAACAGTTCCATTTGCCATGCCACCAACTGAAGCAAGAGGTAGTGACCAGGTGGAATTCCACCCTTTACATGCTTCAGCGAATGGAGGAACAGCAACAAGCCATCCAATCCTACACAACAAGCCATGGCATAGGGAAAGGAGGGAGAATGTACCTTAGTCAAAGACAGTGGAGAATACTCTCTGTTTTATGCAAGCTAATGAAACAATTTGAAGTAGTAACCAATGCAGTGAGTTCAGACAATGCCAGCCTGAGTATGTTGGTCTTTCTTTCCACCTGACACAGTTCTAAAGAGATGCAAAGAGCTCCTTGTGAGCAAGTTGACAGCTCAAGTGGCGGCTGCCAGGAGAAAACTCACCTTTTCCAGGACCACTGGTGATGAGTCAACTCAGCACACAAAAGTGAAACAATATTATGACATCTGGTCAGGCCTAAAATAATTGCCCCAAATTATTGTACAAACTAGCTTTGCTTTACTTAAGTTGCCCATCCTCCAGTGTTTTCTCAGAAAGAGTGTTCAGAGTGTTGGCATAGAAGGCTACTTCCTAAAAATGTGGAAAAACTGATGTTCAGAATAATGAACTACAAATTCCATGAGGAAAACCTTAGCCACCAATTACATCACATTACAGTGACTTTTATAATGGTGGATAGGGATGAGCTAATATTGTGTGATGATATTAACATTGATGAGGATGAGAATAACATCTTCCAACTGTAGAGATGATTAACAACACTGTTAGCCTTAAGCACATTCCTAACTTGTTTTGTGGTAGTCCAAACAAACCAAGCACTATAGTTACAAAAGTGGTAGTCCCTGTCACTGAAGTGCATGGTTTGTTAAACTGTGCATGTCCTTATACAATATAGGGGTGGTTGAGAGGGCCTATTAAAAAAAAATTGGGGGATGGGCATTGATGACAGTCTTCTTTCTCTTGTAAGGTCATATGAATCTCTTGTATTGTTCTGACTCCTGAGGTCTGTGATCTGCTTCATGGATCAGTTTGCTATTGCAGAATGAAAGCTCACATATGGATGCTTTTGGTTTAATAATTTGCTAAACATGTCAAATTTCATTCATTTTATTTAGAATAAATGAATCAATTAATTCATCAATTAATCAATCAATCAATCAATCAATCAATCCTTTACCTGCCTTCCACTACATACTATTTCCCTACACTGACCTTGAATCTAGTTCTTAATTAATGAAAACATTTCTTCCTATGGGGTCGTATACTGTAGTTTATTATACTGCCATCCTGTCTGCCACTGCTGTGCCGCAATGTTTCCTAGATGTCCTATAGCCTGTCGTGAGGTTGTGCCGCTGCTCTGTCGCTTAGTTTAGCTAGTCAGCTCGCTGCAGCCTTTGGCATATATTGCTGAGCAATACTGTGAGGTAATCAAAATTGACTGGATATGACTGGAAATTAAAGCTATTGAGGTTAACAATACTGTAGGAACAAACACGGGCCCAGATAACATGATTTAAACTGTTTTTATCAACTTTTTTGTTTTTTAAAGAATCCAGAGCCAAAACCAAAACCGAAAAACAATGATGAATTAGAACCAAAACCAAAACACAGGGGTCGGCGCACATCTCTAACAATATACACAAGAGCCTGTTTATACTGGATTAGAGGTGCCGCTAGTGACAGTAGCCTTTGTATACAGGATTAGAGGTGCTAGTGACAGTAGCTTGTGTATACTGGATTAGAGGTGCCGCTAGTGACAGTAGCCTGTGGATTCTGGATTAGAGGTGTCGATAGTGACAGTAGCCTGTGTATACTGGATTAGAGGTGCCGATAGTGACAGTAGCCTGTGTATACTGGATTAGAGGTGCCGCTAGTGACAGTAGCCTGTGTATACTGGATTAGAGGTGCCGCTAGTGACTGGAGCCTGTGTATACAGGATTAGAGGTGCCGATAGTGACAGGAGCCTGTGTATACTGAATTAGAAGTGCCATTAGTGACAGGAGCCTGTGTATACTGGATTAGAGGTGCCATTAGTGACAGGAGCCTGTGTATACTGGATTAGAGGTGCCTATAGTGACAGTAGCCTGTGTATATTGGATTAGAGGTGCCATTAGTGACAGGAGCCTGTGTATACTGGATTAGAGGTGCCATTAGTGACAGTAGCCTGTGTATATTGGATTAGAAGTGCCATTAGTGACAGTAGCCTGTGTATATTGGATTAGAGGTGCCGCTAGTGACAGGAGCCTGTGTATACTGGATTAGTGGTGCCACTAGTGACAGGAGCCTGTGTATACTAAATTAGAGGTGCCGCTAGTGACAGGAGCCTGTGTATACTGGATTAGAGGTGCCGCTAGTGACAGGAGCCTGTGTATACAGGATTAGATGTGCCGCTAGTGACAGGAGCCTGTGTATACTGGATTAGAGATGCCGCTAGTGACAGGAGCCTGTGTGTACAGGATTAGAGGTGCCGCTAGTGACAGGAGCCTGTGTATACTGGATTAGAGATGCCGCTAGTGACAGGAACCTGTGTATACTGGATTAGAGGTGCGGCTAGTGACAGGAACCTGTGTACACTGGATTAGAGGTGCCGCTAGTGACAGGAGCCTGTGTATACTGGATTAGAGGTGCCGCTAGTGATAGGAGCCTGTGTATACAGGATTAGAGGTGCCGCTAGTGACAGGAGCCTGTGTATACTGGATTAGAGGTGCCGCTAGTGACAGGAGCCTGTGTATACTGGATTAGAGGTGCCGCTAGTGACAGGAGCCTGTGTATACTGGATTAGAGGTGCCGCTAGTGACAGGAGCCTGTGTATACTGGATTAGAGGTGCCGCTAGTGAGAGGAGCCTGTGTATACTGGATTAGAGGTGCCACTAGTGACAGGAGCCTGTGTATACTGGATTAGAGGTGCCGCTAGTGACAGGAGCCTGTGTATACTGGATTAGAGGTGCCGATAGTGACAGTAGCCTGTGTATACTGGATTAGAGGTGCCGATAGTGACAGTAGCCTGTATATACTGGATTAGAGGTGCCGCTAGTGACAGGAACCTATGTATACTGGATTAGAGGTGCGGCTAGTGACAGGAGCCTGTGTATACTGGATTAGAGGTGCAGATAGTTACAGGAGCCTGTGTATACAGGATTAGAGGTGCCGATAGTTACAGGAGCCTGTGTATACAGGATTAGAGGTGCCGCTAGTGACAGGAGCCTGTGTATACTGGATTAGAGGTGCAGCTAGTGACAGGAGCCTGTGTATACTGCATATGAGGTGCCGCTAGTGACAGGAGCCTGTGTATACAGGATTAGAGGTGCCACTAGTGACAGGAGCCTGTGTATACTGGATTAGAGATGCCGCTAGTGACAGGAGCCTGTGTATACTGGATTAGAGGTGCCGCTAGTGACAGGAGCCTGTGTATACTGGATTAGAGGTGCCGCTAGTGACAGGAGCCTCTGTATACTGGATAAGAGGTGCCGCTAGTGACAGGAGCCTGTGTATACTGGATTAGAGGTGCCGCTTGTGACAGGAGCCTGTGTATACAGGATTAGAGGTGCCGCTAGTGACAGGAGCCTGTGTATACTGGATTAGAGGTGCCGCTAGTGACAGGAGCCTGTGTATACTGGATTAGAGGTGCCGCTTGTGACAGGAGCCTGTTTATACTGGATAAGAGGTGCCGCTATTGACAGGAGCCTGTGTATACTGGATTAGAGGTGCCGCTAGTGACAGGAGCCTGTGTATACTGGATTAGAGCTGCCGCTAGTGACAGGAGCCTGTGTATACTGGATTAGAGGTGCCGCTAGTGACAGGAGCCTGTGTATACTGGATTAGAGGTGCCGCTAGTGAGAGGAGCCTGTGTATACTGGATTAGAGGTGCCGCTAGTGACAGGAGCCTGTGTATACTGGATTAGAGGTGCCGCTAGTGACAGGAGCCTGTGTATACTGGATTAGAGGTGCCGATAGTGACAGTAGCCTGTGTATACTGGATTAGAGGTGCCGCTAGTGACAGTAGCCTGTGTATACTGGATTAGAGGTGCCGATAGTGACAGGAGCCTGTGTATACTGGATTAGAGGTGCGGATAGTGACAGTAGCCTGTATATACTGGATTAGAGGTGCCGCTAGTGAGAGGAGCCTGTGTATACTGGATTAGAGGTGCCGATAGTTACAGGAGCCTGTGTATACAGGATTAGAGGTGCCGATAGTGACAGTAGCCTGTGTATACTGGATTAGAGGTGCCGCTAGTGACAGGAGCCTGTGTATACTGGATTAGAGGTGCAGCTAGTGACAGGAGCCTGTGTATACTGCATATGAGGTGCCGCTAGTGACAGGAGCCTGTGTATACAGGATTAGAGGTGCCACTAGTGACAGGAGCCTGTGTATACTGGATTAGAGATGCCGCTAGTGACAGGAGCCTGTGTATACTGGATTAGAGGTGCCGCTAGTGACAGGAGCCTGTGTATACTGGATTAGAGGTGCCGCTAGTGACAGGAGCCTGTGTATACTGGATAAGAGGTGCCGCTAGTGACAGGAGCCTGTGTATACTGGATTAGAGGTGCCGCTTGTGACAGGAGCCTGTGTATACATGATTAGAGGTGCCGCTAGTGACAGGAGCCTGTGTATACTGGATTAGAGATGCCGCTAGTGACAGGAGCCTGTGTATACTGGATAAGAGGTGCGGCTAGTGTCAGGAACCTGTGTATACTGAATTAGAGGTGCCGCTAGTGACAGGAGCCTGTGTATACAGGATTAGAGGTGCCGCTAGTGACAGGAGCCTGTGTATACTGGATTAGAGGTGCCGCTAGTGAGAGGAGCCTGTGTATACTGGATTAGAGGTGCCGCTAGTGACAGGAGCCTGTGTATACTGGATTAGAGGTGCCGCTAGTGACAGGAGCCTGTGTATACTGGATTAGAGGTGCCAATAGTGACAGTAGCCTGTGTATACTGGACTAGAGGTGCCGCTAGTGACAGTAGCCTGTGTATACTGGATTAGAGGTGCCGATAGTGACAGGAGCCTGTGTATACTGGATTAGAGGTGCCGATCGTGACAGTAGCCTGTGTATACTGGATTAGAGGTGCGGCTAGTGACAGGAGCCTGTGTATACTGGATTAGATGTGCCGATAGTGACAGGAGCCTGTGTATACAGGATTAGAGGTGCCATTAGTGACAGTAGCCTTTGTATACTGGATTAGAGGTGCCGCTAGTGACAGGAGCCTGTGTATACTGGATTAGAGGTGCCGAAAGTGACAGGAGCCTGTGTATACAGGATTAGAGGTGCCATTAGTGACAGTAGCCTTTGTATACTGGATTAGAGGTTCCGCTTGTGACTGGAGCCTGTGTATACTGGATTAGAGGTGCCGATAGTGACAGGAGCCTGTGTATACTGGATTAGAGGTGCCGCTAGTGACAGTAGCCTGTGTATACTGGATTAGAGGTGCCGCTAGTGACAGGAGCCTGTGTATACTGGATTAGAGGTGGCGATAGTGACAGGAGCCTGTGTATACAGGATTAGAGGTACCGCTAGTGACAGGAGCCTGTGTATACAGGATTAGAGGTGCCGCTAGTGACAGGAGCCTGTGTATACTGGATTAGAGGTGCCGCTAGTGACAGGAGCCTGTGTATACAGGATTAGAGGTGCTAGTGACAGTATCCTGTGTATACTGGATTAGAGGTGCCGCTAGTGACAGGAGCCTGTGTATACTGGATTAGAGGTGCCGCTAGTGACAGGAGCCTGTGTATACTGGATTAGAGGTGCCGCTAGTGACAGGAGCCTGTGTATACTGGATTAGAGGTGCCGCTAGTGACAGGAGCCTGTGTATACTGGATTAGATGTGCCGCTAGTGACAGGAGCCTGTGTATACTGGATTAAAGGTGTCGCTAGTGACAGTAGCCTGTGTATACTGGATTAGAGGTGCCGATAGTGACAGGAGCCTGTGTATACAGGATTAGAGGTACAGCTCTGTCTAATGCCGTCTATTGAAGCACATACCTACAGGATGCCCCAATCTGACAGAGCCATAATAACAGGTGCGACCATGACGTTTGGTGCACTTGTAGGAAGAGAAATAAACTGAAGATTCTCTTTTACTATTATACAATATAGTTGGTCCAATGAGCCATTCTGTCTCCTGTGTACAGCGTTCTGATACCCGGAGCTCTTACCTCACACTGAGAGAGGAAATTCCATATATCCCTGGTATAATGACAACTGTATTTACTCCACTGAGTGTATAGAATGTAATAATGTAAATAGACCCTGCTGCAGGTATTTCTCTGTTTATCAGATGGGTGACTCAGCCGCAGGGAAGGAATGTCAGCCCAGCCGCTCGCTTATTATATAGCTACATGTTTGGTGAAGTGTATTCCAAAAATACATCCTATGGTGAGATGTGAAATATGCGCCATATGCTGAACATGATACAGTTTGCCGGCTAATCCGGCGTTCTGCTCTGGGAACTTATCAAGTGACCAAAAACGTATCTTTTCATTGTTTGTCAACTAAAAAACACAACACCATTATACCTACTAAGCGTCATGGCGCGGCTCCTGATGCTCCAATGCTTGATTAATGTACATACGTAGGTACAACAGTGCCAGGCACATAGAAATACCTATTGTACCAGTGCTACGCTGGTGCCATACTGGGGGTCAACAGTTAACTGGTAACATTTGTTTTGATAGATTGCAGCACAAAGACTTCATCCATCACTGTGACAAGCACTGAGAGAAGCCGTATCAGACAGTGGGCCTGATTCAGAGGCACTCACAAAAAGCGAGCGCTCGCTCTGAATCAGGGCGGGCGCTGTTTTTTTTAGGAGCGGCCTCCTGGCCGCTCGCATAGCTGTGGGTGACCACCCACAGCTATAGCGAGCGGCCATGATGATGGTCGCGATGGTCAAGACCATCACGACCATCGGGCTTGCGACGAGACCCTTGTGGTAGGGTCTCATGGCCGCAAGTCCCAGAGAGCTTCTGGCCGAAATTGAGCCGGAAGCTTTCCCACTGACATCACTGGTGATGTCAGTGGGGCTGCCCACAAATGGCAGGCATTCGCATGGGAACGCCTCCGTTTGTGAAGCCACCCCCCCGCCATGCCTACAAAATGGGGCAAGCTGTCGATCAACATCGAAAGCCGCCTCTTTTGTTGTGAGTCCTGGAGCGAGTGCTTTCAGCGCTCGCTCCGTGGCTGGCGCATGTGCAGTGCACACGCCACGCGTGCGCGCTGGGCCACCATCGACCCATTTGATAGTGCAATGCGCTTGCGAGCAGGTCTGAATCAAGCCCACAGCTAGTTTATACACTGTTATGTCCAAGGCACAGGTAAATAAATAATACTGGTTGGGTATGATACGTCAGCAGTCAGAGTGTCGACATTCATCATTTAGAAATTGATGAAATACTTTATTAGAATGTTGAAATATCATCCCTGGTTGCCCAGCAGTGACTTACTGACTCCTGTCAGCTGCAGAGGCTCCAGCAGCATCTCCCGGGTCACGGTGGTCATGTGACTGTGGCTTCCGTGTCAGAGCTCCGATGCCCCAGTGTTCGGGTGATAACTTCCCCATCTCTCTCAGACCGATCCAACGGATGATGGGACCCTGCATCAGCCAGTGCATACACACTTACACCATGCAGGGGGTGACGGCGCAATGTGAGATGTCCTTCTGCATTCAGCAGATTAGCATCATGCGTGATATCTTCTGATTGGCCATCTGGAAGATATCGCACATAACAATATGCCCGGGCTGATAATGTTTAAGTGTTTACCTAGATTAACACTAATCTGTACCTCTAACCCTAACTCCCCCACTGCCTAACCCTACCCTTACCCTACCCACCTTGCAGCCTATCCCCAATGTTTCCCTGCAGCCCAACCATACCCACCTCACAGCCTAACCTTCCTGTCCTGCAGCCTAACTCTAACCTCTCCCCACTGCCTAACCCTACTCACCCTGCAGCTTAACCCCAATCTCCCCCTGCAGCCTTACCCCCCCCTATCCCACAGCCTAACCCCTCCTATCCTACAGCCTAACCCCATTCTCCTCCTACAGCCTAACCCTAACCTCCCCCCACTGCCTAATCCTATCCACCACAGCCTAACCCTGCTCTCCTGCACCCCAACCATAACCTCCCCACATAGCCTACACCTACCCACCTCATCACCTACCCCTAACCTCCCCCCGCAGCCTAACCCTTTTCTTCTGCAGCCTATCCTTAACAACCTCACAGCCTAATCCCAATCTCCCACTGCAGCCTATCCCTCCTGTCCTGCAGCCTCTCTAACCTCTCCCAACTGCCTAACCCTACTCACCCTGCAGCTTAACCCTAATCTCCCCACATAGCATACACCTACCCACCTCATCACCTACCCCTAACCTCCCCCCGCAGCCTAACCCCAATCTCCCACCACAGCCTAACCCCCCCTATCCCACAGCCTAACCCCATTCTCCTCCTACAGCCTAACCCTACTTACCTGACAGCCTAACCCTAACCTCCCCCCACTGCCTAATCCTATCCACCGCAGCCTAACCGTAACCTCCCCACATAGCCTACACCTACCCACCTCATCACCTACCCCTAACCTCCCCCCTGCAGCCTAACCCTTTTCTTCTGCAGTCTATCCTTAACAACCTCACAGCCTAATCCCAATCTCCCACTGCAGCCTATCCCACCTTTCCTGCAATCTAACCACCCCTCACAGCCTAAACCTACACACCTCGCAGCCTAAACATAATCTCCCCCCACCACCTAACCCTAACCTTCCACCACAGCCTAACCCCCACAATATGCCCATGATAGTGCCCTTTTTCAGGTGCACTATCTTATATCCCTTTTAAAAAATGGGCTGGGGAGAGTGCCAATGCTCTCTCTGGCACAGGGCACCAAAAAGTCTAGTTACGGCTCTGGCTAATACTCGCTAGGTGCATCCGTGTTAAGAGATTCATCCGACTCAGAATTACCCCGAGAGTGCGCAGTGCCATGATGACGCAGTTAGTGTCATCATATAGTTTACCCCGGTCACATCCAGCTCATCTGTTCTTATCTGCCCTGTACATCTCCAGAACGTGAGGTGTAACAAGTCGGCCAGTATGGATAATTACTGACACTCTATTTATGGCGTTTAGAGTAACGGGAGGCTGTTGCCGTGTGCCTGAGGACCTTTAAATCCTGAGGCTTTAGTGAATGACCCCCCTTTTGTTGGGCAGGTGTAGGTTCATTTAAGTTTCTGTAGTGTTTATAGTGTGCTTTATGGTGACCAATAGTGTTAGTTTGGGTGTGTTTTGCTTTCTGATATAAGGTGGGATCAGGTGTCAGTAAGGCCTCTTTGTTCCCGAAAATTCTCCCAACCTCCCCCCTTCTCTCACCCTCACTCCCTTCTCCCACCCTTCCTTCTCCGACCCTCCCTCCCTCTCTTCTCCCACCCTCCCTCTCTTCTCCCAGCCTCCCTCTCTTCTCCCACCCTCACTCCCTTCTCCCACCCTCGCTCCCTTTTCCGACCCTCTCTTCTCCCACCCTCCCTCTCTTCTCCCACCTTCCCTCTCTTCTCCCACCTTCCCTCTCTTCTCCCAGCCTCATTCCTTTCTCCCACCCTCACTCCCTTCTCCGACCCTACTTCCCTAAATTCCCTTCTCCCACCTCCCTCCCCACTTGCACGCTCCTCTGACCCTCCCTCCCTTCCCCCACCCTCCCTTCAGCCATAAAGCCCTGTTACAGCTCTGGTATAACGTGTAAAGCTGAGGGAACACCAGCAAATGATTAGGGTTTGTAGTGAGTTGTAGTTGATGCCATTCTTATTACGCCACCATGTTTCCTCATCCCTCCCTGTGTGTTGTTATTTCATTATTATGTTTTGTAGTAATAAGATGGGTTTATGTACGGGGTGTATGAGCCATTTATTCTCCCTCCACCTTGTGTCATTGTGCCACCTGGGTACTTTAGGCCCCTCTGCCTGGGAGCAGCAGTAACTGGGGTCACTGACTTACTGGTGAATTCTCTCAATGACAATAAACTCAATAAACGATTTTGTCGTATGACGCGCCGGCGCACAGCACACCTGGCGCTTTCTGCAGGACACACAGCTGCTAGACACATGTACACGGCTTAGTTATAATGAGAACTGTCACAATTGTCTCATGTTCTTAGGAAAACTTATATTTATATTAGAACCATGAACCTTTCAAGGGTCAATAAGTATAAAAACAATTGTATCCTCATAACAGATAGTGCAATAACCCTCACATGCTAAAAATTCTGTGTAATGTTATATATTATTCTATAGTTGTAGATACTTCAGACCCTACCGCTGGGTTCTCGGTAACGATACGGGCTCTGAATGGAAGGCAGCCTGTGGTCCTGTATCCTGGTTCAGCCCACAAACTACTCACTGCAATGACTGCATTGGCTACTGCCTGATATATACAGTGAAATGCGGCAACACATGTAACCTGGGATAGGGGTGATGGGGTCTGATGTGGAGATGGCACTGAGAACGGTGCGGGATTGGTTGGCGCTGCCCCTGTCTCAGACATGGCACAGTGAGTTATCACAAATACTTGGGTTTCTCAAGCACCCACAGACCTGCCCCTATGGGTACAGGTGCGACATATTAGGGGCCAGCTGTGTGTGTTGTCCTTCTTCTGTCATGTGCTCACTGTCCTTAGGATCCCGTGTCCCATCCTCTCACAGTCATTGTTTTGTGTTTCAGTTCAGTGAGGGTTCTTGTCCTTTACATTTTGCAGCGATGTCAGTAAATGTGTTGAGACAAATAGGAAGCAGCGGAACCTGTGCAAGCTTCACGTGTGCCGTTACATAATATCCCCAGGTACAGAGTGAGGTAGCGCCCCCATGCTGAGTGCCCCCCCGGGCCTGCAGATCACCTTCATATCAGTTATCAGAGAGGGGAGATATTTTTCCAGCCCTGTGTTTTCAGTGGTCACATTTTTCCCATTGCTTTGCATACCGTTGTCAGAATACCAGGCATTCCAGAAATGATGAAATACTTTAGCGCTGGGGAATCAGATCGCAGCTTGTGGGAATAAGCAGTTATGGATTTTCATTTCATATCTATTTTTTTTATTTATTTATTTTTTATTTCATTTTTTTTAGGCTACAGCCCAACACGTAACATATTTCTGTGATGTTATCAGTGGATATTATTGGAAAAGAATTTACCTGTGTTGCTGTGTGAGCAGATGGCAGAGACAGAAAGAGGAAATGCACTACGAGGGCTGGGTAACTGATTATTTCTGTAATCTGCCGTATAGTCTCTCTGTTTGTTTTACCCTACAAGGGAACCTGGCACATGTCCTGGGCAGCACGGGTCAGTGTTTGCCTCCAGAAGATTCCCAGCATTCTATGTTCCTATGCCCAAAACAGTGCCCCCCCCTTCATCAGTGGCCGAAACAGCTAGATCCTCACCTTTATCCCATGGACCAACTTTACTAATGGCCATAAAAATGTGGTGGGCACAGTTAGGGGTCTATTCATCATCACTTCATTTATACAAAAGCTTTTGTAGAAATTAAGGGAACAATTAAATTCTTATCGCCGGCAGCGGACCCCCCCTCGCACCCGACGAAGCTATTCAATTGTTACTACTGCCGGGAGTGATCAGCTGCCGGTGCCGACATTTCAGCTCACACCCCTCGGGTTGGCGAGCTAAAATACTTGAAAAGTGACCCGTTTGGGCGCCCAACGTGTCAAAACATGACCTCTATGGGCGTGATTAGCGCGATAATTAGCATCAATTGAATAGTGCCCTGCAATCTCCCATCACTTTAGCACTAAAACAATTGAATTCTGCCCTAAGAGAGATGGAATGTATTTTATATGCAAGTAGTTAATTAAACCCCCGAGTCTGTTGGTTTGCCTCCAGAAAATTAGGGGTTAATGTTTTGGCGAGATAATTTGGGGTGGAGTTAGGAGGGTTTTTTCAGCCTATGGAATTGTATTTGGGGGAGGGGTTTCAGGGCCTTTTTAGAGTTACTGCAGCATCTATTTTAGTGTGTTTTTGCTGTGAAATCGATTGGAGCAGGCGCAGTATTTGTTGTTTAAATAAATCACTTTTTGCATTTGCTTCGCTGTTTTCTGACTGCTTTTCTCTTATTTCTTTATCTCTGTTTTCTCTTTCTTTATCTCCCTCTTCTTCTTTTCTTTATCTGCCCTCCCTTGCTATTCTAGCTGCCTTTCCTTACCTCTTCCTTCTATTCTGTGTTTTTGGGGTGTTGTGTGCCATGTCCTGCCCACAGCGCCATGTTTCCCTGCTCACCCATTACCTCAAGGGTGGCAATGATGGCGGGGAGGGCGCCAAAGGGGTCCCGGTGGCCAGAGTGTCACCAGATGCAGAGCGACAGCAGGTTCATAGGTCCCTGGGGTGGGGCTAGTCATGCAATGTGACGGGAGCTCTTCCTCCATTGATCCACGGATGTCTCGCAGGTCCGGCGGTCAGAGTGCAGTAGTCCGTGATGCAGCTCTGATTCCTGTTCCCAGATGCCGCCACAGAATGTCTGCAATGGCTGTGGTTGGCAACCCACAGCAATGCGAGAGGCCAGGAGGCCGCTCCATAAAAAAAAAAAAAAAAAAGATTCAGAGCAACCAATCTGTCAGAGCGTCCAGCTTTGAATCAGGGCCTCTGTGCAATTCCTGCAGATTTTAGCACTAGCTTTAGGATTACAGGGTTCTCTGGTACCCGGAGGGGTACGTTGTTGGCCACTTAAGGGGGGGGGCCTGCTACTGCATCTAGTAATCCCACTAGATGCAATAGTAGGCCCCCCCCCCTGAAGTGGCCAGTGGCTTTAGCATCTGCTCCCTCCGGGGATAGTTTGGTATCTGCTGTTGCTGATTCGGTTGCTCCCTTGTCCGCCTCTCTTTCAGATGCTATGGCTGCGGTTCCAGAGACTGGCGTTCCCACCAGAGCTGGTGTGGTGACGGCATAGTCTGGAGATGGTGGACGGGTGAACAGTTATGGTGAGTCAGGATCTACATCAGATGCAGATTGGGAGGCGAACTCTGCTGGGACCGGCAGTTCTAATTCGGGGTCATCGGATTTGTCGTCGGAGGTCTCTTATCGCAATTCTTTGGGGGAGGGGATCTCGGAAGCGTAGGCGTAGGGTGTGGAGGTCCAAGAAAGGACATCGTGGTTCTTCATCTTCTTCCTCCACGGACTCCTCATCGGTGTTGTCGATGGACGACAAGGTGACATCTAAGCGGTGATGGAGGCGCCGTTCTAGCAGCCTTACCTCCTCTGACTTGGAGGACCCGGAGGATGTGGTTCGTTGTGCTAACATGGCCATCCTTTGGAGTCTCCATCGGAGGATCAGGGAGCGCATTCGTGTGGGATGTTATATCGAAGTTTTTGCTTTAACCTCTAAGGCCCGCAAAGCTTGGCAGCAGTGCAGAAAGAGAAGTGCGAAGATTCCTATAAGTCTTACATGAACCGGTTTAGTGGGTTTTGTGTTTTTATGGTGTGTTACTTGCATACGTGGCTTGAAAAGCACATGCATTTGGTCCGATACTTACACCTGATCCATAGCCTCTATCGTTCCGCTAAGTTTCAGGTGTGGTGGACTTACGATGAGGAGTTCCATAGCAAACAACATTGGTGGTCGGTCATTAAGTTTGGCTCCAAAGATTAGGAGGAGTGGTTGGATGTGACGCAGCTGCAGGGGGTCGCTGGGGAGGTAGTGGGGGCAAAAAAACTCTCACGTAAAGTAGAACGTCAGTGGCGAAAGTCTCGCACTCCACGTGACTTCCTCACATATAAGTCTATCTACAACTCTTATCGTACTGCTCTGGACACTGCCAAGCAAACACATTTCCAATCTCTTATCTCTGCTCAAGCTTCTAACCCCAGGCGACTTTTTAATACATTTAAACTGCTTCTTACCCCTCCCTCACCCAACCCACCTGCTACTATCTGTGCACAAGATCTTGCTTCCTATTTCAAGGACAAGATTGATAATATCCGAAATTAAATGTTATTCTCTTCCTAAGCTAGTGACCTACTCAATTCCCTACCTGAACCCTCAGGCACATTCTCTTCATTTGACCCCACAAATGAAGATGAAGTATCTACACTCTTCTCATCCTCCTACTCTATTACCGATCCTATACCCTCACAAATTAGTAAAGCTCTGTCTCCTGTGCTTATCCCAACCCTAAATAAAAAATGGTATTCTCTCTCTCTACTGGCAACTTTCCATCACTGTACAAGCATGCAGTGATTACTCCCAATCTGAAAAAACAAAATTCTAACCCTAACACTCTATCAAATTACCGTCCTATCTCCCAGCTCCCATGCCCCTCCAAGCTACTGGAGAGACTTGTCTACACCCGCCTCACACACTTTCTTAATACCCACAACTTATTGGACCCACTTCAGTCTGGCTTTCATTCCCAGCACTCCACAGTGATAGCACTGACTAAGGTAGTAAATGATCTTGTCACTGCCAAAGCTAAAGGCCATTACTCACTCCTAATTCTTCTAGATCTCTCTGCTGCTTTTGACACTGTTGACCACTATCTTCTCGTACAAACATTACAATCACTAGGTCTTAAGGACACAGCTCTTTCTTGGTTCTCTTCCTACCTATCTGATCGCTCTTTTTCTGTTCATTTTCCTGATTCTGCCTCCTCTTCGCTACCTCTATCAGTTGGAGTACCGCAAGGCTCTGTCTTAGGTCCTTTGCTATTCTCAATCTATACCACCTTTCTTGGCAAACTAATCTGCTCTTTTGGATTTCAGTACCATCTGTATGCGGATGATACTCAAATCTACCTATCCTCTCCAGATTTATCACCATCTGTATTGGTCCGTGTCACTAAATGTCTTTCTGCCATTTCATCTTGGATGTCATCTCGCCACCTGAAATTTAATATTTCTAAAACAGAATTAATTATATTTCCACCGGCCAATAACAGTTACCAACCTGATCTCTTTATCACTGTTGATAACTCAACAATCCACCCCACTCCACAAGCTCGCTGCCTTGGTGTCATCCTTGACTCTGAACTGTCCTTTGTTCCCCACATTCAATCTGTCTCAAAATCATGTTACATACATCTAAAAAACATATACAAAATTCGACCATATCTCACACAAGACACTGTAAAAACTCTAATCCATGCACTCATTATTTCCCGCTTTGACTATTGCAATAGCCTCCTTACTGGTCTTCCCAAAAACAGGCTATCGCCATTACAATCCATTATGAATGCAGCTGCGAGGCTTATCTTGCTTGCCAAACGTTCATTGTCTGCTGCCCCGCTCTGTCAGTCCCTCCACTGGTTGCCGGTTTTCTACCGTATTCAATACAAAATACTGTTACTTACACATAAGGCCATTAACCAAATTACACCAACATACATCTCTTCATTCATCTCAAAATATCTCCCAACCCGACCTCTCCGCTCAGCACAAGATCTGCGTCTCTCATCCCCGCACATTACTTGCTCCCATTTACGGTTACAGGACTTTCTTCGGGCTGCACCCACTCTATGGAATGCCTTACCACGCACAATAAGACTTTCATCTACTCTTCAATCCTTCAAGCGTTCCCTGAAAACTCACCTCTTCAGACAAGCTTATCAGATTCCAGAACCGACCACATAACCTTCATAGCTTCCATGTCTTATCACATCCCCTCTCACAGTCCGCACATAACCTCACACTTCGTCTTTCTTTCACATACTCCTGACATGTGGCCTACATTCCTGTGTGACTGGATCATGCAGCCCACCAAGAAACTCTGCATTCTGGCCGGACCAAATTGCAATATATATAGCACCTATCCTTGTGTATCAATGCCTATTTCCCTATAGATTGTAAGCTTGCGAGCAGGGCCTTCCTACCTATATATCTGTCTGTTATTACCCTGTTTTGTTCTATAAATGTTTCCAATTGTAAAGCGCAACGGAATATGCGGCGCTATATAAGAAACTGTTAATAAATAAAAAAATAAAAAAAGAGGGCAGCCAACTGGGAAAGTGGGGTCGTCCACTGCAAGCATGGCAACAAAGGGGCATTGCTTTGTGTTTAACAATGGGCGTTGTCCCTTTTGGTCAAATTGTCATTTTCGGCACCAATGTTTGCGCTGTGGGGGATCTCATCCAGGGAAGGACTGTAGTTGTCCAACAACTGCCCGGGTGGGGGCCCCTTGTCGGTTAGTCAGCCTGGGGGCCCTGGTACAAAGTAGGGCTCCCACGCCGGTAGATGTGGCCACCATGTCCCATTGGCTTGACATTTACCCTAGGCGTTCTGAAGTGGCATGTTGCGGGATGGTTTTCTTTATGGCTTTCGGATCCCGATCGTTGACTAAGTTCGCACGGGCTCGCCGTGGAATTTTTGTTCCGCAAGCGAATTCCCAGCAACTTTGCGGGAAAAGGTCATGAAGGAGGTCAGTTTAGGGAGGATGATTGGCCCCTTTTCAGATCCGCCAGTCCCGAAGAAGATTAAAGGAAAATTTAGACTTATCCAGCATTTGTCTTGGCCTGAGGGCTTTTCGGTTAATGATGCAATCCCGGAAGACCTATGTTGGGTGACGTATCAGTCATTCGATGAGGCTTTAGATATGGTCAGGTCCTTTGGTGTTGGGGCACTCATTGCCAAGATTGATGTTGAATCTGCCTTTCAGCTGTTACCTTTGCATCTGGATTGTTTTCGGCTTATGGGTTTTCAGCTGTGGGACGGATTCTATGTGGATAGTTGCCTTCCCATGGGATGTTAGATTTCGTGTGCTAATTTCGAAAAAATTCAGTACGTACTGTCAAAGTCAAATAATTAGATATGATCGCTTGCAATTATTATCTGACGATATAATCATCTATGGTCAGATGACTTGTTACAAGGACGCTACTTTGCGTCATGCAATCCAATGCACACAAATGTGAATCCATCACACACATACACTGATGCACATAACACACATATATACATATATATTCAGAACACAGTGGACATGTCATGTTTGGTATCATTTTTAAATCCCTGGTTTTTTGCAGACATCGGTTTCTATCAACGAAGGATTCGAATCTAGCGTTCGCTAGTTATGGATGATCGGGAGTTATTGGATAGAAATGCTATTACTTGTATGCAGTGTTGTAGCCAGTATTAACCAGTTGTTCTGCGGGAAACTACACAATGCGACCCTTGGAGGATTGAGCCATACCCCTGATGACACCGTATGACCAGACCAATGACCAGATTAACCAGAAGCAAGAACCAATGAGAACCTGTCAATTTGTCTCTTTGTAAACTCTGAAACCTGTAAGGTATATAAGCTGGTGTCCTGACCTCAGTGTAGGGGACATCTTCTATGCGACCGCAGGCTTCTGCATTGAGGACTGTATACTGGGACCAGTGCACAAGCGTATGTATCGGCTGTACTATTTTCATTGCTTTTTACTCTAATTATTAAATCTTACATCGTGTTACTTTTTACATAAATAACTTTTTGTGCTTTGGAACCACACGATTGGACTGGAAAGCAATTCTTTCTTAAGCGACTTACAGCACTAAATAGCAACTAGCAACTGTTTAAGCAGTCAATAATTCTTACACTGGTATATCACAGGTCGGACGGGGGAGCTGGGAGTAATTTACTACTTGGACGATTTCCTTTTGGTGGGTCCATCTGGCTCCTCGCATTGTTTCATCTGCTAGGTGGGGTCCTTTTGTTGTTTGTGGAGTTTGGCGTGCCCGTCGCCCATGTTAAGACCGAAGGTCCTTTTACGTTAGGTTTCCTTTTTGGGGATTGAGATCGATTCCTAGGAAGGGGTATGCCATCTGCCACGAGAGAAGGTGAGCTGGCTTCACGAGGTGCTGGCCTGGGCTTTGGCATCTGGTAAAGTTACTTTACACCAGGCCCAGTCGCTGTTGGGTCTTTTGAATTTCGCATGTCAGGTTATACCAATAGGGAAGGTGTTTAGTCGGAATCTGAAGCAGGCTATGTCACGGGTTCGGAAACCACATCATTTTATAAGTCTTTTGGTGGAGCTCATGAGGGACCTTAGAGTTTGTGTCTGCATTTAATGGGGTGTGCATTTGGATTTTGCCGGGAGAATCCAGTTGCATGATCCAGTTGTTTACAGATGCAGCAGGCTCCTCGGGCTTTGGGGCTTACTTGGATGGCAGATATTGCATGGCCCCATGGCCCAATGAGTGGGTGACCAGAGCTCCTACTCGAGCTCTTCCCTATCATGGTTTCCCTCGAACTCTGTGGGCACCTTTTGAGTAATCGCAGCGTAATTTTTTGGTGTAATAATCTCGGCATTGTTCACGCTGTTAATTGACAGTGGGATGCTTCTTTGCTGGCATTACATTTGCTTCCCCAATTTGTATTGCATAGCCTACAATTTAACATCCTGTTTTATGCGCAGCAAGTCCTGGGGGTTCTGAACAAGACCGCAGACGCATTGTCACAGTTTCACAGGGTGTGTTTTCGTAAATTGGCCCTGTTGGCTTCTCAGGTCGGTGAGTCATGCCCATCTTATTTATAGCAGGTTATCCAGCCGGCATGGAGGGGCTAGCTCATCGGTCATTAGTTCCTGGGATCTTGCGAAGTTATCAGACTGTCTGGTTGGAATGTCATCGGTTCACGGCTCGCACGGAAAACCAAGGTAAGACCAGTCGGAACCTAATTCTCGCTTTTGTGTGGAGCTTGTATGAATCAGGCAGGTCCAGGGCCGTGGTGTTAGCAGGTTTGTACCGGGTAAAAGGTTTGGAGGATCTTTCAAATAATTTTTTAGTCAAAAAGGCTTTGAAAGGGTACGCCAGGCTGATCCCACTTCCTCCCAACAGCCTCATTGATTTGTGTCGTCTGGCGTGGTTATTGCGAGTTTTGATAATTTGTTTTTCAGATTTTGAGGTTCGGTTATTTAGTTTGGCATTTGTTATGGCCTTTCATGGGGCGTTGCATGTTTTAGAATTGGTGGCGCCTTCGAAACGAGGTCCACCATCTCTTTTGTTTGATGTTTGTGTGTCTCATTTGGCGATCTAAGACTGATCAGTTGGGAAGGGGTTGCTGGGTTTCCATGCGGGCATGCACTGATGCGGAGGTTTGTCCGGTGGTGTGGGCCAAGCTTTATAGAGATCATTGGGCCTGATTCAGACCCGAACGCTAAGCTGCGGATGCATAGTATGGCCAATAGTCACCCGTCTGCGTATGCATCAATATGTGCATGCGTGAGTCACTCACTGTGCTCGGGAATTGTGCGCTTGTAGTGCACAGACTGGACGCTACTTTGAGTGACAGGATGTGCCGTTTATGGGTGGTAACAGGGGAGGGGTGCTGTGAACGCATGCGTGTCTGGGCGTCAAAATGGCATTTTATGGGTGTGCATAATTATCATGGAAGTGTCATTGTACATGTCACTTGGTTGTATTTCAGCCTGCACTGATCGCAGTGTTTGTGGTGGGGTAGGGTCTACCTCAAGTGCTGCGTGCAGCTCCGATGGCTCTCGATGGTTCTGATTAATCATACACTTCCTGGAGATGACATGTGCTAAGACATAGAGGACATCCTTACACCAGACAGTGCGATTGGGAATTTGCATACCCGGCCCCTTTTGGCAGCAAGAGAGCGCAGCTTAGTGTCCGGGTCTGAATCGCCCCCATTTTCCTTCCACAAAGGTGGCGTGGTTATGGCATGCCAATGGTTCCCCAGTGATCCGTTTTCAATTTGGTTGGGTTTTAAAGCGCTGTATGTTGGCAATTAGGTTGTCCCTGGGTGATTTTGGTAACCATTCATTCAGGATTGGGGCGGCTACGTCGTCGGGTTTTTCCGTCGACCAGATTAAGGCACTGGGCCGCTGGAAGTCTGCGGCATATAAATCATACATCAGACTTTGCTACATTTTTTGTTGATCCTAACTTGAGGACTTGTTACTCGTCATATTTGGGGGTCTTGAGGAATTTTGTTTTACCACTAGTTTTTAACTTAGGTGCACACCGGCTTGTGGATGTTTTGTGTTTTACCTTCTTGTTTAATTTGGTCTCATGATTTGTTTATTTCATTTTACAGGTGCTCAAGTTGATGTTTGTCCTTTTTGGATTGTGGGGCATTCCTTTGTTTATTGGGCTGGCAGGTAAAATTTTGTACAGCGTTTGGATTTATTCTCTCTGTTGGATAGGGGTAGACGGGTAGGGGTACGGGGCATGCATTGGGCTTCATTCTTCTACCTTTACTTAGTTAAAACCTAAAAGTAGGTTAAAGTTTATAAATTCAATAAAGCTGATCTTCCTTTCCCCTTAAGTAAGTCTCTGGGCGGAATTCAATTGTTTTCATCCCCTATCGCGCCCGACGGAGCTATTCTATTCTTGCTCCTGTCGGGTGCGATCAGCTGCCAAGCGCTACATTTCAGCTCGCAGCCCCTGGGGGATGAGAGCTGAAATGTGCGAAAAGTGACATGTTTGGGCGCCCAAACATCACTTTTCGTGATCGCGTCCAGCACTTTGGTCGGGTTTAGCTGCTTTACGCGGCTAAACCTGACCTCTATGGGTGCGATCAACCGCGAAGAACGGCAGCAATTGATTGGCGGCCCGCGATCTCCTGTCACTTTAGACGGGAGATCCGGACCGCGTAATCAATTGAATTCCGCCCTCTGTGTCTTTATTTCATTATGGTTAAGGTTTAAGATGTTTTAATCATGTTGGTAGGAGGGAGCACATATCAGAAGATAGGGAGTTTAGAGAGACGGAATGCATTTTATTTGCAAGTAGTTAATTAACCCCCTGAGTCTGTAGGTCTGCCTCCGGACAATTAGGGGTGAATGTTTTGGTTAGATAATGTGAGGTGGGGTTAGGAGGGTTTTTCAGCCTATAGAATTGTGTTGGGGGAGGGGTTTCAGGGCCAGTTTAGAGGTACTGCAGCATCTATTTTAGTGTGTTTTTCCTGTGAAATCGGTTCCCATCCTCCCTCCCTTGTGTTTTTTTTGTTTTGTTTGGTGTCGGCTTTCTTGTGGCGGGAAACAACGGTAGCAGTCGCCATCTGTCTTTGCAGCTTGAGGTGTTCTCACTTCCAATACATGGCTTAGGCTGGTTCTACCCTACTGGGGTCAACAGCAACCACCTAACCAGGGGGGTCTCACGTCGTGTCATTGAGGTGGGAGGTGGATACCTTGGGAGTGGTAATGGTCTGGCTGTTTGCATCCCATTTAGAAGATCTGAGTGAGTATGCAGATAGTGATATTGCTTAATGAGGCCGTTCTTTCTGCGCCACCATACTAAGTCTATTCTTTCCTGCTTCTACCTTTACTTAGTTAGCTAAAACCTAAAAGTAGGTTAAAGTTTATAAATTCAATAAAGCTGATCTTCCTTTCCCCTTAAGTCTCTGTGTCTTTATTTCATTATGGTTAAGATTTAAGATGTTTTACTCATGTTGAGAGGGGCATTTATTATGGTAATGCAGGAGATATCACAGACATCTCAAGCTTACCTTTCTCTATGCTGGGCTGTGCTTACACTGTACAGATATGAGGAGGCAGCAGTGGGTGTCCCTATGCTGGGCTGTGATTACACTGTACAGATATGAGAAGGCAGCAGTGGGTGTCCCTATGCTGGGCTTTGATTACACTGTATGGATATGAGAAGGCAGCAGTGGGCGTCCCTATGCTGGGCTGCGCTTACACTGTACAGATATGAGGAGGCAGCAGTGGGTGTCCCTATGCTGGGCTGTGATTACACTGTACGGATATGAGAAGGCAGCAGTGGGCATCCCTATGCTGGGCTGTGATTACACTGTATGTATATGAGAAGGCAGCAGTGGGTGTCCCTATGCTGGGCTTTGATTACACTGTATGGATATGAGAAGGCAGCAGTGGGCGTCCCTATGCTGGGCTGTGATTACACTGTATGTATATGAGAAGGCAGCAGTGGGCGTCCCTATGCTGGGCTGCGCTTACACTGTACAGATATGAGGAGGCAGCAGTGGGTGTCCCTATGCTGGGCTGTGATTACACTGTACGGATATGAGAAGGCAGCAGTGGGCATCCCTATGCTGGGCTGTGATTACACTGTATGTATATGAGAAGGCAGCAGTGGGTGTCCCTATGCTGGGCTTTGATTACACTGTATGGATATGAGAAGGCAGCAGTGGGCGTCCCTATGCTGGGCTGTGATTACACTGTATGTATATGAGAAGGCAGCAGTGGGCGTCCTTATGCTGGGCTGTGATTACACTGTATGTATATGAGAAGGCAGCAGTGGGTGTCCCTATGCTGGGCTGTGCTTACACTGTACAGATATGAGGAGGCAGCAGTGGGCGTCCCTATGCAGGGCTGTGATTACACTGTATGTATATGAGAAGGCAGCAGTGGGCGTCCATATGCTGGGCTGGGCTTACACTGTAAGGATATGAGAAGGCAGCAGTGGGTGTCCCTATGCTGGGCTGTGATTACACTGTACATATATGAGGAGACAGCAGTGGTGTCCCTATGCTGGGCTGTGCTTACACTGTACGGATATGAGAAGGCAGCAGTGGGCGTCCCTATGCTGGGCTGTGCTTACACTGTACAGATATGAGGAGGCAGCAGTGGGCATCCCTATGCTGGGCTGTGCTTACACTGTACGGATATGAGGAGGCAGCAGTGGGTGTCCCTATGCTGGGCTGTGCTTACACTGTACAGATATGAGGAGGCAGCAGTGGGCGTCCCTATGCTGGGCTGTGATTACACTGTACGGATATGAGAAGGCAGCAGTGGGTGTCCCTATGCTGGGCTGTGCTTACACTGTACGGATATGAGGAGGCAGCAGTGGGTGTCCCTATGCTGGGCTGTGATTACACTGTACGGATATGAGGAGGCAGCAGTGGGCGTCCCTATGCTGGGCTGTACTTACACTGTATGTATATGAGAAGGCAGCAGTGGGTGCCCTATGCTGGGCTGTGATTACACTGTATGTATATGAGAAGGCAGCAGTGGGTGTCCCTATGCTGGGCTGTGATTACACTGTATGTATATTAGAAGGCAGCAGTGGCGTCCCTATGCTGGGCTGTGATTACACTGTACGGATATAAGAAGGCAGCAGTGGGCGTCCCTATGCTGGGCTGTGCTTACACTGTATGTATATGAGAAGGCAGCAGTGGGTGTCCCTATGCTGGGCTGTGCTTACACTGTACAGATATGAGGAGGCAGCAGTGGCATCCCTATGCTGGGCTGTGCTTACACTGTACGGATATGAGGAGGCAGCAGTGGGTGTCCCTATGCTGGGCTGTGATTACACTGTACGGATATGAGAAGGCAGCAGTGGGTGTCCCTATGCTGGGCTGTGATTACACTGTACATATATGAGGAGACAGCAGTGGTGTCCCTATGCTGGGCTGTGCTTACACTGTACGGATATGAGAAGGCAGCAGTGGGCGTCCCTATGCTGGGCTGTGCTTACACTGTACAGATATGAGGAGGCAGCAGTGGGCATCCCTATGCTGGGCTGTGCTTACACTGTACAGATATGAGAAGGCAGCAGTGGGCGTCCCTATGCTGGGCTGTGCTTACACTGTACGGATATGAGGAGGCAGCAGTGGGTGTCCCTATGCTGGGCTGTGATTACACTGTACGGATATGAGAAGGCAGCAGTGGGCGTCCCTATGCTGGGCTGTGCTTACACTGTACGGATATGAGGAGGCAGCAGTGGGTGTCCCTATGCTGGGCTGTGATTACACTGTACGGATATGAGAAGGCAGCAGTGGGCATCCCTATGCTGGGCTGTGATTACACTGTATGTATATGAGAAGGCAGCAGTGGGTGTCCCTATGCTGGGCTTTGATTACACTGTATGGATATGAGAAGGCAGCAGTGGGCGTCCCTATGCTGGGCTGTGATTACACTGTATGTATATGAGAAGGCAGCAGTGGGCGTCCCTATGCTGGGCTGTGATTACACTGTATGTATATGAGAAGGCAGCAGTGGGTGTCCCTATGCTGGGCTGTGCTTACACTGTACAGATATGAGGAGGCAGCAGTGGGCGTCCCTATGCAGGGCTGTGATTACACTGTATGTATATGAGAAGGCAGCAGTGGGCGTCCATATGCTGGGCTGGGCTTACACTGTAAGGATATGAGAAGGCAGCAGTGGGTGTCCCTATGCTGGGCTGTGATTACACTGTACATATATGAGGAGACAGCAGTGGTGTCCCTATGCTGGGCTGTGCTTACACTGTACGGATATGAGAAGGCAGCAGTGGGCGTCCCTATGCTGGGCTGTGCTTACACTGTACAGATATGAGGAGGCAGCAGTGGGCATCCCTATGCTGGGCTGTGCTTACACTGTACGGATATGAGGAGGCAGCAGTGGGTGTCCCTATGCTGGGCTGTGCTTACACTGTACAGATATGAGGAGGCAGCAGTGGGCGTCCCTATGCTGGGCTGTGATTACACTGTACGGATATGAGAAGGCAGCAGTGGGTGTCCCTATGCTGGGCTGTGCTTACACTGTACGGATATGAGGAGGCAGCAGTGGGTGTCCCTATGCTGGGCTGTGATTACACTGTACGGATATGAGGAGGCAGCAGTGGGCGTCCCTATGCTGGGCTGTACTTACACTGTATGTATATGAGAAGGCAGCAGTGGGTGCCCTATGCTGGGCTGTGATTACACTGTATGTATATGAGAAGGCAGCAGTGGGTGTCCCTATGCTGGGCTGTGATTACACTGTATGTATATTAGAAGGCAGCAGTGGCGTCCCTATGCTGGGCTGTGATTACACTGTACGGATATGAGAAGGCAGCAGTGGGCGTCCCTATGCTGGGCTGTGCTTACACTGTATGTATATGAGAAGGCAGCAGTGGGTGTCCCTATGCTGGGCTGTGCTTACACTGTACAGATATGAGGAGGCAGCAGTGGCATCCCTATGCTGGGCTGTGCTTACACTGTACGGATATGAGGAGGCAGCAGTGGGTGTCCCTATGCTGGGCTGTGATTACACTGTACGGATATGAGAAGGCAGCAGTGGGTGTCCCTATGCTGGGCTGTGCTTACACTGTACAGATATGAGGAGGCAGCAGTGGCATCCCTATGCTGGGCTGTGCTTACACTGTACGGATATGAGAAGGCAGCAGTGGGTGTCCCTATGCTGGGCTGTGATTACACTGTACGGATATGAGAAGGCAGCAGTGGGCATCCCTATGCTGGGCTGTGATTACACTGTATGTATATGAGAAGGCAGCAGTGGGTGTCCCTATGCTGGGCTGTGATTACACTGTACAGATATGAGGAGGCAGCAGTGGGCATCCCTATGCTGGGCTGTGCTTACACTGTACGGATATGAGGAGGCAGCAGTGGGTGTCCCTATGCTGGGCTGTGATTACACTGTATGTATATGAGAAGGCAGCAGTGGGCGTCCCTATGCTGGGCTGGGCTTACACTGTACGGATATGAGAAGGCAGCAGTGGGTGTCCCTATGCTGGGCTGTGATTACACTGTACATATATGAGGAGACAGCAGTGGTGTCCCTATGCTGGGCTGTGCTTACACTGTACGGATATGAGAAGGCAGCAGTGGGCGTCCCTATGCTGGGCTGTGCTTACACTGTACAGATATGAGGAGGCAGCAGTGGGCATCCCTATGCTGGGCTGTGATTACACTGTATGGATATGAGGAGGCAGCAGTGGGTGTCCCTATTCTGGGCTGTGCTTACACTGTACAGATATGAGGAGGCAGCAGTGGGCGTCCCTATGCTGGGCTGTGATTACACTGTACGGATATGAGGAGGCAGCAGTGGGTGTCCCTATGCTGGGCTGTGATTACACTGTACGGATATGAGAAGGCAGCAGTGGGTGTCCCTATGCTGGGCTGTGCTTACACTGTACGGATATGAGGAGGCAGCAGTGGGCATCCCTATGCTGGGCTGTGCTTACACTGTACGGATATGAGGAGGCAGCAGTGGGTGTCCCTATGCTGGGCTGTGCTTACACTGTACGGATATGAGGAGGCAGCAGTGGATGTCCCTATGCTGGGCTGTGATTACACTGTATGGATATGAGAAGGCAGCAGTGGGTGTCCCTATGCTGGGCTGTGATTACACTGTACAGATATGAGAAGGCAGCAGTGGGCGTCCCTATGCTGGGCTGTGCTTACACTGTACAGATATAAGAAGGCAGCAGTGTTCGTCCGTATGCTGGGCTGTGATTACACTGTACAGATATGAGAAGGTAGCAGTGGGCGTCCCTATGCAGGGCTGTGATTACACTGTACAGATATGAGGAGGCAGCAGTGGGTGTCCCTATGATGGGCTGTGCTTACACTGTCTGTATATGAGAAGGCAGCAGTGGGCATCCCTATGCTGGGCTGTGCTTACACTGTACGGATATGAGGAGGCAGCAGTGGGTGTCCCTATGCTGGGCTGTGATTACACTGTACGGATATGAGGAGGCAGCAGTGGGCATCCCTATGCTGGGCTGTGATTACACTGTACGGATATGAGAAGGCAGCAGTGGGTGTCCCTATGCTGGGCTGTGATTACACTGTACAGATATGAGAAGGCAGCAGTGGGTGTCCCTATGCTGGGCTGTGATTACACTGTACAGATATGAGAAGGCAGCAGTGGGCGTCCCTATGCTGGGCTGTGCTTACACTGTACAGATATAAGAAGGCAGCAGTGTTCGTCCGTATGCTGGGCTGTGATTACACTGTACAGATATGAGAAGGCAGCAGTGGGCGTCCCTATGCTGGGCTGTGATTACACTGTACAGATATGAGAAGGCAGCAGTGGGCGTCCCTATGCTGGGCTGTGCTTACACTGTACAGATATAAGAAGGCAGCAGTGTTCGTCCGTATGCTGGGCTGTGATTACACTGTACAGATATGAGAAGGCAGCAGTGGGCGTCCCTATGCTGGGCTGTGATTACACTGTACAGATATGAGGAGGCAGCAGTGGGTGTCCCTATGCTGGGCTGTGCTTACACTGTCTGTATATGAGAAGGCAGCAGTGGGCATCCCTATGCTGGGCTGTGATTACACTGTACAGATATGAGGAGGCAGCAGTGGGTGTCCCTATGCTGGGCTGTGCTTACACTGTACAGATATGAGAAGGCAGCAGTGGGTGTCCCTATGCTGGGCTGTGCTTACGCTGTACGGATATGAGAATACAGCAGTGGGTGTCCCTATGCTGGGCTGTGATTACACTGTACAGATATGCGGAGGCAGCAGTGTGTCCCTATACTGGACTGTGATTACACTGTACGGATATGAGAAGGCAGCAGTGGGCGTCCCTATGCTGGGCTGTGATTACACTGTACAGATATGAGGAAGCAGCAGTGGGCGTCCCTATGCTGGGCTGTGCTTACGCTGTACGGATATGAGAATACAGCAGTGGGTATCCCTATGCTGGGCTGTGATTACACTGTACAGATATGAGGAGGCAGCAGTGGGTGTCCCTATGCTGGGCTGTGATTACACTGTACAGATATGAGAAGATAGCAGTGGGCATCCCTATGCTGGGCTGTGATTACACTGTACAGATATGAGAAGGCAGCAGTGGGTGTCATATGCTGGGCTGTGCTTACGCTGTACGGATATGAGAATACAGCAGTGGGTATCCCTATGCTGGGCTGTGATTACACTGTACAGATATGAGGAGGCAGCAGTGAGTGTCCCTATACTGGGCTGTGATTACATTGTACAGATATGAGAAGGCAGCAGTGGGCGTCCCTATGCTAGGCTGTGATTACACTGTACGGATATGAGAAGGCAGCAGGGGGTGTCCCTATGCTGGGCTGTGATTACACTGTACGGATATGAGGAGGCAGCAGTGGGCGTCCCTATGCTGGGCTGTGATTTCACTGTACGGATATGAGGAGGCAGCAGTGGGCGTCCCTATGCTGGGCTGTGATTACACTGTATGGATATGAGAAGGCAGCAGTGGGTGTCTCTATGCTGGGCTGTGATTACACTGTATGGATATGAGAAGGCAGCAGTGGGCGTCCCTATGCTGCGCTGTGCTAATGCTGTACAGATATGATGAGTCTGCAGTCGGCGTCCCTATGCTGCGCTGTGCTTACGCTGTATGGATATGAGGGAGCAGTGGGAGTCCCTATGCTGGGCTCTGCTTATGCTGTACAGATATGAGAAGGTAGCAGTGGGCATCCCTACCACCTCACAATGTGGTTTTCATCCAGTTTAGGCCCAAAATTTGCACCGAGCTAGCTGGCTGACTAAGCTAAACGGCAGCAGTGGGTAGCACAAACACCTGGTGGTTCAACTTCCTACATGCACATCAGGAAACAAATGTTTTTATTTTTCAAGAGAGGCCTGAGGGAGATGGAGTATGTATGTAGTTTAAGGCAGCGACAAGAAGGGTTTGGTAGTAAATTTAATTTCATCTTTTTATTCCAAAATAAATTGATTAGGGAGAAGGTCAGTTGAGGAGAAATTTACAAAAATATATTTTACTAATTCGCATCAGTCCTTGCCCCAGAGGAACCCTTGAGCGCCATGCCTGCTGCTGGGAGTGGATTTTCTCATCCCAGAAGGGAAACAGGAAGACTTCTAGTAGTGCTTTCCACATGAAACAGCATTTCCCAATGTATACAGGGACATTAAAAAAAAACATAGGGCCTGATTCAGACCCGCTCGTAAGAGCTATGCGCTCACAAGCGGGTCGATGGCCATGTAGTGCGTGCGCGAGCCCCGGAACGAGCGAGAAATCACTTGCTCTGGCACTTGCATCCAAAAGGGGCGGCTGTCGATGTTGATCAACAGCTTTCCCCATTTAGTAGGAGGGTCAGGGGGGGGGGGGGTGGCTGGCCAAATGGAGGCATTCCTGAAGGAACGCCTGCCATTTGGGGGCGGCCCCACTGACATCACGAGTGATGTCAGTGGTGAGCTTTTGGCTCTTTTAGAGCCAGAAGCTCTATGGGGCTTGCGGGAACGAGACCCTACCACAAGGGTCTCATCGCAAGCCCGATATGCGAGCGAACCAGGAGGCCAGTTTTAAAAAAACATGTGGCTGCCCTGATTCAGAGCGAGCGCTCGCTTTTTCTGAGTGGCTCAGAATCAGGCCCATAGTTAGTGGCCTCCAAACTGCCACTTAACCAGTACAAATATATTAAGGGGTAAATTTAATTTACTAGAGTGAGAGTTTTTACAAGTGCATTTTAGACGTGATGTTGCCCATAGCAACCAGATTCTACTTAACATCACTTACCTAGCACTTTCCAGAAAATAATGGCTAGAATCTGATTGGTTGCAATGGGCAACATCACTTCTAAAACTCACTTCTAAAAACTCTCACTTTAGTAACTTAAATTTACCCCTTAAGGTCTTTCGTTGTGTCTTTCCTAAGAATCCTGCGCCTGCTTCTGCGGCTAGGAGTGGATTTTCATCCCAGAAGGGGACCAGGAAGACTGCTTTCCAAAACAATTGACTGTAAAATAATCCTTTGCAAAGCTTCCACGTGAACATTTCCCAGCCTGTACAGGGACATTAAAAAAACATAGTTATTTATTATCAGTTATTTATATAGCGCACACATATTCTGCAGCGCTTTATTTGTCCACATCAGTCCCTGCCCCAGTGGAGCTTACAACAATCTATATTTTCTCCCTAACACACACACACTAGGGTTAATTTTTCTTGGGACCCAATTAACCCACCAGTATATTTTTGGAGTGTGGGAGGAAACTGGAACACGCAGACGAAAACCACGCAAGCACAGGGAGAATATAAAAACTCTGCTGTGAGATTATGTTAATAAAATGCATACGCACGACAATCGCAGCAGAGTAAGCAGAAGCCCAGCACTACATAATACCACCCACTTCCCTGTACTTGCATCCTCTATACCTGACAAAACAGCAGCAACATCGGTAACATCGAGAACCATCGGATTCATACGCACAATAGTGGTTGACCTGACCCTCCCGCAGACTTAGCGAGACTTCTTGTGTGCAACTATACCTTAGGCTGCATCCGCTGCCGCAAGGGCTTAATTATGCACGCCCATGAAACGCCGTCCAATCACACAGGCACGCTTGCGTTTGCCCGACCACTCCCCTGTCCCTGGGGCTGCATACGCATACTCCATCGCACTGGCTGTTTTGCGCACATGCACTGCTAAGCATATGCATGCGCAGAGCAAAACCATTGACCGATTGCGTGCGTCTGCATCCGTGCGTTCCTTGCTGAATCAGGCCCTCAGTCTGCAGAGTCCATCAGAAGAGTTATTATAGGTAATGATCCATAATCACAAAATTCCATTCATTATAATTATTTCTGACAATTTTACATTTATATATTTCAAAATGATTGTTGGATATTTCAATTTTAGTTTTCTGGTCATTATATCCTTTAGTTATTCTTTATTCTGGACTGTTCTATGGAAGTTTATAATATTAGTAGCTGCAGTCACTGGCGAGTGTGCGACAAGAACCAGAGCGCTATTTACAGCTGTGTCACCTTCTCTATGTGTCTGTATGACGCGATATCATGGGTTTGCTGACAATTACTGCAGGACCAGGGACGGAGAACTGGGAGACTTACTGCAGGGGGGGAATATTTTCTGAAATGACTTAAATAATTGTTACCATAAATCCCAATGTATCAGAGTAAATAGTGAGATGAGCAGCCAGAAGCCATGACTCAGCTCCAGCCTATGGGAATCCCCCGCAGCTACACAAGGTGCAGAAATAGCAGGATGTGTCTAGGTCCGAATTCCAGACGGGAATCTCAGCCCACGTAGTCTTCACATTGGTCACTGTCTGGTCAAACAAGCTCAAAAGACTTTAGTTATTCCAACAGGAGACGCAGGTGTTTGGCAAAGGGGAGGCATGATTGCTGCATGTACAGTACATACTGTTGTCTATAAGTAAGATGAAGATGAGATGATACTTCCATGAACAGCTCTCTCCGTTAATAATATTTCTTCCTTATGTCCTGCTAGTCCACTGCTGGAGATGCTTCGTGGTATGTACACATTCCCTGACGCCTCTGCTGGAGATGCTTCGTGGTACACATTCCCTGACGCCACTGCTGGAGATGCTTCATGGTACACATTCCCTGATGCCACTGCTGGAGATGCTTCATAGTACACATTCCCTGATGCCACTGCTGGAGATGCTTCATGGTATATATTCCCTGATGCCCTGCTAGAGATGCTTCATAATACACATTCCCTGATGCCACTGCTGGAGATGCTTCATAGTACACATTCCCTGACTCCACTGCTGGAGATGCTTCATGGTACACATTCCCTGATGCCACTGCTGGAGATGATTCATGGTACGTACACATTCCCTGACGCCACACCTGGAGATGCTTCACAGTACACATTCCCTGACGCCACTGCTGGAGATGCTTCATGGTACATATTCCCTGAAGCCACTGCTGGAGATGCTTCATAGTACACATTCCCTGACACCACTGCTGGAGATGCTTCATAGTACACATTCCCTGATGCCACTGCTGGAGATGCTTCATGGTAAATAATCCATGATGCCCTGCTAGAGATGCTTCATAGTACACATTCCCTGACGCCACTACTGGAGATGCTTCATAGTACACATTCCCTGACGCCACTGCTGGAGATGCTTCATGGTACATATTCCCTGAAGCCACTGCTGGAGATGCTTCATAGTACACATTCCCTGACACCACTGCTGGAGATGCTTCATAGTACACATTCCCTGATGCCACTGCTGGAGATGCTTCATGGTAAATAATCCATGATGCCCTGCTAGAGATGCTTCATAGTACACATTCCCTGACGCCACTACTGGAGATGCTTCATAGTACACATTCCCTGACGCCACTACTGGAGATGCTTCATAGTACACATTCCCTGACGCCACTGCTGGAGATGCTTCATAGTACACATTCCCTGATGCCACTGCTGGAGATGCTTCATAGTACACATTCCCTGATGCCACTGCTGGAGATGCTTCATAGTACACATTCCCTCACACCACTGCTGGAGATGCTTCATAGTACACATTCCCTGATGCCACTGCTGGAGATGCTTCATGGTACGTACACATTCCCTGATGCCACTGCTGGAGATGCTTCATGGTACGTACACATTCCCTGATGCCACTGCTGGAGATGCTTCATGGTACACATTCACTGATGCCACTGCTGGAGATGCTTCATAGTACACATTCCCTGACACCACTGCTGGAGATGCTTCATAGTACACATTCCCTGTTGCCACTGCTGAAGATGCTTCATAGTACACATTCCCTGATGTCACTGCTGGAGATGCTTCATAGTACACATTCCCTGATGCCACTGCTGGAGATGCTTCATAGTACACATTCCTTTACACCACTGCTGGAGATGCTGCATAGTTCACATTCCCTGACACCACTGCTGGAGATGCCTGACACCACTGCTGGAGATGTTTCATGGTACACATTCCCTGATGCCACTGCTGGAGATGCTTCATAGAACACATTCTCTGATGCCACTGCTGGAGATGCTTCATAGTACACATTCCCTGACACCACTGCTGGAGATGCTTCATGGTACACTTTCCCTGATGCCACTGCTGGAGATGCTTCGTGGTACGTACACATTACCTGACACCACTGCTAGAGATGCTTCATAGTACACATTCCCTGATGCCACTGCTGGAGATGCTTCATAATACACATTCCCTAACGCCACTGCTGGAGATGCTTCATAGTACACATTCCCTGATGCCACTGCTGGAGATGCTTCATAGTACACATTCCCTGATGCCACTGCTGGAGATGCTTCATGGTACACATTCCCTGATGCCACTGCTAGAGATGCTTCATAGTACACATTCCCTGATGCCACTGCTGGAGATGCTTCATGGACGTACACATTCCCTGATGCCACTGCTGGAGATGCTTCATAGTACACATTCCCTGATGCCACTGCTAGAGATGCTTCATGGTACGTACACATTCCCTGATGCCACTGCTGGAGATGCTTCATAGTACACATTCCCTGACACCACTGCTGGAGATGCTTCAAAGTACACATTCCCTGATGCCACTGCTGGAGATGCTTCATAGTACACATTCCCTGATGCTACTGCTGGAGATGCTTCATGGTACACATTCCCTGACACCACTGCTGGAGATGCTTCGTGGTACGTACACATTACCTGACACCACTGCTGGAGATGCTTCATGGTACACATTCCCTGATGCCACTGCTAGAGATGCTTCATAGTACACATTCCCTGATGCCACTGCTTTAGATGCTTCATAATACACATTCCCTGATGCCACTGCTAGAGATGCTTCATAGTACACATTCCCTGATTCCACTGCTAGAGATGCTTCATAGTACACATTCCCTGACGCCACTGCTTGGAGATGCTTCATAGTACACATTCCCTGACGCCACTGCTAGAGATGCTTCATAATACACATTCCCTGATGCCACTGCTGGAGATGCTTCATAGTACACATTCCCTGATGCCACTGCTGGAGATGCTGCATAGTACACATTCCCTGACACCACTGCTCTAGATGCCTGACACCACTGCTGGAGATGTTTCATGGTACACATTCCCTGACGCCACTGCTAGAGATGCTTCATAATACACATTCCCTGATGCCACTGCTGGAGATGCTTCACAGTACACATTCCCTGACGCCACTGCTGGAGATGCTTCATAGTACACATTCCCTGATGCCACTGCTGGAGATGCTGCATAGTACCATTCCCTGATGCCACTGCTGGAGATGCTTCATGGTACACATTCCCTGATGCCACTGCTAGAGATGCTTCATAGTACACATTCCCTGATGCCACTGCTTTAGATGCTTCATAATACACATTCCCTGACGCCACTGCTAGAGATGCTTTATAGTACACATTCCCTGATGCCACTGCTGGAGATGCTTCATAGTACACATTCCCTGACTCCACTGCTGGAGATGTTTCATGGTACGTACACATTCCCTGATGCCACTGCTGGAGATGCTTAATAGTACACATTCCCTGATGCCACTGCTGGAGATGCTTCATAGTACACATTCCCTGAAGCCACTGCTGGAGATGCTTCATATTACTTATTCCCTGACGCCACTGCTGGAGATGCTTCATAGTACACATTCCCTGATGCCACTGCTGGAGATGCTTCTTGGTACACATTCCCTGATGCCACTGCTGGAGATGCTTCATAGTACACATTCCCTGATGCCACTGCTGGAGATGCTTCATGGTACACATTCCCTGACACCACTGCTGGAGATGCTTCATGGTACACATTCCCTGACACCACTGCTGGAGATGCTTCGTGGTACGTACACATTACCTGACACCACTGCTGGAGATGCTTCATGGTACACATTCCCTGATGCCACTGCTAGAGATGCTTCATAGTACACATTCCCTGATGCCACTGCTTTAGATGCTTCATAATACACATTCCCTGACGCCACTGCTAGAGATGCTTTATAGTACACATACCCTGATGCCACTGCTAGAGATGCTTCATAGTACACATTCCCTGACGCCACTGCTGGAGATGCTTCATAGTACACATTCCCTGACGCCACTGCTGCAGATGCTTCATAGTACACATTCCCTGATGCCACTGCTGGAGATGCTTCATAGTACACATTCCCTGATGCCACTGCTGGAGATACTTCATAGTACACATTCACTGATGCCACTGCTGGAGATGCTTCATAGTACACATTCCCTGACACCACTGCTGGAGATGCTTCATAATACACATTCCCTGTTGCCACTGCTGGTGATGCTTCATAGTACACATTCCCTGACGCCACTGCTGGAGATGCTTCATAGTACACATTCCCTGATGCCACTGCTGGAGATGCTTCATAGTACACATTCCTTTACACCACTGCTGGAGATGCTGCATAGTACACATTCCCTGACACCACTGCTGGAGATGCCTGACACCACTGCTGGAGATGTTTCATGGTACACATTCCCTGACGCCACTGCTAGAGATGCTTCATAATACACATTCCCTGATGCCACTGCTGAAGTTGTTTCATAGTACACATTCCCTGATGCCACTGCTGGAGATGCTGCATAGTACACATTCCCTGACACCACTGCTGGAGATGCCTGACTCCACTGCTGGAGATGTTTCATGGTACACATTCCCTGACGCCACTGCTAGAGATGCTTCATAATACACATTCCCTGATGCCACTGCTGGAGATGCTTCATAGTACACATTCCCTGACGCCACTGCTGGAGATGCTTCATAGTACACATTCCCTGACACCACTGCTGGAGATGCTTCATAGTACACATTCCCTGATGCCACTGCTGGAGATGCTTCATAGTACACATTCCCTGATGCCACTGCTGGAGATGCTTCATGGTACGTACACATTCCCTGATGCCACTGCTGGAGATGCTTCATAGTACCATTCCCTGATGCCGCTGCTGGAGATGCTTCATGGTACACATTCCCTGACGCCACTGCTGGAGCTGCTTCATAGTACACATTCCCTGATGCCACTGCTGGAAATGCTTCATAGTACACATTCCCTGACGCCACTGCTGGAGATGCTTCATAGTACACATTCCCTGACGCCACTGCTGGAGATGCTTCATAGTACACATTCCCTGACGCCACTGCTGGAGATGCTTCATACTACACATTCCCTGACGCCAATGCTGGAGATGCTTCATAGTACGCATTCCCTGACGCCACTGCTGGAGATGCTTCATACTACACATTCCCTGACGCCACTGCTGGAGATGCTTCATACTACACATTCCCTGATGCCACTGCTGGAGATGCTCCATAGTACACATTCCCTGACACCACTGCTGGAGATGCTTCATAGTACACATTCCCTGATGCCACTGCTGGAGATGCTTCATAGTACACATTCCCTGATGCCACTGCTGGAGATGCTTCATAGTACACATTCCCTGAAGCCACTGCTGGAGATGCTTCATAGTACACATTCCCTGACGCCACTGCTGGAGATGCTTCATAGTACACATTCCCTGATGCCACTGCTGGAGATGCTTCTTGGTACACATTCCCTGATGCCACTGCTGGAGATGCTTCATAGTACACATTCCCTGATGCCCCTGCTAGAGATGCTTCATAGTACACATTCCCTGATGCCACTGCTGGAGATGCTTCATAGTACACATTCCCTGATGCCACTGCTAGAGATACTTCATAGTACACATTCCCTGACGTCACTGCTGGAGATGCTTCATAGTACACATTCCCTGACGTCACTGCTGGAGATGCTTCATAGTACACATTCCCTGACACCACTGCTGGAGATGCTTCATAGTACACATTCCCTGACGCCACTGCTGGAGATGCTTCATAGTACACATTCCCTGATGCCACTGCTGGAGATGCTGCATAGTACCATTCCCTGATGCCACTGCTGGAGATGCTTCATGGTACACATTCCCTGATGCCACTGCTGGAGATGCTTCATGGTACGTACACATTCCCTGATGCCACTGCTGGAGATGCTTCATAGTACACATTCCCTGATGCCACTGCTGAAGATGCTTCATAGTACACATTCCCTGATGCCACTGAGGGAGATGCTTCATAGTACACATTCCCTGACGCCACTGCTGGAGATGCTTCATAGTACACATTCCCTGACACCACTGCTGGAGATGCTTCATAGTACACGTTCCCTGATGCTACTACTGGAGATGCTTCTTGGTACACATTCCCTGATGCCACTGCTGGAGATGCTTCATAGTACACATTCCCTGATTCCACTGCTGGAGGGCAGTAGGCAGAAATTTTGCCTATGGTGCCTAGAATCCTTGCATCGGCCCTGCCAGAAGTGGTTATGCTTATGATGGGGAACTCCTTACTGAATCAGCCCCTCTATCTGCAAAACATTGTTCAGCCATTACAGCAGTGTTTGCCTTTAGTAAATCTCCATGTTTGACAATCAGGGGAAACGCACCTGGGAATGCCGTCTCAGACAGACACCATTGTTAGTAAATATACTCCACAGAGCCTAATTCAGAAATGTACATTAATATGATATTTACATTCATATCTGATGTTTGCAGATCTGTATATACACATGAGCAGCACTGAGCATGTACAGATTTGTTCCTGCGATGTCGCTCGGAGTCCCCCCAATGCTGCAGCTGATTGACATGCTGCTGGCATCTAGGGGTGGTGACGGGCAGCGATCCAGAAAAAGGGGGCGTGTTTGTCCCATTTTCTGGGTGTGCGTGTCACTGGCCCCAGCAGCGTGATTTTACCTTAGAGTATCTCAGATGGCCGATGTTCACGCATGTGATCCGATGCTTCATCTGACAATGGGCGGCTTTTCCATAGCTTAGCAGAGCCACTGTGTATGAAGACGAAGTCGCTATTACTATGGCAACCATCTTTGTATTAGGCCCATAATTCAACCTGTAAGTGCCCCATAGCTTATTAGTACCTCGTTTTGTCTCTGGCTTTATATAGTAAATAGGTCACATATTTGTCTATATAAAAGTTTGTACATAGAAGTGAAATAGTTCTATTCTGAATAGCATGTATATTAGTCTAATTATTAAATGATAGTAAGTAGGAGAACACAGATAACACCGTATTAAAGCTGCAGCTGAGCAGGAAGTTATTTGGCAGCATAGATGGTACCCGGGAATAAATGCCCTTTAATGTGTGATTATTTTTATGGAAACTATTAGATTTCATTTTTTTAAGTCAAATTTTGATAACAGTTTTTGCATTGACAATATTATAAAGCAACAAACCAACATGACCAGCATGACTCGTTGCCTATCGCCCACACATACCGTCAGAGCGACCGCCCTGATAAGACCGATTGTAATCCCAGTAATCTTATCCACACAGATTGATGATGGACATATGTGATACCCAGGTAAACGGTGTCAGAGTGATTTCAAACAGTGATGTTCTCACTTTACCCAGCACAGGTTCTAAGGTGCAGTTCAGAGAGGTGAGGAAGGTGGGACTACACGAAAGGTATTTTTAACAGATGCCTCCATTGAAAGCTGCTTTATTTGAAGATGTTTCTCTGTAAGAATCAGTAACTGTATACTCTATTTTGTTAATATGCAGATTTCAACATTATTCAATTACACTCTGTTAGTTTTGGAACAAAACATATACATACATACATCCAGGCAAAGATCAGTAGTGCAAATCAGACTCAGGGGTATACAAATATCTTCTCATTCAAGAATAAGGCACTTTAGTAAATCACAGTAGCAATTACTTCTCAGACATTAGAAAATGTAGATAAAAGAGCTCAACAATACTTACTATGTGAAGCAAATAACCTCAGTTACATATTTCCTACAAACATCACAACACATTAAATGACTATAGTATATCTTATAGTATAAGTGCATTTATAATCAACTTTGCATATCTTAAAGAAACGTGTATCAAGAAGCTGAATGTTCCCATAAATTGAGTCCATTAGTAATAAAATGTCTCTTGAATCTTTACTGGTCATATAAAAACAAAGGAGGTGGAGGATCCATAAATAAGTGTTTATAATGAAAGTGAATTGCACTTTCTAGAACACTATGGATAGCAATAAATATATATATAGATTATTCTTGTATTTGGTCAGTCACTACTGTAGTATTTCAAAAAGAACTAAAAGATCTAGATACCTTGCTATAATAATTAATCAGAGTCACTCCTGCAGTAATGGAGTACTAGCCTTTAATCCTGTGTAAAGGTGCTTGGTAATTATCAGGCTGTAATGTAAGGTCACTGCTGCTTCTCCCAGCTCAATGTTTTACCGCTATGGGGAATGTTCCTTGGCAATAGGGGTGATCACAAGCAGAGGGAATGGGTATGAAATACCGCCGGCGGTTCGATTCCCGTCAGCGGCAGCCCGACAGGAGCAGAGTGCGACGCAGCGGAAGCCCGACAGCGCTGGAAATCCCGATCGTGGATAGGTAAGTATCCACTAACCTAACCCTCCTTAGGGGTGGCTAACCCTAACTTCCCCCCCAAGTGCATAACCCTAATCCCCCCCTCTAAGTGCCTAACCACCCCCTTCCCCGCTACCTAAACCTAAGTCCCCCGGGGGTGCCTAACCCTAAGTCCCCCCCGGGGGTGCCTAACCCTAACCCTCCCTCCCCCTAGCCTAACCCTCCCAGGGGGGTGCCTAACCCTGTCCCCCCTGGGAGATTGTGATGCCAGGCGCCGGTCTCCCGGCATCGGGGAAATGCGGGCGTCTACATCTAGATGCCCTGCATTTCACCCTTGCCTGGATAAGACAGTCGGGAAGCCAGCTGCCAGTATATAGGCAGTCGGCTTCCCGATTGCTTCCCCAAGCAGAGGGGTGATTGTATATATACAGCTATGGGGAATGTCCCTTTGCAACAGCGGTGATTACAAGCAGAGGGGTGATTATCTTAACCGATTCCACAGACGGTTGCTGTATGGCTCCTGTTTACAGCTACAGGTCTCCCGCCACAGGGATAGTGCTGCTGTGCTATTGTTCCGGGTGCAAGTGGATGATGCTCTGTCTCCAGAGTCCTTGGTTCGGCTGCGTACATGTCACTCACTGCTGATGTGGAAAGTACAAGCTGCACACACCGGCCAATGCCTCACACACACTCTCCTTCCCAGCACTCCTTGCTCATACACTCCATCAGTGGTTCTCAAACTCGGTCCTCAGGACCCCACACAGTTCACTTTTTCCAGGTCACCCAGCAGGTGCACAGGTGTATTCATTAGTCACTGACATGTTCAACAGGTGCAGCTAATTATTTCACTAGTAATTATGTGAGGAGACCTGCAAAACATGCCCTGTTTGGGTTCCTGAGGACCGAGTTTGAGAACCTGTGCTCAGTCTACATGCTGGATCTGCTCACCTCCCAGCCTATGCAGCAGCTGTATATATCCCTTCTGCAGATCCAGGGTAACATTCTAAATCTGGGCTTCCCGCCCTGAGGGCACCCAATCAGCTGCAGGCAACATGCAAGGTAACTGGCCACATTAACCCTTGGTATTCCTGAGAGAGTAAAAAAGTCTTTGTTATCCCCTTTTCAGTTTTGGTATTATTCCTGGGGGGTTACACATACATACAATTATCTGGCCCATCCATCACATATTGGCTGATTGGCCAGATACTTGTACAGTGTATTTGCTCCTGATCACAACACCACAGACATGCTGAGTTGCCCGAAAGAACCAAAAATTTGCGAGCTGCTAATCGGCTGCATCTGGCAATGTATGTGCTGCCCCCCAGGCCCAGCGACCGACCCTTCCCCTGTTCCTATACAGAAGAGGAGCACAGATATGGGGCACCATACACAGTGATATATCTCACAGGCCACAGTATCTAATGGGTTACAGGCTGTCCGGTAAAATGTCTGTCAGTGTATGCCCAGCGTAAGACAGGGGTTCTCAACTCCAGTCCTAAAGTACCCCCAGCAGGTCATGTATTATGGATGCCCAGGGGAGCTATTCTATGTTGCTGGTGCAGCAATTATCCCACCTGCTTCCACAATCATAAATCCTCAATACATGACCTGCTGGGAAAACTTTGGGGGTCCGGAACCTCAGGTCTAATGGAGCATACACACGGTCAGATTTTTCTTCAGATCTGAACGATAAGAATTTAAAAAATCGTTCATATCTGAAGGAAAATCTGACATGTCTGTCAGATGAATGATTTAAACGATGCGCGTTCCCGATGGTCAGATAACAATATCTGACATCTGATGTGTTTGCAGTTAGACTTGGACGATTCCATTCATTTTAATGCAGTCAGAAATCGTTCAATTGTTCATTTGACAAATCTGACCGTGTGTATGCTCTGTAAGGTTTGTCAGGACACATTAATTCCTACAGGTAGAACTAATGAACATTTTCCATTTAGTATCAGTTCATTTCATTTATTGGCAGAAAGACAGAGAGGGGTTTGGGCCTATAAAGGGGCTGGGGGGTTGAGCCTATAAATGGGGTAGGGGGTTTAGCCTATAAATGGGGGTGGGCCTATAAAGGGGGGTTGAGGGGTTGGGCCTATAAATGGGGTGGGTCTATAAAGGGGGTTGAGGGGTTGGGCCTATAAATGGAGTGGGTCTATAAAGGGGGTGGGGAGAGATGAGTTTTGAGTACGTTTGAGTAAGTGACCGTGAGTCACAACCCCATTCTTGTCACGCTGTGGGGTGCACAGTACTCCCGGAGCTGCTAGGCAGCCCCCAGCCTCTCTTGTAGCAGTGGATTCAGCGAGCATGCGCATCTAATCCATCATGCTGCTCGGTGACATCTGAGGGGGTGGCACTGAGCTCGGTGACATCTGAGGGGCTGGCACTGAGCAGCTATGCTATTTTGGTATCAACCCCTTGAGTGGTGTCATCCGGAGCAGCCCGCACCCCCTTAGTGACGGCACTGGCCGCATCCTGTTTTAGGTTCTATGGTTTGGTGAGTGGTACCCTTTGTTACATACCACTTTTAAGGGGGGAATTCAATTATTTTTGGGTGCCCATAAGTAATGAGCACCTGAAAAAAAGACTAAACTCGTGGAAACTACTGGTTACGCTGAATTTGAGCGCCCAAAAGCACGACTTTGAGTGGACTTCTGCTTACCACCTCAGGAGGGTGTGAGCAAAAATAATGGGCGCCAGTGATACCCGCTCCTATCTGCACAAATGAATTGTTCCCGGTCAGAGCAGACAGGAGCAGCGGCAGCACTAAACAGTTGAATCCCTTTCCCCATGTGTGACATGGAGACACTGCTCCTATTTAATCCATCAATGCTGCAACTTTGCTGTTTGACCTTCAGTTGTAAATATACTTAAAGGGCCCCAACCTGTGCACAAGTATTTAGCTATGACCCAGGTTATCAATATAGATATGTTATCTGTATTAGGTTATTGGGGCAATCTACTAATGTGTAAAGAACATTGATTAATTTAGTATAGGGAATAGTGTATTAGGATAGGACAATGGGCCCGATTCAGACCCGTTTGCTATCTGCGTACTCTCGCTGGATGCATATGCAAATTTTCAAAGTAATGCCACGGTAAGCGAACGCTCACCAAGGCATAAGCACGCCCACCATGTCTTAGCGAGCTGCCACTTTGTGTATGCGTACGCCCAATCGCACGGGCAGAGCCACCCACCAGCACACGTCATCTCCAGGAAGTGTATTAAAACATTGGTACATCGAGCACCATCAGATGCAAACGCAGTGCTCGCGGTAGCTTTACCCTACCGCAAGCATTGCGAGGAAATCAGTAAAAAAAAAAAGGCAAGTGCCGTGTACTGTGACGCTGCCTGTTAATTATGCATGCCTGTGTTCACATCTCCAAACCCCTGTTGTTAGTGTCCTGCCCCTGTTACCACCCACAAACGGCCTCTCCTGTCACTCATTACCCTGGGCTGCCCTTTGCTGGATGAGCGAGAGGGATGCAATCATAGTGTGTAGTTCCCGCATGCGCAGAACGAAGCGTGCACATGCACGTATGCAGAACATCGGGCCGCTTGCGAATGCACAGCACGGGCGAGCGGCTCTGAATCAGGCCCAATAGCCTGTGTTATTGTAATTTGTGTGATTTATTGCCTATTTATTTTTTAACCAAACCTATTATGACCCATTCCAGTAATTTTGGGTTACTAGAAATAAATCTAGATTGCTTTTCCATATGTTTTGTCTCCTATTATTGTACCTTGTTGGGGAATCCTTGCTTCACTGCTGAGCATGGACAGAGTAAAGAATTGACACCAAAGTAAGAAGTCAGAAGGTTGATCCACCACTTCGGTAACTCCAGCCCACACCCGCAACACACCATCTATACCCTTACCAATGGGGTATTACACTCTTACCTCACTGACTGTTCTTTTTCTGTCTCACCTCCTTCCTCTACCTATTGCGTTCCCCAAGGTTCCATCCTTGGTATCTTCCTCTTTGAACTCTACACCTCCTCCCTTGGAGAACTCATCAGCTCCTTTCACCCCCAATACCACCTATATGCTGATGACACTCAAATTTACTTACCCTCCCCTGACCTCTTTCCCACAGTTCTTGCTCAGGTCTCTTCATGTCTCTTCTCCATCCCTTCATGGATGTCCATGCAATTTCTTAAACATGTCCCAAAATGAAACTTATCACCCTTTTCCAGCCCCCGTTTCTGTTGATAACATATCCCTCATTGCTATCTCATTGCTGACTCCTCTATATAATTCATCCCACGCATTCAAAATATATCTCACTCCTTAGTCCGTCTGATACATGCACACATCCACCTCTAGGGGTAGATTGAATGGCCTGTAATCTTGTCCTGTCACCCTTCCAATGGCTACTATCATTCATTCCTGCTTCTCTATTCTTTGCATGTGTCTGATGGGAGTAAGTCAACTGGGGTTAATGGAAAACAGCCCCGCGCACGTAAACCGGTCACCCTGCACACTTCTTATTGTGAGGCGGGCACAATGGGTGCCAAGCAGGGTACACACTTTAGGTCAGGCACTTGTAGACAATTGCTGCAATACTAAGAGGACAATACAGGTCATCATGGGCCAAAGCATAATGCTTAGAGGACACAATGCCGTCTATTTACTGTCACGTTACAGAAACATTGATCTGCGGTAACCCATAGTGACTAATTACATATTATCATTCATTAGTCTGACTTCACCAAACTGCTAGAAGCTGATATCTGATTGGTTAGATGGGATCATAACATCGTTACACATTGCAAGGAAATAAAAACAGACTTATGCGACAACTGTTGACTAACACAATGTAATATTCATTCTTTGAGAGGAGAATAATCTATGGCGAGCTTTATCCGTGTCGTTAGCTGCCGATGGAAGAAATGGAGGATTGTAAATGATCTTTCTAATATATGAGATACTTCGTAATCATGAGTTATATCCCATCTGTATTTCATGGCTTTCTTTTGCAGTGATTTATCACTGGATTAATGGTCATTACGCTGTAAAACATTAATACATTTAAAATCCAAGAGAGATAATTAATCATGATTTAACGACACGTCCAATTCATCCCATTGTCCCGATGCTATACAGCTAAGTGGCACGAAGAAATGTCCTTTATGAGTAATTATGCTGTTACTTCCTAATTGTTTGACATTTTCCTCGGTGGACAATGGATACAATAAAATGCTTTCTGATGATAACTTTGGTTTATTGCTTCCTGCCGTGATGGGATTGGTGGAAGCGGAAGAGTAATGTGAGGCCAGGACGGGCCTCCGAGCATGTTACAGAGTTTATCTTGAAAAGCAGCTTTTGGAGTGATTACAGGATAGAGCGCTCGCTGCTGCAGGGTGTCACTGACAGTGTTGTCACTGCGGGGTCATCGGGATAAACCTTCTTTCCTTCACCCAGCGATGTCACTCCGCCCTGTTCTGCAGAAGCTGGAAACTCAGCGCAGCTGGAAATTTCTTCCTCGCTCTCATCGCAAATCTTAATGTTTTTATTTCTATAGTATGTTGGATAAATGAGTAACGCGCTGATGTACGCGCTGATGTATCCTGTTGCCCGCACTGCACATTGCTTCATATAGGTTCATTAATAAAGAACTTTGCAACTGATTCAGCATGGATGGCAGATGCTAATACATATGCAAATGTCCGATTGTTGCGTACTGCACATGCATATGTACCGCCATCTGCATAATAGCCATTGCGATTGGGACTGCGATCACAGTGACTACACAGACCCATCGCAGAGTGAGTGACAGGAAGTGCCATTTATGGGTGGTGTCGGTGGGGTGGTCAGAGAAACACAGGCATCCCAGTGCGCATGAACACCATTACAGGGGCGTCTATAAATTAGCCACTGCAATGCTGTACGCAGCCTGAGGCCTCATAGCCTGTGATGAGGTTAGCAAGTCCAGAGTAAGGTCAGAGCCTGTGTAAGTGTGTGTGAGGCTGTGATGGTACTCCATGTTACTGATGGTATCTCAGTTTTGTGTAATCACTGTGTGTGATGAGGTTAGTAATTCCTGAGTAAGGTCAGAGCCTGTGTAAGTGTGTGTGAGGCTGTGATGGTACTCCATGTCACTGATGGTCTCTCAATCTTGTGTAATCACTGCATTTGATGAGGTTAGTAATTCCTGAGTAAGGTCAGAGCCTGTGTAAGTGTGTGTGAGGCTATGATGGTACTCCATGTTACTGAAGGTATCTCAGTCTTGTGTAGTCACTGTGTGTGATGAGGTTAGTAATTCTTGAGTAAGGTCAGAGCCTGTGTAAGTGTGTGTGAGTCTGTGATGGTACTCCATGTTACTGATGGTTTCTCAGTCTTGTGTAATCACTGCGTGTGATGAGGTTAGTAATTCCTGAGTAAGGTCAGAGCCTGAGTAAGTGTGTGTGAGGATGTGATGGTACTCCATGTTACTGATGGTTTCTCAGTCTTGTGTAGTCACTGTGTGTGATGAGGTTAGTAATTCCTGAGTAAGGTCAGAGCCTGTGTAAGTGTGTGTGAGGATGTGATGGTACTCCATGTTACTGATGGTTTCTCAGTCTTATGTAATCACTGCGTGTGATGAGGTTAGTCATTCCTGAGTAAGGTCACAGCCTGTGTAAGTGTGTGTGAGGCTGTGATGGTACTCCATGTTACTGATGATTTCTCAGTCTTGTGTAATCACTGCGTATGATGAGGTTAGTAATTTCTGAGTAAGGTCAGAGCCTGTGTAAGTGTGTGTGAGGATGTGATGGTACTCCATGTTACTGATGGTCTCTCAGTCTTGTGTAATCACTGCGAGTGATGAGGTTAGTAATTCCTGAATAAGGTCAGAGCCTGTGTAAGTGTGTGTGAGGCTGTGATGGTACTCCATGTTACTGATGGTTTCTCAGTCTTGTGGAATCACTGCGTGTGATGAGGTTAGTGATTTCTGAATAAGGCCATAGCCTGTGTAAGTGTGTGTAAGGCTGTGAAGGTACAACATGTTACTGATGATGTCTCAGTCTTGTGTAGTCACTGTGTGATGAGTTTAGTAATTCTTGAGTAAGGTCAGAGCCTGTGTAAGTGTGTGTGAGGATGTGATGATACTCCATGTTACTGATGGTGTCTCAGTCTTGTATAATCACTGTGTGTGATGAGGTTAGTTATTCCTGAATAAGGTCAGAGCCTGTGTAAATGTGTGTGAGGCTGTGAAGGTACTCCATGTTACTGATGGTATCTCAGTCTTGTGTAATCACTGTGTGTGATGAGGTTAGTAATTCCTGAGTAAGGTCAGAGCCTGTGTAAGTGTGTGTGAGGCTGTGATGGTACTCCATGTCACTGATGGTCTCTCAGTCTTGTGTAATCACTGCGTGTGATGAGGTTAGTAATTTCTGAGTAAGGTCAGAGCCTGTGTAAGTGTGTGTGAGGCTGTGATGGTACTCCATGTTACTGATGGTATCTCAATTTTGTGTAATCACTGTGTGTGATAAGGTTAGTTATTCCTGAATAAGGTCAGAGCCTGTGTAAATGTGTGTGAGGCTGTGAAGGTACTCCATGTTACTGATGGTCTCTCATTCTGGTGTAATCACTGTGTGTGATGAGGTTAGTAATTCCTGAGTAAGGTCAGAGCCTGTGTAAGTGTGTGTGAGGCTGTGATGGTACTCCATGTTACTGATGGTATCTCAGTTTTGTGTAATCACTGTGTGTGATGAGGTTAGTAATTCCTGAGTAAGGTCAGAGCCTGTGTAAGTGTGTGTGATGCTGTGATGGTACTCCATGTTACTGATGGTCTCTCAGTCTAGTGTAATCACTGTGTGTGATGAGGTTTGTAATTCCTGAGTAAGGTCAGAGCCTGTGTAAGTGTGTGTGATGCTGTGATGGTACTCCATGTTACTGATGGTCTCTCAGTCTAGTGTAATCACTGCGTATGATGAGGTTAGTAATTTCTGAGTAAGGTCAGAGCCTGTGTAAGTGTGTGTGAGGATGTGATGGTACTCCATGTTACTGATGGTCTCTCAGTCTTGTGTAATCACTGCGAGTGATGAGGTTAATAATTCCTGAATAAGGTCAGAGCCTGTGTAAGTGTGTGTGAGGCTGTGATGGTACTCCATGTTACTGATGGTTTCTCAGTCTTGTGGAATCACTGCGTGTGATGAGGTTAGTGATTTCTGAATAAGGCCATAGCCTGTGTAAGTGTGTGTAAGGCTGTGAAGGTACAACATGTTACTGATGATGTCTCAGTCTTGTGTAGTCACTGTGTGATGAGTTTAGTAATTCTTGAGTAAGGTCAGAGCCTGTGTAAGTGTGTGTGAGGATGTGATGATACTCCATGTTACTGATGGTGTCTCAGTCTTGTATAATCACTGCGTGTGATGAGGTTAGTTATTCCTGAATAAGGTCAGAGCCTGTGTAAATGTGTGTGAGGCTGTGAAGGTACTCCATGTTACTGATGGTATCTCAGTCTTGTGTAATCACTGTGTGTGATGAGGTTAGTAATTTCTGAGTAAGGTCAGAGCCTGTGTAAGTGTGTGTGAGGCTGTGATGGTACTCCATGTCACTGATGGTCTCTCAGTCTTGTGTAATCACTGCGTGTGATGAGGTTAGTAATTTCTGAGTAAGGTCAGAGCCTGTGTAAGTGTGTGTGAGGCTGTGATGGTACTCCATGTTACTGATGGTATCTCAATTTTGTGTAATCACTGTGTGTGATAAGGTTAGTTATTCCTGAATAAGGTCAGAGCCTGTGTAAATGTGTGTGAGGCTGTGAAGGTACTCCATGTTACTGATGGTATCTCAGTCTGGTGTAATCACTGTGTGTGATGAGGTTAGTAATTCCTGAGTAAGGTCAGAGCCTGTGTAAGTGTGTGTGAGGCTGTGATGGTACTCCATGTTACTGATGGTATCTCAGTTTTGTGTAATCACTGTGTGTGATGAGGTTAGTAATTCCTGAGTAAGGTCAGAGCCTGTGTAAGTGTGTGTGATGCTGTGATGGTACTCCATGTTACTGATGGTCTCTCAGTCTAGTGTAATCACTGTGTGTGATGAGGTTTGTAATTCCTGAGTAAGATGAGAGCCTGTGTAAGTGTGTGTGAGGCTGTGATGGTACTCCATGTCACTGATGGTCTCTCAGTCTTGTGTAATCACTGTGTGTGATGAGGTTAGTAATTCCTGAGTAAGATCAGAGCTGTGAAAGTGTGGGTGAGGCTGTGATGGTACTCCATGTTACTGATGGTATCTCATTCTTGTGTAATCACTGAATGTGATGAGGTTAGTAATTCCTGAGTAAGCTCAGAGCCTGTGTAAGTGTGTGTGAAGCTGTGATGGTACTCCATGTTACTGATGGTATCTCAGTCTTGTGTAATCACTGCGTGTGATGAGGTTAGTGATTCCTGAGTAAGGTCAGAGCCTGTGTAAGTGTGTGTGAGGCTGTGATGGTACTCCATGTTACTGATGGTGCCTCAGTCTTGTGTAGTCACTGTGTGTGATGAGGTTAGTAATTCCTGAATAAGGTCAGAGCCTGTGTAAGTGTGTGTGAGGCTGTGATGGTACTCCATGTTACTGATGGTTTCTCAGTCTTGTGGAATCACTGCGTGTGATGAGGTTAGTGATTTCTGAATAAGGCCATAGCCTGTGTAAGTGTGTGTAAGGCTGTGAAGGTACAACATGTTACTGATGATGTCTCAGTCTTGTGTAGTCACTGTGTGATGAGTTTAGTAATTCTTGAGTAAGGTCAGAGCCTGTGTAAGTGTGTGTGAGGATGTGATGATACTCCATGTTACTGATGGTGTCTCAGTCTTGTATAATCACTGTGTGTGATGAGGTTAGTTATTCCTGAATAAGGTCAGAGCCTGTGTAAATGTGTGTGAGGCTGTGAAGGTACTCCATGTTACTGATGGTATCTCAGTCTTGTGTAATCACTGTGTGTGATGAGGTTAGTAATTCCTGAGTAAGGTCAGAGCCTGTGTAAGTGTGTGTGAGGCTGTGATGGTACTCCATGTCACTGATGGTCTCTCAGTCTTGTGTAATCACTGCGTGTGATGAGGTTAGTAATTTCTGAGTAAGGTCAGAGCCTGTGTAAGTGTGTGTGAGGCTGTGATGGTACTCCATGTTACTGATGGTATCTCAATTTTGTGTAATCACTGTGTGTGATAAGGTTAGTTATTCCTGAATAAGGTCAGAGCCTGTGTAAATGTGTGTGAGGCTGTGAAGGTACTCCATGTTACTGATGGTCTCTCATTCTGGTGTAATCACTGTGTGTGATGAGGTTAGTAATTCCTGAGTAAGGTCAGAGCCTGTGTAAGTGTGTGTGAGGCTGTGATGGTACTCCATGTTACTGATGGTATCTCAGTTTTGTGTAATCACTGTGTGTGATGAGGTTAGTAATTCCTGAGTAAGGTCAGAGCCTGTGTAAGTGTGTGTGATGCTGTGATGGTACTCCATGTTACTGATGGTCTCTCAGTCTAGTGTAATCACTGTGTGTGATGAGGTTTGTAATTCCTGAGTAAGGTCAGAGCCTGTGTAAGTGTGTGTGATGCTGTGATGGTACTCCATGTTACTGATGGTCTCTCAGTCTAGTGTAATCACTGCGTATGATGAGGTTAGTAATTTCTGAGTAAGGTCAGAGCCTGTGTAAGTGTGTGTGAGGATGTGATGGTACTCCATGTTACTGATGGTCTCTCAGTCTTGTGTAATCACTGCGAGTGATGAGGTTAATAATTCCTGAATAAGGTCAGAGCCTGTGTAAGTGTGTGTGAGGCTGTGATGGTACTCCATGTTACTGATGGTTTCTCAGTCTTGTGGAATCACTGCGTGTGATGAGGTTAGTGATTTCTGAATAAGGCCATAGCCTGTGTAAGTGTGTGTAAGGCTGTGAAGGTACAACATGTTACTGATGATGTCTCAGTCTTGTGTAGTCACTGTGTGATGAGTTTAGTAATTCTTGAGTAAGGTCAGAGCCTGTGTAAGTGTGTGTGAGGATGTGATGATACTCCATGTTACTGATGGTGTCTCAGTCTTGTATAATCACTGCGTGTGATGAGGTTAGTTATTCCTGAATAAGGTCAGAGCCTGTGTAAATGTGTGTGAGGCTGTGAAGGTACTCCATGTTACTGATGGTATCTCAGTCTTGTGTAATCACTGTGTGTGATGAGGTTAGTAATTTCTGAGTAAGGTCAGAGCCTGTGTAAGTGTGTGTGAGGCTGTGATGGTACTCCATGTCACTGATGGTCTCTCAGTCTTGTGTAATCACTGCGTGTGATGAGGTTAGTAATTTCTGAGTAAGGTCAGAGCCTGTGTAAGTGTGTGTGAGGCTGTGATGGTACTCCATGTTACTGATGGTATCTCAATTTTGTGTAATCACTGTGTGTGATAAGGTTAGTTATTCCTGAATAAGGTCAGAGCCTGTGTAAATGTGTGTGAGGCTGTGAAGGTACTCCATGTTACTGATGGTATCTCAGTCTGGTGTAATCACTGTGTGTGATGAGGTTAGTAATTCCTGAGTAAGGTCAGAGCCTGTGTAAGTGTGTGTGAGGCTGTGATGGTACTCCATGTTACTGATGGTATCTCAGTTTTGTGTAATCACTGTGTGTGATGAGGTTAGTAATTCCTGAGTAAGGTCAGAGCCTGTGTAAGTGTGTGTGATGCTGTGATGGTACTCCATGTTACTGATGGTCTCTCAGTCTAGTGTAATCACTGTGTGTGATGAGGTTTGTAATTCCTGAGTAAGATGAGAGCCTGTGTAAGTGTGTGTGAGGCTGTGATGGTACTCCATGTCACTGATGGTCTCTCAGTCTTGTGTAATCACTGTGTGTGATGAGGTTAGTAATTCCTGAGTAAGATCAGAGCTGTGAAAGTGTGGGTGAGGCTGTGATGGTACTCCATGTTACTGATGGTATCTCATTCTTGTGTAATCACTGAATGTGATGAGGTTAGTAATTCCTGAGTAAGCTCAGAGCCTGTGTAAGTGTGTGTGAAGCTGTGATGGTACTCCATGTTACTGATGGTATCTCAGTCTTGTGTAATCACTGCGTGTGATGAGGTTAGTGATTCCTGAGTAAGGTCAGAGCCTGTGTAAGTGTGTGTGAGGCTGTGATGGTACTCCATGTTACTGATGGTGCCTCAGTCTTGTGTAGTCACTGTGTGTGATGAGGTTAGTAATTCCTGAGTAAGGTCAGAGCCTGTGTAAGTGTGTGTGAGAATGTGATGGTACTTCATGTTACTGATGGTCTCTCAGTCTTGTGTAATCACTGCGAGTGATGAGGTTAGTAATTCCTGAATAAGGTCAGAGCCTGTGTAAGTGTGTGTGAGGCTGTGATGGTACTCCATGTTACTGATGGTATCTCAGTCTTTTGTTATCAATGCGTGTGATAAGGTTAGTGATTCCTGAGTAAGGTCAGAGCCTGTATAATTGTGTGTGAGTAAGTGATGGTACTCCATGTTACTGATGGTGCCTCAGTCTTGTGTAGTCACTGTGTGTGATGAGGTTAGTAATTCCTGAGTAAGGTCAGAGCCTGTGTAAGTGTGTGTGAGGATGTGATGGTACTCCATGTTACTGATGGTCTCTCAGTCTTGTGTAATCACTGCGAGTGATGAGGTTAGTAATTCCTGAGTAAGGTCAGAGCCTGTGTAAGTGTGTGTGAGGCTGTGATGATACTCCATGTTACTGATGGTATCTCAGTCTTGTATAATCACTGCGTGTGATGAGGTTAGTTATTCCAGAATAAGGTCAGAGCCTGTGTAAATGTGTGTGAGGCTGTGAAGGTATTCCATGTTACTGATGGTATCTCAGTCTTGTGTAATCACTGTGTGTGATGAGGTTAGTAATTCCTGAGTAAGGTCAGAGCCTGTGTAAGTGTGTGTGAGGCTGTGATGGTACTCCATGTCACTGATGTTCTCTCAGTCTTGTGTAATCACTGCGTGTGATGAGGTTAGTAATTTCTGAGTAAGGTCAGAGCCTGTATAAGTGTGTGTGAGGCTGTGATGGTACTCCATGTTACTGATGGTATCTCAATTTTGTGTAATCACTGTGTGTGATGAGGTTAGTTATTCCTGAATAAGGTCAGAGCCTGTGTAAATGTGTGTGAGGCTGTGAAGGTACTCCATGTTACTGATGGTATCTCAGTCTTGTGTAATCACTGTGTGTGATGAGGTTAGTAATTCCTGAGTAAGGTCAGAGCCTGTGTAAGTGTGTGTGAGGCTGTGATGGTACTCCATGTTACTGATGGTATCTCAGTTTTGTGTAATCACTGTGTGTGATGAGGTTAGTAATTCCTGAGTAAGGTCAGAGCCTGTGTAAGTGTGTGTGATGCTGTGATGGTACTCCATGTTACTGATGGTCTCTCAGTCTAGTGTAATCACTGTGTGTGATGAGGTTAGTAATTCCTGAGTAAGATGAGAGCCTGTGTAAGTGTGTGTGAGGCTGTGATGGTACTCCATGTCACTGATGGTCTCTCAGTCTTGTGTAATCACTGTGTGTGATGAGGTTAGTAATTCCTGAGTAAGATCAGAGCTGGGAAAGTGTGGGTGAGGCTGTGATGGTACTCCATGTTACTGATGGTATCTCATTCTTGTGTAATCACTGAATGTGATGAGGTTAGTAATTCCTGAGTAAGCTCAGAGCCTGTGTAAGTGTGTGTGAGGCTGTGATGGTACTCCATGTTACTGATGGTATCTCAGTCTTGTGTAATCACTGCGTGTGATGAGGTTAGTGATTCCTGAATAAGGTCAGAGCCTGTGTAAGTGTGTGTGAGGCTGTGATGGTACTCCATGTTACTGATGGTATCTCAGTCTTTTGTTATCAATGCGTGTGATAAGGTTAGTGATTCCTGAGTAAGGTCAGAGCCTGTATAATTGTGTGTGAGTAAGTGATGGTACTCCATTTTACTGATGGTTTCTCAGTCTTGTGTAATCACTGTGTGTGATGAGGTTAGCATTTCCTGAGTAAGGTCAGAGCTGTGAAAGTGTGTGTGAGGCTGTGATGGTACTCCATGTTATTGATGGTATCTCAGTCTTGTGTAATCACTGCATATGATGAGGTTAGTAATTTCTGAGTAAGGTCAGAGCCTGTGTAAGTGTGTGTGAGGCTGTGATGGTACAACATGTTACTGATGATGTCTCAGTCTTGTGTAGTCACTGTGTGATGAGGTTAGTAATTCTTGAGTAAGGTCAGAGCCTGTGTAAGTGTGTGTGAGGATGTGATGGTACTCCATGTTACTGATGGTGTCTCAGTTTTGTGTAATAACTGCGTGTGATGAGGTTAGTAATTCCTGAGTAAGGTCAGAGCCTGTGTAAGTGTGTTTGAGGATGTGATGGTGCTCCATGTTACTGATCATCTCTCAGTCTTGTGTAGTCACTGTGCGTGATGAGGTTCATAATTCCTGAGTCAGGTCAGAGCCTGTGCAAGTGTGTGTGAGGATGTGATGCTACTACATGTTACTGATGGTGTCTCAATCTTGTGTAATCACTGCGTGTGATGAGGCTAGTAATTCCTGAGTAAGGTCAGAGCCTGTGTAATGTGTGTGAGGCTCTGATGGTATTCCATGTTACTGATGGTATCTCAGTTTTATGTAATCACTGCGTGTGATGAGGTTAGTAATTTCTGAATAAGGTCAGAGCCTGTGTAAGTGTGTGTGAGGATGTGATGGTACTCCATGTTACTGATGTTATCTTAGTCTTGTGTAATCACTGCATGTGATGAGGTTAGTAATTCCTGAGTAAGGTCAGAGCCTGTGTAAGTGTGTGTGAGGCTGTGATGGTACTCCATCTTACTGATGGTTTCTCAGTCTTGTGTAATCACTGCGTGTGATGAGGTTAGTAATTTCTGAGTAAGGTCAGAGCCTGTGTAAGTGTGTGTGAGGCTGTGATGGTACTCCATGTTACTGATGGTATCTCAATTTTGTGTAATCACTGTGTGTGATGAGGTTAGTAATTACTGAGTAAGGTCAGAGCCTGTGTAAGTGTGTGTGAGGCTGTGAAGGTACTCCATGTTACTGATGGTATCTCAGTCTTGTGTAATCACTGTGTGTGATGAGGTTAGTAATTCCTGAGTAAGGTCAGAGCCTGTGTAAGTGTGTGTGAGGCTGTGATGATACTCCATGTTACTGATGGTATCTCAGTTTTGTGTAATCACTGTGTGTGATGAGGTTAGTAATTCCTGAGTAAGGTCAGAGCCTGTGTAAGTGTGTGTGATGCTGTGATGGTACTCCATGTTACTGATGGTCTCTCAGTCTTGTGTAATCACTGCGTGTGATGAGGTTAGTGATTCCTGAGTAAGGTCAGAGCCTGTGTAAGTGTGTGTGAGGCTGTGATGGTACTCCATGTTACTGATGGTGCCTCAGTTTTGTGTAGTCACTGTGTGTGATGAGGTTAGTAATTCCTTAGTCAGGTCAGAGCCTGTGTAAGTGTGTGTGAGGATGTGATGGTACTCCATGTTACTGATGGTCTCTCAGTCTTGTGTAATCACTGCGAGTGATGAGGTTAGTATTTCCTGATTAAGGTCAGAGCCTGTGTAAGTGTGTGTGAGGCTGTGATGGTACTCCATGTTACTGATGGTATCTCTGTCTTTTGTTATCAATGCGTGCGATAAGGTTAGTAATTCCTGAGAAAGGTCAGAGCCTGTGTAAGTGTGTGTGAGGCTGTGATGGTACTCCATGTTACTGATGGTTTCTCAGTCTTGTGTAATCACTGCGTGTGATGAGGTTAGTAATTTCTGAGTAAGGTCAGAGCCTGTGTAAGTGTGTGTGAGGCTGTGATGGTACTCCATGTTACTGATGGTATCTCAATTTTGTGTAATCACTGTGTGTGATGAGGTTAGTTATTACTGAGTAAGGTCAGAGCCTGTGTAAATGTGTGTGAGGCTGTGAAGGTACTCCATGTTACTGATGGTATCTCAGTCTTGTGTAATCACTGTGTGTGATGAGGTTAGTAATTCCTGAGTAAGGTCAGATCCTGTGTAAGTGTGTGTGAGGCTGTGATGATACTCCATGTTACTGATGGTATCTCAGTTTTGTGTAATCACTGTGTGTGATGAGGTTAGTAATTCCTGAGTAAGGTCAGAGCCTGTGTAAGTGTGTGTGATGCTGTGATGGTACTCCATGTTACTGATGGTCTCTCAGTCTTGTGTAATCACTGTGTGTGATGAGGTTAGTAATTCCTGAGTAAGGTCAGAGCCTGTGTAAGTGTGTGTGAGGCTGTGATGGTACTCCATGTCACTGATGGTCTCTCAGTCTTGTGTAATCACTGTGTGTGATGAGGATAGTAATTCATGAGTAAGATCAGAGCTGTGAAAGTGTATGTGAGGCTGTGATGGTACTCCATGTTACTGATGGTATCTCATTCTTGTGTAATCACTGAATGTGATGAGGTTAGTAATTCCTGAGTAAGCTCAGAGCCTGTGTAAGTGTGTGTGAGGCTGTGATGGTACTCCATGTTACTGATGGTATCTCAGTCTTGTGTAATCACTGCGTGTGATGAGGTTAGTGATTCCTGAGTAAGGTCAGAGGCTGTGTAAGTGTGTGTGAGGCTGTGATGGTACTCCATGTTACTGATGGTGCCTCAGTCTTGTGTAGTCACTGTGTGTGATGAGGTTAGTAATTCCTGAGTAAGGTCAGAGCCTGTGTAAGTGTGTGTGAGGATGTGATGGTACTCCATGTTACTGATGGTCTCTCAGTCTTGTGTAATCACTGCGAGTGATGAGGTTAGTATTTCCTGAATAAGGTCAGAGCCTGTGTAAGTGTGTGTGAGGCTGTGATGGTACTCCATGTTACTGATGGTATCTCAGTCTTTTGATATCAATGTGTGTGATAAGGTTAGTGATTCCTGGGTAAGGTCAGAGCCTGTATAATTGTGTGTGAGTAAGTGATGGTATTCCATTTTACTGATGGTATCTCAGTTTTATGTAATCACTGCGTGTGATGAGGTTAGCAATTCCTGAGTAAGGTCAGAGCTGTGAAAGTGTGTGTGAGGCTGTGATGGTACTCCATGTTATTGATGGTATCTCAGTCTTGTGTAATCACTGCATATGATGAGGTTAGTAATTTCTGAGTAAGGTCAGAGCCTGTGTAAGTGTGTGTGAGGCTGTGATGGTACAACATGTTACTGATGATGTCTCAGTCTTGTGTAGTCACTGTGTGATGAGGTTAGTAATTCTTGAGTCAGGTCAGAGCCTGTGCAAGTGTGTGTGAGGATGTGATGGTACTCCATGTTACTGATGGTGTCTCAATCTTGAGTAATCACTGCGTGTGATGAGGCTAGTAATTCCTGAGTATGGTCAGAGCCTGTGTAATGTGTGTGAGGCTCTGATGGTATTCCATGTTACTGATGGTATCTCAGTTTTATGTAATCACTGCATGTGATGAGGTTAGTAATTCCTGAATAAGGCCAGAGCCTGTGTAAGTGTGTGTGAGGATGTGATGGTACTCCATGTTACTGATGGTGTCTCAGTTTTGTGTAATAACTGCGTGTGATGAGGTTAGTAATTCCTGAGTCAGGTCAGAGCCTGTGTAAGTGTGTTTGAGGATGTGATGGTGCTCCATGTTTCTGATCATCTCTCAGTCTTGTGTAGTCACTGTGCGTGATGAGGTTCATAATTCCTGAGTCAGGTCAGTGCCTGTGCAAGTGTGTGTGAGGATGTGATGGTACTCCATGTTACTGATGGTATCTCAGTCTTGTATAATCACTGCGTACGATGAGGTTAGTAATTCCTGAGTAAGGTCAGAGCCTGTGTAAGTGTGTGTGAGGCTGTGATGGTACTCCATGTTACTGATGGTTTCTCAGTCTTGTGTAATCACTGCGTTTGATGAGGTTAGTAATTTCTGAGTAAGGTCAGAGCCTGTGTAAGTGTGTGTGAGGCTGTGATGGTACTCCATGTTACTGATGGTATCTCAATTTTGTGTAATCACTGTGTGTGATGAGGTTAGTAATTCCTGAGTAAGGTCAGAGCCTGTGTAAATGTGTGTGAGGCTGTGAAGGTACTCCATGTTACTGATGGTATCTCAGTCTTGTGTAATCACTGTGTGTGATGAGGTTAGTAATTCCTGAGTAAGGTCAGATCCTGTGTAAGTGTGTGTGAGGCTGTGATGGTACTCCATGTCACTGATGGTCTCTCAGTCTTGTGTAATCACTGTGTGTGATGAGTTTAGTAATTCCTGAGTAAGCTCAGAGCCTGTGTAAGTGTGTGTGAGGCTGTGATGGTACTCCATGTTACTGATGGTTTCTCAGTCTTGTGGAATCACTGCGTGTGATGAGGTTAGTGATTCCTGAATAAGGCCAGAGCCTGTGTAAGTGTGTGTAAGGCTGTGAAGGTACAACATGTTACTGATGATGTCTCAGTCTTGTGTAGTCACTGTGTGATGAGTTTAGTAATTCTTGAGTAAGGTCAGAGCCTGTGTAAGTGTGTGTGAGGATGTGATGGTACTCCATGTTACTGATGGTGTCTCAGTTTTGTGTAATAACTGCGTGTGATGAGGTTAGTAATTCCTGAGTCAGGTCAGAGCCTGTGTAAGTGTGTTTGAGGATGTGATGGTGCTCCATGTTACTGATCATCTCTCAGTCTTGTGTAGTCACTGTGCGTGATGAGGTTCATAATTCCTGAGTCAGGTCAGTGCCTGTGCAAGTGTGTGTGAGGATGTGATGGTACTCCATGTTACTGATGGTATCTCAGTCTTGTGTAATCACTGCGTTTGATGAGGTTAGTAATTTCTGAGTAAAGGCCAGAGCCTGTGTAAGTGTGTGTGAGGCTGTGATGGTACTCCATGTTACTGATGGTATCTCAATTTTGTGTAATCACTGTGTGTGATGAGGTTAGTAATTCCTGAGTAAGGTCAGAGCCTGTGTAAGTGTGTGTGATGCTGTGATGGTACTCCATGTTACTGATGGTCTCTCATTCTTGTGTAATCACTGTGTGTGATGAGGTTAGTAATTCCTGAGTAAGGTCAGAGCCTGTGTAAGTGTGTGTGAGGCTGTGATGGTACTCCATGTTACTGATGGTGCCTCAGTCTTGTGTAGTCACTGTGTGTGATGAGGTTAGTAATTCCTGAGTAAGGTCAGAGCCTGTGTAAGTGTGTGTGAGGATGTGATGGTACTCCATGTTACTGATGGTCTCTCAGTCTTGTGTAATCACTGTGAGTGATGAGGTTAGTAATTCCTGAATAAGGTCAGAGCCTGTGTAAGTGTGTGTGTGGCTGTGATGGTACTCCATGTTACTGATGGTATCTCAGTCTTTTGTTATCAATGCATGTGATAAGGTTAGCAATTCCTGAGTAAGTTCAGAGCTGTGAAAGTGTGTGTGAGGCTGTGATGGTACTCCTTGTTATTGATGGTATCTCAGTCTTGTGTAATCACTGCATATGATGAGGTTAGTAATTTCTAAGTAAGGTCAGAGCCTGTGTAAGTGTGTGTGAGGCTGTGATGGTACAACTTGTTACTGATGATGTCTCAGTCTTGTGTAGTCACTGTGTGATGAGGTTAGTAATTCTTGAGTAAGGTCAGAGCCTGTGTAAGTGTGTCTGAGGATGTGATGGTACTCCATGTTACTGATGGTGTCTCAGTTTTGTGTAATAACTGCGTGAGATGAGGTTAGTAATTCCTGAGTAAGGCCAGAGCCTGTGTAAGTGTGTTTGAGGATGTGATGGTGCTCCATGTTACTGATCATCTCTCAGTCTTGTGTAGTCACTGTGCGTGATGAGGTTCATAATTCCTGAGTCTGGTCAGAGCCTGTGCAAGTGTGTGTGAGGATGTGATGGTACTCCATGTTACTGATGGTGTCTCAATCTTGTGTAATCACTGCGTGTGATGAGGCTAGTAATTCCTGAGTAAGGTCAGAGCCTGTGTAATGTGTGTGAGGCTCTGATGGTATTCCATGTTACTGATGGTGTCTCAGTTTTATGTAATCACTGCGTGTGATGAGGTTAGTAATTCCTGAATAAGGTCAGAGCCTGTGTAAGTGTGTGTGAGGATGTGATGGTACTCCATGTTACTGATTTTATCTCAGTCTTGTGTAATCACTGCATGTGATGAGGTTAGTAATTCCTGAGTAAGGTCAGAGCCTGTGTAAGTGTGTGTGAGGCTGTGATGGTACTCCATGTTACTGATGGTATCTCAGTCTTTTGTAATCAATGCGTGTGATAAGGTTAGTGATACCTGAGTCAGGTCAGAGCCTGTGAAAGTGTGTGTGAGTATGTGATGGTACTCCATTTTACTGATGGTTTCTCAGTCTTGTGTAATCACTGTGTGTGATGAGGATAGCAATTCCTGAGTAAGGTCAGAGCTGTGAAAGTGTGGGTGAGGCTGTGATGGTACTCCATGTTACTGATGGTATGTCATTCTTGTGTAATCACTGAATGTGATGAGGTTAGTAATTCCTGAGTAAGCTCAGAGCCTGTGTAAGTGTGTGTGAGGCTGTGATGGTACTCCATGTTACTGATGGTATCTCAGTCTTGTGTAATCACTGCGTGTGATGAGGTAAGTCATTCCTGAGTAAGGTCAGAGCCTGTGTAAGTGTGTGTGAGGCTGTGATGGTACTCCATGTTACTGATGGTGCCTCAGTCTTGTGTAGTCACTGTGTGTGATGAGGTTAGTTATTCCTGAGTAAGGTCAGAGCCTGTGTAAGTGTGTGTGTGAGGATGTGATGGTACTCCATGTTACTGATGGTATCTCAGTCTTGTGTAATCACTGCGTATGATGAGGTTAGTAATTTCGGGGTAAGGTCAGAGCCTGTGTAAGTGTGTGTGAGGCTGTGATGGTACTCCATGTTACTGATGGTTTCTCAGTCTTGTGGAATCACTGCGTGTGATGAGGTTAGTGATTCCTGAGTAAGGCCAGAGCCTGTGTAAGTGTGTGTAAGGCTGTGATGGTACACCATGTTACTGATGATGTTTCAGTCTTGTGTAATCAATGCGTGTGATGAGGTTAGTAATCCTGAGTAAGGTCAGAGCCTGTGTAAGTGTGTGTGAGGATGTGATGGTACGCCATGTTACTGATGGTCTCTCAGTCTTGTGTAATCTCTGCGTGTGATGAGGTTAGTAATTCCTGAGTAAGGTCAGAGCCTGTGTAAGTGTGTGTGATTATGTGATGGTACTCCATGTTACTGATGGTGTCTCAGTTTTGTGTAATAACTGCGTGTGATGAGGTTAGTAATTCCTTAGTCAGGTCAGAGCCTGTGTAAGTGTGTTTGAGGATGTGATGGTGCTCCATGTTACTGATGATCTCTCAGTCTTGTGTAGTCACTGTGCGTGATGAGGTTCATAATTCCTGAGTCAGGTCAGAGCCTGTGCAAGTGTGTGTGAGGGTGTGATGGTACTCCATGTTACTGATGGTGTCTCAATCTTGTGTAATCACTGCGTGTGATGTGGCTGGTAATTCCTGAGTAAGGTCAGAGCCTGTGCAATGTGTGTGATCCTGTGATGGTACTCCATGTTACTGATGGTTTCTCAGTCTTGTGTAATCACTGTGTGTGATGAGGCTAGTAATTCCTGAGTAAGGTCAGAGCCTGTGCAAGTGTGTGTGAGGATGTGATGGTACTCCATGTTATTGATGGTGTCTCAATCTTGTGTAATCACTGCGTGTGTTGAGGCTAGTAATTCCTGAGTAAGGTCAGAGCCTGTGTAAGTGTGTGTAAGGTTGTGATGATATTCCATGTTACTGATGGTTTCTTAGTCTTGTGTAATCACTGTGTGTGATGAGGTTAGTAATTCCTGAGTAAGGTCAGAGTCTGTGTAAGTGTGTGTGAGGTTGTGATGGTATTCCATTTTACTGATGGTCTCTCCGTCTTGTGTAATCACTGCGTGTGATGAGGTTAGTAATTGCTGAGTAAGGTCAGAGCTGTGTAAGTGTGTGTGAGGCTGTGATGGTACTCCATGTTACTGATGGTTTCTCAGTCTTGTGTAATCACTGTGTTTGATGAGGTTAGTAGTTCCTGAGTAAAGTCAGAGCCTGTGTAAGGGTGTGTGAGTCTGTGATGGTACTCCATGTTATTGATGGTTTCTCAGTCTTGTGTAATCACTGTGTGTGATGAGGAAGGTAATTCCTAAGTAAGGTCAGAGCTGTGCAAGTGTGTGTGAGGCTGTGATGGTACTCCATGTTACTGATGGTCTCTCAGTCTTGTGTAATCACTGCGTGTGATGAGGTTAGTATTCCTGAGTAAGGTCAGAGCCTGTGTAAGTGTGTGTGAGGCTGTGATGGTACTCCATGTTACTGATGGTCTCTCAGGCTTGTGTTGTCACTGTGTGTGATGAGGTTAGTAATTCCTGAGTCAGGTCAGAGCCTTTGCAAGTGTGTTTGAGGATGTGATGGTACTTCATGTTACTGATGGTGTCTCAATCTTGTGTAATCACTGCGTGTGATGTGGCTGGTAATTCCTGAGTAAGGTCAGAGCCTGTGTAATGTGTGTGAGGCTCTGATGGTACTCCATGTTACTGATGGTCTCTCAGTTTTGTGTAATCACTGCGAGTGATGAGTTTAGTAATTCCTGAGTAAGGTCAGAGCCTGTGTAAGTGTGTGTGAGGCTGTGATGGTACGCCATGTTACTGATGGACTCTCAGTCTCATGTAATCACTGCGTGTGATGAGGTTAGTTATTCCTGAGTAAGATCAGAGCCTGTGTAAGTGTGTGTGAGGATATGATGGTACTCCATGTTACTGATGGTCTCTCAGTCTTATGTAATCACTGCGTGTGATGAGTTTTGTAATTCCTGAGTAAGATCAGAGCCTGTGTAAGTGTGTGTGAGGCTGTGATGATACTCCATGTTACTTATGGTATCTCAGTCTTTTGTAATCAATGCGTGTGATAAGATTAGTGATTCCTGAGTCAGGTCAGAGCCTGTATAACTGTGTGTGAGGCTGTGATGGTACTCCATGTTACTGATGATGTCTCAGTCTTGTGTAGTCACTGCGTGTGATGAGGTTAGTAATTCCTGAGTAAGGTCAGAGCCTATGTAAGTGTGTGTGAGGATGTGATAATACTCCATGTTACTGATGGTGTCTCAGTCTTGTGTAATCACTGTGTGTGATGAGGTTAGTAATTCCTGAGTAAGGTCAGAGCCTGTGTAAGTGTGTGTGAGGCTGTGATGGTACTCCATGTTACTGATGGTATCTCAGTCTTGTGTAATCACTGCGTGTGATGAGATTAGTAATTCCTGAGTAAGGTCAGAGCCTGTGTAAGTGTGCATGATGCTGTGATGGTACTCCATGTTACTGATGGTTTCTCAGTCTTGTGTAATCACTGCGTGTGATGAGGTTAGTAATTCCTGAGTAAGGTCAGAGCCTGTGTAAGTGTGTGTGAGGCTGTGATGGTACTCCATGTTACTGATGGTATCTCAGTCTTGTGTAATCACTGCGTGTGATGAGGTTAGTAATTCCTGAGTAAGGTCAGAGCCTGTGTAAGTGTGTGTGAGGATGTGATAATACTCCATGTTACTGATGGTGTCTCAGTCTTGTGTAATCACTGTGTGTGATGAGGTTAGTAATTCCTGAGTAAGGTCAGAGCCTGTGTAAGTGTGTGTGAGGCTGTGATGGTACTCCATGTTACTGATGGTATCTCAGTCTTGTGTAATCACTGCGTGTGATGAGGTTAGTAATTCCTGAGTAAGGTCAGAGCCTGTGTAAGTGTGTGTGAGGATGTGATGGTACTCCATGTTACTGATGGTGTCTCAGTCTTGCTAAGAATTACGGATGTGTGTAAGGTACAGTGGGCATCCTCATGTTGTGCTGCAGCAGAATAGCAATCGCATTGGATTAGCATACTGTACTATCGCAGTGAGACTGCGTGCGTAATCGCTATTGCAATCACAGTTGCGATCCATAACGAATCAGGCTCTGAGAAAGAAGGTATGTTTGCAGCATACAGTATACAATATACACTAGCTGGCATTTTATACTCCTGACAATATATGAAAATTCATAAATACATTTTCTTGAGGCCGTTGGAATTTTAGCCCCGAAGGTTTCACAGTTTTTGGATGTTTGACAGGAAAAGACAAGTTATCCATTTATAATAGGAAAGCTACCTGTGCGTAAATCAGATCTTTTGTTTCCTGCTCACCTGGGAGAACATTATTCTATTACAATATATTATTTAACACAAGAGGGAGGATTCGCCATCAGCGTTGCTGGAGGTTTCAGGATCATGAACCTGCACCAAAGTGCCATGTGTTATATAACTGCATTACAGTATTGGTTACACCCATGGATCCATTGTACAAGGCAAAGAGGGCCCAGTGCTGATTTGGTCAGTATACTGTAGTTCATTGTATCCTGATATGAAGAGTGTAACGCAAACCCAAAGATATAGGTGGGCCACCGGCTTGTCAGTCACTGGACATCTGTAACTGTGATCAATCTGATGAGGCACCGCACAAATCTCCCGTTCATGTGCTCAGTGACTCTTATATATACATTTGCCTTTTTTGCACCCCCCCTCAACTTTTGAGTTGGTTACTGACCCCACCGACCTAATGATGCCATCCACAAAGCCAATGTGCACACTCAGAACATGGGGTGGCACACAGAGCATGGGGCGGCACACAGACCATTGGGCCACACACAGAGCATGGGGCGGCACACAGAGCATGGGGCCACACACAGGGCATGGGGTGGCACACAGACCATGGGGCAGCACACAGACCATGGGGCCGCACACAGAGCACGGGGCCGCACACAGGGCGAGGTGCGGCACACAGAGCATTGGGCTGCACACAGAGCATGGGGCGGCACACAGAGCATGGGGCGGCACACAGAACATTGGGCGGCACACAGAACATTGGGCGGCACACAGAGCATGGGGCCACACACAGAACATGGGGCGGCACACAGGGCATGGGGCGGCACACAGGGCATGGGGCGGCACACAGGGCATGGGGCGGCACACAGGGCATGGGGCGGCACACAGGGCATGGGGCGGCACACAGAGCATGGGGCCGCACACAGAACATGGGGCCGCACACAGACCATGGGGTTCATTCACACATAGATGTACAATGTCGCTTATCAAATTAATTACTGAGGTTTCGTTAAGTGATTATAACTAAGGGCCTGATTCAGCAGCATATGCAATTTCAGACGCAGAATGAGCGATTGTTTGCATATAAGCCGCACTGGGCATGTGCAGCTATCACATTGCGATTATGGACGCAAAGAGGAATCCATTGCAAAGCAAGTGACAGGCTGTCAGCGTTTGGGGGTGGACAGAAAATGCCGGCTTGTCTTTCCGTCTGATCGCCGTTTCATGGACGTACATAAATTAGCCACTGTGACTGCATTCGCAGTATGAGAGCGCTCTGCGTGCGAGGAGACTTGCAGTGTTTGCGGCTGGTCAGACGGTGTAAATGCTGCGTACCGGTGCAATGTGCGTCGATGGTAACGATGATTACACAGAAGAGCGGCATTGTACGGATATGAAAAGGCGGCAGTGGGCGTCTTTATGTCGGCTGAGCATTGTCAGGCATTAGCATATTTTAGCAGCTGCGCTCCATAGGCGATCACCGAATCAGACCCAGAGATGCATATTCAGGGAAAAAAGATGTGAAAAAGACGCTCGGGTCACATGGGACGTGGAGAAGGGCTCTTTAGCGTGACTGCGGCAATAGTGTACGAGGACACATATTGCTGAATGCATTGCTATGAAGGACATCCGCCACCTTATATACATATAAAATCAGCTCTGGGTGAAAAAGAAACACAACTCGCTGGTTTTCGCGCACGTTTACAAATACTGTACATACATGACGCCGCTAACATGTCATTGGCACCAGGTAGTAGCTGCCATTATGCGTGCAGGCCACGGACCACAGGTTACCTCTAATGCATTATGGCCTCATTCAGAGGCGCTCGCAAGAAGCGAGCGCCTCTGAATGAGGGCAGCCGCTTCTATTTTTAAGTGCAGCCTCCTGGGCGCTAGCTAAGCTGTGGTTGATGGTCGTGATGGTCAAGACCATTGTGACCATCGGAGCTTGCGATGAGAACCTAAGGTTGGGTCTCGGCAGCCGCAAGCCCCAGGGAGCTTCCTGCTCTAATCGAGCAGGAAACTCACCTCTGACATCACAGCTGATGTCAGTGCGGCCGCCCAGAAAACGGCAGGCGTTTCTTACGGAACGCCTCCGTTTGTGAAACCACCCCCCGCCCCACCTACAAAACGAGCCGAGCTGTCAATCAGCATCGACAGCCGGCCCTTTTGTAGTGAGCTCCGGAGCGAGAGAGTTTCTCTCTCGCTCCGGGGCTTGCACGTGTGTAGTGCGGCCGCTGCACGTGCGCAGGTCCAAAACATCGACCCGGTTGCGAGCGCTCAGCACTTGTGACCGGGTCTGAATGAGGACCTATGGTCGACGTCCTGGCTAGTAGAGCACCTGGAAACCTGGGGTGCATTGGTTCCAATAGGGCAGATTTATTATGTACAGTAGCAATTTCTGTTGAGTTCCACACCAACCAAATACTGCAGACTGAGGGGTCTATTCATCATGTTAATTATTGGGTTCCGAATGGACTCCTTTAGAATGTAAGCTCTTATGAGCAGGACCCTCTACCCTCTTGTGCTTCTCCTTACTACTTCTTACACCCCACAAGGGCACCTAACACTTGGCTGCTTATGTGGGTCTTATGGTCGCTAATGTAGCAATGTGTATTATCCATGTCCTTGTCCTGCATTCTATTGTATTGTTTTGTAAGTCATTGGTCACGTAATTGTTTATATATTTTGTAAGGCGCTGCGGAACACTTGTGGCTCATCATTGCTCCGGCGTGGTGACAGTTGATGCGATATCAGTTGCCCCTGCAAGCGGCTTCACTGCTCCTTTTTAGGAGCAGTAAAAGTGTGCGTGCGGGAGCTACAGGTCACGGATGCACACAAGAGCCCAGACGTCCAGCTGAACGAGCTGGACAGGTGTGGAGGTAAAGAAAAGGATCCCTCTTTGCAACCCGGCCCTTCATCCCATAGTGAAGGAGCATTCAAAATCTGAGGATGGCGAATGCTCCTGCAGCCAAGCTCTGAAAATATAATATTTTCAGAGCTTGATGAATATTGTCCCCATACTAGTGTATGGGGACAGGGGGCCATTCTCCGAGACAAAGGTACGTAGGAGATATCTGTGATACTAGTGTATGGGGACAGCGGCCATTCCAGGAGAGAAAGGTAAGAAGGAGATATCTGTGATATTAGTGTATGGGGACAGAGGGCCATTCTCCGAGACAAAGGTACGTAGGAGATATCTGTGATACAAGTGTATGGGGACAGTGAGCCATTCCAGGAGAGAAAGGTAAGCAGGAGATATCTGTGATACTAATGTAAGGGGACAGCGGCCATTCCGGGAGAGGAAGGTAAGCATGAGATATCTGTGATACTAGTGTATATGGACAGCGGGCCTTTCCGGGAGAGAAAGGTAAGCAGGACATATCTGTGACACTAGTGTATGAGGACAGCGGCCATTCCGGGAGAGGAAGGTAAGCAGGAGATATCTGTGATACTAGTGTATGGGGACAGCGCCCATTCCGGGAGAGAAAGGTAAGCAGGAGATATCTGTGATACTAGTATATGGGGACAGCAGGCCATTCCGGGAGAGGAAGGTAAGCATGAGATATCTGTGATACTAGTGTATGAGGACAGCGGCCATTCCGGGAGAGGAAGGTAAGCAGGAGATATCTGTGATACTAGTGTATGGGGACAGTGGGCCATTCCGGGAGAGAAAGGTAAGCAAGAGATATCTGTGATACTAGTGTATGGGGATAGCGGGCCATTCCGGGAGAGAAAGGTAAGCAGGAGATATCTGTGATACTAGTGTATGGGGATAGTGGGCCATTCCAGGAGAGAAAGGTAAGCAGGAGATATCTGTGATACCAGTGTATGGGGACAGCGGGCCATTCCGGGAGAGAAAGGTAAGCAGGAGATATCTGTGATACTAGTGTATGGGGACAGCGGGCCATTCCGGCAGAGGAAGGTAAGCAGGAGATATCTGTGATACTAGTGTATGGGGACAGGGGGCCATTCTCCGAGACAAAGGTAAGTAGGAGATATCTGTGATACTAGTGTATGGGGACAGCGAGCCATTCCAGGAGAGAAAGGTAAGCAGGAGATATCCGTGATACTAGTGTATGGGGACAGCGGGCTATTCCGGGAGAGAAAGGTAAGCAGGAGATATCTGTGATACTAGTGAATGGGGACAGTGGGCCATTCCGGGAGAGAAAGGTAAGCAGGAGATATCTGTGATACTAGTGTATGGGGACATCAGCCTTTCCGGGAGAAGAAGGTAAGCAGGAGATATCTGTGATACTAGTGTATGGGGATAGCGGGCCATTCCAGGAGAGAAAGGTAAGCAGGAGATATCTGTGATACTAGTGTATGAGGATAGTGGGCCATTCCGGGAGAGAAAGGTAAGCAGGGGATATCTGTGATACTAGTGTATGGGGACAGCAGCCATTCCGGGAGAGAAAGGTAAGCAGGGGATATCTGTGATACTAGTGTATGGGGACAGCAGCCATTCCGGGAGAGAAAGGTAAGCAGGAGATATCTGTGATACTAGTGTATGGGGATAGCGGGCCATTCCAGGAGAGAAAGGTAAGCAGGAGATATCTGTGATACTAGTGTATGAGGATAGTGGGCCATTCCGGGAGAGAAAGGTAAGCAGTCGATATCTGTGATACTAGTGTATGGGGACAGCAGCCATTCCGGGAGAGAAAGGTAAGCAGGAGGTATCTGTGATACTAGTGTATGGGGATAGCGGGCCATTCCTGGAGAGAAAGGTAAGCAGGAGATATCTGTGATACTAGTGTATGAGGATAGCGGCCATTCTGGGAGAGAAAGGTAAGCAGGAGATATCTGTGATACTAGTGTATGGGGACAGCGGGCCATTCCGGGAGAGAAAGGTAAGCAGGATATATCTGTGATACTAGTGTATGGGGACAGCGGGCCATTCCGGGAGAGAAAGGTAAGCAGGAGATATATGTGATACTAGTGTATGGGGACAGCGGGCCATTCCGGGAGAGAAAGGTAAGCAGAAGATATCTGTGATATTAGTGTATGGGGACAGCAGCCATTCCGGTAGCGATAGATAAGCAGGAGATTTCTGTGATATTAGTGTATGGGGACAGCGGGTCATTCCGGGAGAGGAAGGTAAGCAGTCGATATCTGTGATACTAGTGTATGGGGACAGCGGGCCATTCCGGGAGAGGAAGGTAAGCAGTCGATATCTGTGATACTAGTGTATGGGGACAGCGGGCTATTCCGGGAGAGAAAGGTAAGCAGGAGATATCTGTGATACTAGTGAATGGGGACATCAGCCTTTCCGGGAGAAGAAGGTAAGCAGGAGATATCTGTGATACTAGTGTATGGGGATAGCGGGCCATTCCAGGAGAGAAAGGTAAGCAGGAGATATCTGTGATACTAGTGTATGAGGATAGTGGGCCATTCCGGGAGAGGAAGGTAAGCAGGAGATATCTGTGATACTAGTGTATGGGGACAGCGGGTCATTCCGGGAGAGGAAGGTAAGCAGGAGATATCTGTGATACTAGTGTATGGGGACAGCGGGTCATTCCGGGAGAGGAAGGTAAGCAGGAAATATCTGTGATACTAGTGTATGGGGACAGCGGGCCATTCCGGGAGAGGAAGGTAAGCAGGAAATATCTGTGATACTAGTGTATGGGGACAGCGGGCCATTCCGGGAGAGAAAGGTAAGTAGGAGATATCTGTGATACTAGTGTATGGGGACAGCGGGTCATTCCGGGAGAGGAAGGTAAGCAGGAGATATCTGTGATACTAGTGTATGGGGACAGCGGGTCATTCCGGGAGAGGAAGGTAAGCAGGAAATATCTGTGATACTAGTGTATGGGGACAGCGGGCCATTCCGGGAGAGGAAGGTAAGCAGAAGATATCTGTGATATTAGTGTATGGGGACAGCAGCCATTCCGGGAGCGATAGATAAGCAGGAGATTTCTGTGATATTAGTGTATGGGGACAGTGGGTCATTCCGGGAGAGGAAGGTAAGCAGTCGATATCTGTGATACTAGTGTATGGGGACAGCGGGCCATTCCGGGAGAGAAAGGTAAGTAGGAGATATCTGTGATACTAGTGTATGGGGACAGCGGGCCATTCCGGGAGAGGAAGGTAAGCAGGAGATATCTGTGATATTAGTGTATGGGGACAGTGGCCATTCCGGGAGAGGAAGGTAAGCAGGAGATATCTGTGATACTAGTGTATGGGGATAGCAGGCCATTCCGGGAGAGGAAGGTAAGCAGGGGATTGCTGTGATATCTCCTGCTTTACCTTCGTGATGAATTGCCCGATAACTTCATTTTCACAATTGCAGGTGAGAATGTGCATTCTCACCTGCTTTTGTGAAAATTAAGTGATAATGAATAGGCCCCTAAAAAAGTTACTTAGTTTCCACCCCAATGGGAGCCGGTTACAATATGAGGTATACAGGAGCAGCTGCTGAGATTGCTATTCTAGTAGAAGGTTCATATAAACTTCTCACCATTCAGACAAATGTGCAACCTTAATAAACTAAGCAGATATTGCATAAAAAGATTACACATAGAGTAGGACAAACATAACGCTGCCTGGATTAGGTTGGTTTATTGGTCAATACAATATATGAATGTGGACACTTAGAGGAGGTGTTCCATGTGCAGGCTCCATTCAGCCCCCCCACTATCGTGCTCCTAGCTAATAAAGGCTTTAGTGCCATGAATTATATCAATGCACATATCCCTGGCAGGTAAGTTTATTCAGTCGGTGCAGGGTGAGTGGTATGGGCCTCCTAGACACATAGGCACGAGACCACCGCACATCCTGACCCATTATAGATACGCCCCTCTGCGGGCACCATTTAACAGTCCAAGTCCCCTGCTCTGGTGAGCATTAGAGCAGGTGCAGGAGTTTATGGAAAGTAGCAACCTAGCACCGGCCCTGGACATACTTCCGTATTTATTTCCTTATAGACCGCAGATTATTTGTAATACAATATTAATAATAGCACTAACTATGGTCTATAATAGAAGCTGTAGAAGAAAAACATTTATCTTATACAACAATTAACAGAAGGGGTAGGAAAAAGTTGAATATGCCATAAGAAATATACAGTAGATATGCAAATACAGTAATGTAACCAGTAGGAGACAGAACTGAGCTTCCTAAGCACACACTCTCCCACCTCATAGTAATACACCTGTCTATTCTTGCCTGCAGCTGCTCTCTGGTCCGGTGCTCTGACCTCTCAGATCCACACACACAGAAGCTGCTACCATTGGGCATGAGAAACAGCTGCGTCCTTTATACTGCATATTGTGGTGGGATGGGGGTTCAGGGTAACTAGTAAGGGTATAAGATCATTAGCTAAGTATAGTAAAGGCGTGTTCATGCCAATGTGGATTATGCACAACATACAGTCAGGTGCATAAATATTGGGACATTGACATAATTTTCATATTTTGGCCTCTATTCACCACCACAATGGCTTTGAAATTAAACAAACAAGATGTGCTTTACCTGCAGACTTTCAGATTTAATTTGAGGGTAATTACATCCAAATCAGGTGAACGTTGTAGGAATTACAATGGTTTCTATATGTGCCTCCCACTTTTTAAGGGGCCAAAAGTAATGGGACAAACTAAACAATCCTAAATCTAACTGTCACTTTTTAATACTTTGTTGCAAATCCTTTGCAGGCAATTACAGCCTGAAGTCTGGAACGCATAGACATCACCAGACGCTGGGTTTCATCCCTGGTGATGCTCTGCCAGGCCTCTACTGCAAATGTCTTCAGTTCCTGCTTGTTCTTGGGGCATTTTCCCTTCAGTTTTGTCTTCATCAAGTGAAATGCATGCTCAATCGGATTCAGGTCAGGGGATTGACTTGGCCATTGCATAACATTCCACTTTTTAGCCTTAAAAAACTCTTTGGTTGCTTTTGCAGTATGCTTCGGGTCATTGTCCATCTGCACTGTGAAGCGCCGTCCAATGAGTTCTGAAGCATTTGACTCAATATGAACATATAATATTGTCCGAAACACTTCAGAATTAATTCTGCTGCTTTTGTCAGCTGTCACATCATCAATAAATACAAGGGAACCAGTTCCATTGGCAGCCATACATGCCCACACCATGACACTACCACCACCATGCTTCACTGATGAGGTGGTATGTTTTGGATCATGAGCAGTTCCTTTCCTTCTCCGTACTCTTCTCTTCCCATCACTCTGGTACAAGTTGATCTTTGTCTCATCTGTCCATAGGATGTTGTTCCAGAACTGTAATGGCTTTTTTAGATGTTGTTTGGCAAACTCTAATCTGGTCTTCCTGTTTTTGTGGCTCACCAATGGTGTACATCTTGTGGTGAACCCTCTATATTCACTCTTGTGAAGTCTTCTCTTGATTGCTGACTTTGACACATATACACCTACCTCCTGGAGAGTGTTCTTGATTTGGCCAACTGTCGTGAAGGGGTTTTTCTTTACCAGGGAAATAATTCTTCTGTCATCCACCACAGTTGTTTTCCGTGGTCTTCCGGGTCTTTTGGTGTTGCTGAGCCCTCCGGTGCGATATTTCTTTTTAAGAATGTTCCAAACAGTTGATTTGGCCACACCTAATGTTTTTGCTATCTCTCTGATGGGTTTGTTTTGATTTTTCAGCCTAATGATGGCTTGCTTCACTGATAGTGACAGCTCTTTGGATCTCATATTGAGAGTCGACAGCAACTGATTCCAAATGCAAATGTCACACCTAGAATCAACTCCAGACTTTTTACCTGCTTAATTGATAATGAAATAACGAGGGAATAGTCCACACCTGTCCATGAAATAGCTTTTGAGTTGATAGTCCCATTACTTTTGGCCCCTTAAAAAGTGGGAGGCACATATAGAAACCGTTGTAATTCCTACACCGTTCACCTGATTTGGATGTAATTACCCTCAAATTAAATCTGAAAGTCTGCAGGTAAAGCACATCTTGTTTGTTTCATTTCAAAGCCATTGTGGTGGTGAATAGAGACCAAAATATGAAAATTCTGTCAATGTCCCAATATTTATGCACCTGACTGTAATACATACGCGCCTGTCACATATACTACTATGTTCTCCTGGTGTAAACCAGGCACATATACTACTGCTCTCTCCTGGTGTAAACCAGGCACATATACTACTGCTCTCTCCTGGTGTAACCCAGGCACATATACTACTGCTCTCTCTTGGTGTAACCCAGGCACATATACTACTGTTCTCTCCTGGTGTAACCCAGGCACATACACTACTGTTCTCTCTTGGTGTAACCCAGGCACATATAATACTGTTCTCTCCTGGTGTAACCCAGGCACATATACTACTGTTCTCTCTTGGTGTAACCCAGGCACATATAATACTGTTCTCTCCTGGTGTAACCCAGGCACATATAATACTGTTCTCTCCTGGTGTAACCCAGGCACATATACTACTGCTCTCTCCTGGTGTAACCCAGGCACATATACTACTGTTCTCTCCTGGTGTAACCCAGGCACATACACTACTGTTCTCTCCTGGTGTAACCCAGGCACATACACTACTGTTCTCTCTTGGTGTAACCCAGGCACATATAATACTGTTCTCTCCTGGTGTAACCCAGGCACATATACTACTGTTCTCTCCTGGTGTAACCCAGGCACAGGGCCGGACTGGGACTATAAATATGCCCTGGCATTTAGAGAGCACACAGGCCCACCTCACGTGGGCACCTGCCATAGACTTCTCCCCTTTCCGTCACTGGTCGCTCACACTTCTTAGTCTATTTTATTACAAATATAATTAATATTAGAACAACATACAAGTACACATCATTGTCTGTATTAAAAATGTTATACCTAAACAGAGCTCATCCTGCAGGGGATTCAACATGTGCCATAGTCAGACATTACTGGTGTAGGTCACACAGAGAAAAGGGAACACAATTTCCCAAATGACCAAGCCCTGGCTTAGCAGTTGTACAGGATTAGATAGTGTAAGAATTATTTTAGGGCATGGGTGCTGAACGCAGAGGACACATCTGTGCCACCAAGGCAGAGCTGTAACTACACATTTTGATAAAAGTGTTTGTACCTTAAACCACAGGTGAAGCAGGGAGAGCGCGTGCCAGGTGTGGTCTCGCTGGGAAGGCGCGTAACCACATGGTAGTACCCCCAATCCAAATTATGCCATACAGTAGTGCCTCTTAGCCACATTATTATTATCCTCTATTTCTATGGCGCCATAAGTGTTCCGCGGCGCCTTACAAAGTACATAAACAATAAGTGAACAAGAAACCAATACAGAACAAGTATATGCTGCATTAACGATCATAACGCTCAAAATAAGCAGCAGGGAGTCAGCAATCATGTTATGTCACACAGTAGAGTCCTGTAGTCACGTTACGTCACACAGTAGTGTCCTGTAGTCACTTTATCTCACACAGTAGTGTCCTGTAGTCATGTTATATCACACAGTAGTGTCCTGTAGTCACGGTATGTCACACAGTAGTGTCCTGTAGTCACGTTATGTCACACAGTAGTGTCCTGTAGTCATGTTATGTCACACAGTAGTGTCCTGTAGTCATGTTATATCACACAGTAGTGTCCTGTAGTCATGTTATGTCACACAGTAGTGTCCTGTAGTCACGTTATGTCACACAGTAGTATCCTGTAGTCACGTTATGTCACACAATAGTGTCCTGTAGTCACGTTATGTCACACAGTAGTGTCCCTTTTTCACGTTATGTCACACAGTAGTGTCCTGTAGTCACGTTATGTCACACAGTAGTGTCCTGTAGTCATGTTATGTCACACAGTAGTGTCCTGTAGTCACGTTATGTCACACAGTAGTGTCCTGTAGTCACGTTATGTCACACAGTAGTGTCCCTTTTTCACTTTGTCACACAGTAGTGTCCCTTTTTCACGTTATGTCACACAATAGTGTCCTTTAGTCACGTTATGCCACACAGTAGTGTCCTGTAGTCACGTTATGTCACACAGTAGTGTCCTGTAGTCACGTTATGTCACACAGTAGTGTCCTGTAGTCACGTTATGTCACACAATAGTGTCCTGTAGTCATGTTATGTCACACTGTAGTGTTCTGTAGTCACGTTATGTCACACAGTAGTGTCCTGTAGTCACGTTATGTCACACAGTAGTGTCCTGTAGTCATGTTATGTCACACAATAGTGTCCTGTAGTCACGTTATGTCACACAGTAGTGTCCCTTTTTCATGTTATGTCACACAGTAGTGTCCCTTTTTCACGTTGCGTCACAGTAGAGCCCATTCACGTTATGCCACCCAGAGCCCATTCACGTTATGCCACAGTAGAAATGCCCCTTATACATTATGCCATGCAGTAGTAGTGTCCCTTATACATTATGCTATACAGTAATGCCCCTTATACAGTATGCCAGCCACACACAATAATGCCCCTTATAACACATGCCACACACAGTAATACCCTGGCATCTGGCGACCGCACCCCCTGCAACCTCTATAGTTATGGGAGTTCCGCTACTGAGTGGCGTAACTACTGCCCTCGTCGCCCCCAAACTACCCGGCGCCCAGCCAGATTACCCCTGGACCCTATCCCAACCACACATCCTCTAACCTGGCCCCATCATGATGTCACTAAGTCAAGACGTGGCCGCACAGAACGGGCAGCCAGCATGTTAGCCAGCTCACTGGAGCTGGCAGAATAAAGGCCACCCATTCTCCCACCCAGATTTCACACACGGCCGCCACCCGCGTAATGACGTCGTGACGTGGCCGCGTCATGACATCATTACGCAATGATGCGGCCGCGGCGCATAGTAAATAACCAGGGTAACACAGTTGGGTAAGCCTGTGCTCGCCCAGACTGGCCCATCTGACCATCGGCCCTTCTGGCATTTGCCAGAACTGCCCGATGGCCAGTCCGGCCCTGCCCAGGCACATATACTACTGTTCTCTCCTGGTGTAACCCAGGCACATATACTACTGTTCTCTCCTGGTGTAACCCAGGCACATATACTACTGTTCTCTCTTGGTGTAACCCAGGCACATATACTACTGTTCTCTCCTGGTGTAACCCAGGCACATATACTACTGTTCTCTCCTGGTGTAACCCAGGCACATATACTACTGTTCTCTCCTGGTGTAACCCAGACACATATACTACTGTTCTCTCCTGGTGTAACCCAGGCGCACATACTACTGTTCTCTCCTGGTGTAACCTAGGCACATACACTACTGTTCTCTCCTGGTGTAACCCAGGCACATATATACTACTGTTCTCTCCTGGTGTAACCCAGGCGCACATACTACTGTTCTCTCCTTGTGTAACCCAGGCACATATACTACTGTTCTCTCCTGGTGTAACCCAGGTACATAGACTACTGTTCTCTCCTGGTTAATTCTTTTATTAGATAACTTGCAACATGCAATCAATAAATAACAGCACTACAAACCACCTACATAAATTACAAGTAAAGAGAAAATTAAGGGCTTTTAGCCACATGTAAACCGTTTTTAAACAAAAGCAAAGTCCAAAATCTACTGGGAGTGAGAAAAATATATAGTCAAAGATGGAGAGGGAGAAGACATCTGCCACCCACTCAAGGGGGCTTCAGGTGGTTTCAAAGCCTGGACCACCCAACGGCATCCATCCTCTCCCTATCCATGTCCATCAACCTCTTCACCTTGTGTAGAATACTTTCCACCACCTCTGCGCAGGGGAGAACTTTTTGTCTAAGGGAAACCTGACACATTGTACTCCACATGTGATATCTAACTGCTAAGCTAACTATAAAAATAGTGGTCAAATCAAAACTCCTATAGCCTTTAAACACCCCATAAGCCCACTCAGGGTATCTAAGCCCCGAAAGACATGGAATGCGTAAGGACCTTGAAACTCCCTTATAAACTTTTACATTGAAGGGACACTCAAGAAAAAAATGGTCTAAAGTCTCCTCCTCCCCTAGACATTCCTCACGTGGGCAACCACGATTATTGGCACTTTTAAACTTGAGATTACCATTCAAGAAGAGCCAGGCAATGTCCCTGAACATCAGTGGGATCCTCTGAGAATTGATCAGAGATAATCCATCTGAGCAAACACTGCCCTGGCAGTCCCTTAAAGACAGCGAACAAAGAAGTGGGTCCGCAAAATTCTTCTCTCCATCTCCCTTCTAGAGAAGATTTTGCCTTCACCCACCTCCAGTCCCCAATGCTTTGTCATCTTTAAGCACAAGAAGATGTCGATCGGGAGGTAGCCACACTGGACACAAAAGTTTTCCACTTGGCCACCATCAAAACAGAGCTCAAGAAAGGGAAGCACCCAGGCCCAAAAGCTCTCTACCCATCGAGGGGGAGCAACTAAAAATAAACTCCCAATATTATGTTTTATAAAAGTAGTAGCAAAAAACACCACAGGGTTGACCATACTTAGGTCACCCTGTTCCCTCTACATGTAGGTAATCCCCCTTTTGACTGGATTCATTATATTCCCCCATAATTATAGGAAGAATAAAGAATTAATCCTGGTCCACAATGACTCTGGCAAGAAGCACACATAATTGATATAAAGAAACAAAGGAATCAGGTAAGTTTTTTGCACAAGTCTGCCACTTTCTCCAATACTGTACCTTCCTGGTAGCATCTTCCAGTTTTTTCTCCCAATTTTGAGTGGCATAATCACCTCGCCCAAATATTATACTTAAAGTTTTGATTTCAGGGCTGGCCCAGGGGTGGCTGTCTGGAAGGGTAAACTCATCACCTTCCTCCCCCATCCAGAAAGCTTCACACTTGTCCTGGTTGACTCTAGAGCATGAAGCCTCAGAGTACTCGCAGATAAGATGTTCTACACCATGTACCTCTACCAATGGATGCCAGTACAATCGTGACGTCATCTGCATAGGCCACCACCTTCAACGGAGACTCAGGGTCCAGCTGCAACCCCCCCTACTCTCAATCCTCCTTATGAAGGGATTAATTGTGAACACATATACAAGGGGGATAAAGGGGCATCCCTGATGGACACCTGAGTTGACCGTGAAAGCAGGGCCTACCCAGCCAATGACTAGTGGGAAGCTCTCGGCCTGACTATAAATGACTTGCAGCCAATATACCACCCGCACAGAAAGACCATACCATTCTAGCACAGCCCACAAATACTAATGATTCACTCAATCAAAAGCTTTGGGCTGATCCAATGTCTGCAAATACTTCCCCCACTTTTAGCACAATATCGTTCCACAGCCTTCTGGATGAGAAGGACAGCACTAAAGGTGCTATGGCCTTTTATGGTGCAATGCTGAGATGGAGAAAGCAACAGCCCATAAATTTTCATCAGCCAATTGAAAAGCACCTTTGCCAGAATTGAGGAGAGTGGTGGGGCGCCAGTTCTCAGTATGGGCTGGATCCTTAACTTAAGACTAATAATATAAAGGCAGAGGTTTTCGTAGAGGGAGGGAGCAACCCCTCTACCAGGCTTTCATTAAAACCCTCTATGAGATGAGGAGCCAAGAGATCAGAAAACACTTTAAAGAATGCAGATGTTAATACATCTGGGCCTGGAGACTTCTTCATAGACAAACTGTCTATGGCTTTCTTGACTTCCTCCACCGTTACATCATTACCTAAAGAATCAAAAGAGGGATCAAGCCCCTCAAGCCCATGTGTTTCCCTTAGGAAATTCTCAATCCTTTCTTTGATAAATGGCTGCTCAGATAAAAGGTAATAGTAAGCCCCAATGATTCCCAAGACACCCTCCTTTTCTTTATGAAAAGTACCCCGTTCATCATACATGCCCCAGGCCTACTTCAGATTAACTGATCTTCTGCAACTCTGGTAGGGATCAGGTGAGTTGTATTTCCCATAATCCCTCTCCAGAATCAAAGAAGACAGATGAATGTACTGGTATTCCTTCATCTGAGCCTTCACTCGGGAGATTTTCCCACTATCTCCAAGCTCAAAGATCAAGAGATCAAGTCTCCTTCTAAAGCTCTGGTAGATGTACCTTTTTGACAAGTTTTTCCTGGCTATCAGCTTTTGGAAAAACTTCCGGGCCCTCTTTTTACACTCCTCCCACCACTCAGATCTACTCCAGCCAGCCTCCAGAAGTGTCTCTTGTAATTGAACAGTCTTTAAAGGACTATCTGACCCTCTCCTCCTTTAAGAGCTCAGAGTTCAAACACCAAAGGCCCCGCCCTTTCTAAGGGGTTTTGAGGCATTTAAAGTAACACTCTGGAAAACGTGATCGGAGAACTCTACTGGCTTTGCCTCAGGAGGCAAAGTTTTCAAGGACTCCTTAACAGAAATCTTATCTATCCTAGAACTATGTCTACCACAATGATAATTGTAACCCGTGAGGTCTGGGAAATGGTGAACATGCACATCCACCAAACCTGCCTCTCTAATCATGCTAACTAAAAAGTTGGAATCATAACCCAGGGTTGCTCTGGTGTCTCCTCTGTCTTTAGGCCTAATGACTGTGTTGACTGTGTTAAAATCACCCCCAAAGACAATCTGCTGGGCTGTAAAAAGAAACGGTTTTATCTCCCTGAAAATACATTTCCTGTCCCATTTTGACTGTGGCGCATTGATGTTCATTAGCCTTAGGTCATGTCCTCTCTCAGGTTGACATCCAGAACCATGCACCTACCTATCTGTAATTCTATAATCCTGTGCATGTTTACCATACCGGTAAAAAGCACGCCAACCCACAGTACGGCTCGACTGCAAGAGACCAGAAAGATGGCCCGCTCCTCCACTGGGAATTAGCCCGATGGAGTGTGGCCAAATTACCCATCCTGGTCTCCTGCAAAAATAAAAAACAGTCATTGAGCGTATCCAAAAAATTAAGGGTCAGAATATGAGCCTGTTCAGAAAGCACAGATGCCACATTAATGGTGGCATATCATATATGTTGGGGATCCATGATTCTTGGATTATAGGTAGGACCCATTCACTACTTGTTTCACACTATCCTCATCAGAAGACCCTACCCATTTACATGACACACCAAAAGGAATCACATCATCACTCTCTGACACAAGCTCCTCCCCAACACCCCCCCACTATCCCACACCTATCACCTGAAATTGGGGTAATTATCCCACCATGTGGGCCCTTGGTTCCTACTATAACTGAGACCTCCCTGGAATCAAGACCATGACTGCTTACTTCCATCACCAGGGGATGATCTGGATCAGCAGGCTTAGGATTAGTTCCACATCGACCACCCCTATCCTCTTTACCCTTAGGGGGCAACAACAGAGACACAGAGAGGGAGTCTGGGCCTACAAATTCTTTACTGGGAGTTTTCTCCACCACCACCACCATAGTCTGAGAGTTCTCATCCTTCCCACTCGGATGTACAACATTCCCTTCCTCCAAATGGGACTCTAATGCCACACTCAATTCTGTCCCTGCTGGGTAACAATCGAGTTGCCCCAGAGGGGACAGATTTTTTGTTTTGGCCTTCGCCTTGCCTCTCTTTTCTCTTCTCACCTTGGGCTCAGTATGCGCAACCACTTCCCCAAACAACAACTTTTTTTAAGGGTATTGGGTACAAAAATACATTCCTTTCTACCCACCATAACTCCCTCCCCCTCCTCATCGCGAAGATGAAAGGACATCAAAGTTAAGTTGTACATAGGATCACATTATCCTTAGACTTTGTCTTCCTCCTATTTCCTCTCTTCACCGTCTGAGAGGATGTTTCACCCTCTGCACTTTGGTTTTTATCTTCACTCCTCTCCTGTATCTGTCTGAGCATGTTCTCAAATTATATCACCTCCAATATGCTATTATCTCTTATATCTTCTGCTACATTATTCACCACTGTCTCCAGAACCACCCCTTCATTGTGCGATGCAATGGGGCACATGCTATACAGGTGACCTTCCTCACCACAAAAAATGCAACGCACCTTTTTACGCTCTCTTGAGGTATGCCCAATTTGGCCACAAAGAGCGCATTTTACAACAGTACAATCACTGCTCATGTGGTGGAAGTCACCGAAGTTATGACAGGTTCTCAGCTGCCCAGGGTAGAAACATTGTAATCTGTCCCTACCGATGTAGGCAGCCAAGGGGATATGCCTTGTTTCTGTCCCTACTAAATTCAGCCTGACAAATACAGCATACGCTCCCCACCATACACCCTTGGTGTAATAGATTTGCTCAATAGGGGAAAGCACCATACAGAACCTAGATAGCCAGAATATAATATTAGCTTGAGGTAGGGACTCGTTGTGCACTAAAACCGTGGCCGTGACTCTGTCCTGTCTCGTCTCTATATTTGGCTTATAAAATGTATAAGGCTCTTTTTATTTATCTAACTCCCATTGGGAACAAAAGGCTTGAAGACCATTCAGAGACAGGAAACTTACATCAAAATCAGGGGTTTTGACAGGGTGTATACACATGTATACTGTAAATCCATGGCTTTGAACCCCAGATAAAAAATCATACCAAGAAAAGTAGCCATATTGGGGACCTCCCCCACAACACCCACCTGTACTAGATGCCATTTCTTCTCTTTATTGGTTGGCCACCACTTGGCCCTAGATTAGGACCACTGTTACCTGTACTAGCATTGCCCACTGCCCGGGCATAGCACATAGGACCTGGCTTAATTACATTAGCAGAATTAGCAGGGGTGGACTTATTACTTTGTTTATTAATATTAACATTCCCTTCGATCAGCCCCTGTTGATCGGCATATTGTCACAGAGGAGAGGAGCATGAGTAGGAAGTTGGGAGACTAAAATATCCTAAGGACACAATGGGCAGATCTCGAAACAACAGGGTGCCCTTCCAGTGACCCACAAGCCAGAGACAGATGGTTCCACGGCCGGTGGAACACCCCTAGTTAAAGACTGGTTCCCTTTAAACTGTGCACCCTGCATTGAGAATTTGTTCCCCAGTACAACCCTGGGAAATAGATTCTTCCCTACAAATTTGTATTATTCAGTATTGTGCAGCTCCCCTAGAGGAAGAAGCAATGAAGCGCATACACACTCCCAAATAGCCACCTCCTCCTGCAGCCTACCTCCTATAATCCAGGCCATCGGGTGTGCGCCTCTTACAGTAATGGAGGTCCAGGCATGGCTCATTTCTGTGTCCTGCAATCTCAGAACAAGGAAAACACATTACACAATGTTAGAGTGATAAAAGCAATGTTTCAAACACATCCAAATCTGAAGTAATTTTATTAATCCAATATGTGCAACGACTCAGATCTCTAAACGCTAGATATAATTCTACCACCCATCAACATTAAATTGGAGACATTTGTATTTTATATATTTTTTTTCTCTGGTAACATTTGTGAAGATATAATCAATTTCAGCCACTTACTGTATGTTCCTGCTTTTGAAGCAGCCTCATTATTCTGGGAGAGATAACTTGGCTCGGAGCCCCCCTTGGCGGTGCCATCTTGTCTATAAAACATGCTGTGATGTATTCAGTGAGGATTTTCTGACCTAAAGAGATGAGAAATCATTAAGCGCTGGCTGGACCCGGTACAGATTCTCTGCTTCTCAAAAAGCCTTTCATCCTCTGAACAATGTGTTATTCTGAAATGTTTCACATCCAGAATTAACTAATTGTCTGATAGAAATCTCACACAAAAACATGGCCCAAAAATGTTCTGCTAAATGTTAATAAATGTGTCATGTTTGCAGGCGGATTTTCCTCTCAGCTCTGTTCCAAGTGTGTGGGAAGACCTAGGAGTCACTACAACCATGAAATAATCTGTGGGCTCTGCTAATTCTGTGATATTTAATAGCAGCGGAACTCTTAGGGGTAATCTAACTAATTTTCCTGTCTCTTATGTAGACAATTTAAGATATATTTTAAGATTTATGGGATATTTCCCCCCATGTTTCCTTTATTATATAATTAGAAGATTTTTTTAAGGTCCACCCTGCACTTTGGCTAAAACCCCATAACATTAATTATTATTATTATTATTATTATTATTATTATTATTATTATTATTATTATTATTATTATTATTATTATTATGAAACTCATTATTTCTTCTATGAAAATTATATGGATTTTTTGTAATGTTGTGCAATACTTGAAGTGATTACATACACCGGATATCACCATGTAATAAGGAGACTGCAGGCGATTAGACACACCGGATATCACCATGTAATAAGGAGACTGCAGGCGATTAGACACACCGGATATCACCATGTAATAAGGAGCCTGCAGGCGATTATACACACCGGATATCACCATGTAATAAGGAGACTGCAGGCGATTATACACACCGGTTATCACCATGTAATAAGGAGACTGCAGGCGATTAGACACACCGGATATCACCATGTAATAAGGAGACTGCAGGCGATTAGACACACCGGATATCACCATGTAATAAGGAGCCTGCAGGCGATTATACACACCGGATATCACCATGTAATAAGGAGACTGCAGGCGATTATACACACCGGTTATCACCATGTAATAAGGAGACTGCAGGCGATTAGACACACCGGATATCACCATGTAATAAGGAGACTGCAGTCGATTATACACACCGGATATCACCATGTAATAAGGAGACTGCAGGCGATTAGACACACCGGATATCACCATGTAATAAGGAGACTGCAGTCGATTATACACACCGGATATCACCATGTAATAAGGAGACTGCAGGCAATTATACACACCAGATATCACCGTGTAATAAGGAGACTGCAGGCGATTAGACATACCGGATATCACCATGTAATAAGGAGACTGCAGGCGATTAGACATACCGGATATCACCATGTAATAAGGAGACTGCAGGCGATTAGACACACTGGATATCACCGTGTAATATGGAGACTGCAGGCGATTAGACACACTGGATATCACCGTGTAATAAGGAGACTGCAGACGATTAGACACACCGGAAATCACCGTGTAATAAGGAGAATGCAGGCAATTAGACACACCGGATACCACCGTGTAATAAGGAGACTGAAGGTGATTAGACACACTGGATATCACCGTGTAATAAGGAGACTGCAGGCGATTAGACACACCGGATATCACCATGTAATAAGGAGCCTGCAGGCGATTATACACACCGGATATCACCATGTAATAAGGAGACTGCAGGCAATTATACACTCCGGATATCACCATGTAATAAGGAGACTGCAGGCGATTATACACACCGGATATCACCATGTAATAAGGAGACTGCAGGCGATTAGACACACCGGATATCACCATGTAATAAGGAGACTGCAGTCGATTATACACACCGGATATCACCATGTAATAAGGAGACTGCAGGCGATTAGACACACCGGATATCACCATGTAATAAGGAGACTGCAGTCGATTATACACACCGGATATCACCATGTAATAAGGAGACTGCAGGCGATTATACACACCAGATATCACCGTGTAATAAGGAGACTGCAGGCGATTAGACATACCGGATATCACCATGTAATAAGGAGACTGCAGGCGATTAGACATACCGGATATCACCATGTAATAAGGAGACTGCAGGCGATTAGACACACTGGATATCACCGTGTAATATGGAGACTGCAGGCGATTAGACACACTGGATATCACCGTGTAATAAGGAGACTGCAGACGATTAGACACACCGGATATCACCGTGTAATAAGGAGAATGCAGGCAATTAGACACACCGGATACCACCGTGTAATAAGGAGACTGAAGGTGATTAGACACACTGGATATCACCGTGTAATAAGGAGACTGCAGGCGATTAGACACACTGGATATCACCGTGAAATAAGGAGACTGCTGGCGATTAGACACACCAGATATCACCGTGTAATAAGGAGAATGCAGGCGATTAGACAAAATGAATATCACCGTGTAATAAGGAGACTGCAGGCGATTAGCCACACTGGATATCACAGTGTAATAAGGAGACTGCAGGCGATTAGACACACTGGATATCACCGTGTAATAAGGAGACTGCAGGCAATTAGACACACTGGATATCACCGTGTAATAAGGAGACTGCAGGCGATTAGACACACTGGATATCACAGTGTAATAAGGAGACTGCAGGCGATTAGACACACTGGATATAACCGTGTAATTAGGAGACTGCAGGCGATTAGACACACTGGATATCACCGTGCAATAAGGAGACTGCAGGCGATTAGACACACTGGATATCACCGTGCAATAAGGAGACAGCAGGTGATTAGACATACCGGATATCACCGTGTAATATGGAGACTGCAGGCGATTAGACACACCGGATATCACCGTGTAATAAGGAGACTGCAGGCTATTAGACACACCGGATATCACCGTGTAATAAGGAGAATGCAGGCGATTAGACACAATGAATATCACCGTGTAATAAGGAGACTGCTGGCGATTAGCCACACTGGATATCACAGTGTAATAAGGAGACTACAGGCGATTAGACACACTGGATATCACCGTGTAATAAGGAGACTGCAGGCGATTAGACAAACTGGATATCACTGTGTAATAAGGAGACTGCAGGCGATTAGACACACTGGATATCACAGTGTAATAAGGAGACTGCAGGCGATTAGACACACTGGATATCACCGTGTAATTAGGAGACTGCAGGCGATTAGACACACTGGATATCACCGTGTAATAAGGAGACTGCAGGCGATTAGACACACTGGATATCACCGTGCAATAAGGAGACAGCAGGTGATTAGACACACTGGATATCACCGTGTAATAAGGAGACTGCAGGCGATTAGACACACCGGATATCACAGTGTAATAAGGAGACTGCAGGCTATTAGACACACTGGATATCACCGTGTAATAAGGAGACTGCAGGCTATTAGACACACTGGATATCACCGTGTAATAAGGAGACAGCAGGCGATTAGACACACTGGATATCACCGTGTAATAAGGAGACTGCAGGCTATTAGACACACTGGATATCACCGTGTAATAAGGAGACTGCAGGCAATTAGACACCCTGGATATCACAGTGTAATAAGGACACTGCAGGTAATTAGACACACTGGATATCACCGTGTAATAAGGAGACTGCAGGCGATTAGACATACTGGATATCACCGTGTAATAAGGAGACTGCAGGCGATTAGATACACTGGATATCACTGTGTAATAAGGAGACTGCAGGCGATTAGACACACCGTATATCACCGTGTAATAAGGAGACTGCAGGCGATTAGACACACTGGATATCACAGTGTAATAAGTACACTGCAGGTGATTAGACACACTGGATATCACCGTGTAATAAGGAGACTGCTGGCGATTAGACATAATGGATATCACTGTGTAATAAGGAGACTGCAGGCGATTAGATACACTGGATATCACCATGTAATAAGGAGACTGCAGGTGATAATACACACTGGATATCACCGTGTAATAAGGAGACTGCAGGCGATTAGACACACCGGATATCACCGTGTAATAAGGAGACTGCAGGTGATAATACACACTGGAAATCACCGTGTAATAAGAACACTGCAGGTGATTAGACACACTGGATATCACCGTGTAATAAGGAGACTGCAGGCGATTAGACATAATGGATATCACTGTGTAATAAGGAGACTGCAGGCGATTAGATACACTGGATATCACCATGTAATAAGGAGACTGCAGGTGATAATACACACTGGATATCACCGTGTAATAAGGAGACTGCAGGTGTTAATACACACTGGAAATCACCGTGTAATAAGGAGACTGCAGGCGATTAGACACACTGGATATCACCTTGTATTAAGGAGACTGCAGTCGATTAGACACACCGGATATCACCGTGTAATAAGGAGACTGCAGGCGACTAGACACACCGGATATCACCGTTTAATAAGGAGACTGCAGGCGATTAGACACACCGGATATCACCATGTAAAAAGGAGACTGCAGGCGATTAGACACACTGGATATCACCGTGCAATAAGGAGACTGCAGGCGATTAGACACACCGGATATCACCGCGGAATTAGGAGACTGCAGGCGATTAGACACACCGGATATCACCGTGCAATAAGGAGACTGCAGGCGATTAGACACACTGGATATCATCGTGCAATAAGTAGACTTCAGGCGAATAGACACACTGGATATCACCGTGTAATAAGGAGACTGCAGGCAATTAGACACACTGGATATCACCGTGTAATAAGGAGACTGCAGGCGATTAGACACACTGGATATCACAGTGTAATAAGGAGACTGCTGGCGATTAGACACACTGGATATCACCATGTAATAAGGAGACTGCAGGCGATTAGACACACTGGATATCACCGTGCGATAAGGAGGCAGCAGGCGATTAGACACACTGGATATCACGGTGCGATAAGGAGACTGCAGGTGATTAGACACACTGGATATCACGGTGCGATAAGGAGACTGCAGGTGATTAGACACACTGGATATCACCGTGTAATAAGGACACTGCAGGTAATTAGACACCCTGGCTATCACCGTGTAATAAGGAGACTGCAGGCGATTAGACATACTGGATATCACCGTGTAATAAGGAGACTGCAGGCGATTAGATACACCGGATATCACCGTGTAATAAGGAGACTGCAGGCGATTAGACACACCAGATATCACCGTGTAATAAGGAGACTGCAGGTGATAATACACACTGGATATCAATGTGTAATAAGGAGACTGCTGGCGATTAGACACACTGGATATCACCTTGTAATAAGGAGACTGCAGGCGGTTAGACACACCGGATATAACCGTGTAATAAGGAGACTGCAGGCGACTAGACACACCGGATATCACCGTTTAATAAGGAGACTGCAGGCGATTAGACACTCCGGATATCACCGTGTAAAAAGTAGACTGCAGGCGGTTAGACACACCGGATATCACCATGCAATAAGGAGACTGCAGGCGATTAGACACACTGGATATCACCGTGCAATAAGGAGACTGCAGGCGATTAGACACACCTGATATCATTGTGCAATAAGGAGACTGCAGGCGATTAGACACACCGGATATCACCGAGTAATAAGGAGACTGCAGGTGATTAGACACTTGATATTACCGTGTAAACTAATAAGGAGACTGCAGGCGATTAGACACACCGGATATAACCGTGTAATAAGGAGACTGCAGGCGACTAGACACACCGGATATCACCGTTTAATAAGGAGACTGCAGGTGATTAGACACACCGGATATCACTGTGTAAAAAGAAGACTGCAGGCGATTAGACACACCGGATATCACCGTGCAATAAGGAGACTGCAGGCGATTAGACACACTGGATATCACCGTGCAATAAGGAGACTGCAGGCGATTAGACACACCTGATATCATTGTGCAATAAGGAGACTGCAGGCGATTAGACACACCGGATATCACCGTGTAATAAGGAGACTGCAGGTGATTAGACACTGGATATTACCGTGTAAACTAATAAGGAGACTGCAGGCAATTAGACACACCGGATATCACCGTGCAATAAGGAGACTGCAGGCGATTAGACACACTGGATATCACCGTTCAATAAGGAGACTGCAGGCGATTAGACACACCTGATATCATTGTGCAATAAGGAGACTGCAGGCGATTAGACACACCGGATATCACCGTGTAATAAGGAGACTGCAGGTGATTAGACACTGGATATTACCGTGTAAACTAATAAGGAGACTGCAGGTGATTAGACACACCGGATATCACCATGTAATAAGGAGAATGCAGGCGATTAGTCACACTGGATATCACTGTGTAATAAGGAGACTGCAGGCGGTTAGACAGACTAGATATCACCATGTTAAGGAGACTGCATGCCATTACGATTAGATAGACTGGATATCGCCATGTAATCTAATAAGGAGACTGCAGGCAATTAGACACACTGGATATCACTGTGTAATACAGAGACTGCAGGCGATTAGACAGACTGGATATCACTGTGTAATAAGGGGACTGCAGGCGATTATACACACTGGATATCACAGTGTAATAATTAGACTGCAGATGATTAGTCACACCAGATTTCACCGTGTAATAAAGAGAATGCAGGCGATTAGACACACCGGATATCACCGTGTAATAAGGAGACTACAGGCGATTAGACATACTGGATATTAATAAGTAATAAGGAGACTGCAGTCGATTAGACACACTGGATATCACAGAGTAAAAAGGAGACTGCAGGCGATTAGACACACTGGATATCACCGTGTAATAAGGAGACTGCAGGCGATTAGACGCACTGGTTATCACTGTGTAATAAGGACACTGCAGGCAGTGAGACAGACTAGATATCACCATGTAAAGTAGACTGCATACGATTACGATTAGATAGACTGGATATCGCCATGTAAACTAATAAGGAGACTGCAGGCAATTAGACACACTGGATATCACTGTGTAAAAAGGAGACTGCAGGTGATTAGACAGACTGGATATCACCGTGTAATAAGGGGACTGCAGGAGATTAGACAGACTGGATATCACAGTGTAATAAGGAGACTGCAGGCGATTAGACACACTGGATATCACCATGTAATAAGGAGACTGCTGGCTATTATACACACTTGATATCACAGTGTAATAAGGAGACTGCAGGCTATTAGACACACTGGATATCACTGTGTAATAAGGAGGACTGCAGGTGATTAGACACACTGGATATCACTGTGAAATAAAGAGAATGCAGGCGATTAGACACTCTGGATATCACCATGTTATAAGGAGACTGCAGGCGATTAGACACACTGGATATCACCGTGTAATACGGAGACTGCAGGCGACTAGACACACTGGATATCACCATGTAATAAGGAGACTGCAGGCGATTAGACACACTGGACATTAATGAGTAATAAGGAGACTGCAGGCGATTAGACACACTGGATATCACCTTGTAAACTAATAAGGAGACTGCAGGCGATTAGACACACTGGATATCACAGTGTAATAAGGAGACTGCAGGCATTTAGACAGACTGGATATCACCGTGCAATAATGAGACTGCAGGCGATTAGACACACTGGATATCAATGTGTAATAAGTAGACTGCAGGTGATTAGACAGACTATATATAACCATGTAAAGAGACTGTATGCGATTATGATTCGATAGACTGGATATCGCCAAATAAACTAATAAGGAGACTGCAGGCAATTAGACACACTGGATATCACTGTGTATTAAGGAGTCTGCAGGCAATTAGACACACCGGATATCACAGTGTAATAAGGAGACACCAGGCGATTAGACACACCGGATATCACCGTGTAATTAGGAGACTGCATGTGATTAGACACACTGGATATCACCATGTAATAAGGAGACTGCAGGCGATAAGACACACTGGATATCACCGTGTAATAAGGAGACAGCAGGCGATTAGACGCACTGGATATTACCGTGTAATAAAGAGACGGCAGGCGATTAGACACACCGGATATCACAGTGTAATAATGAGACTGCAGGCAATTAGACACACCGGATATCACCGTGTAATAAGGAAACTGCAGGCGATTAGACACACCAGATATCACCATGTAATAAGGAGAATGCAGGCGATTAGTCACACTGGATATCACTGTGTAATAAGGAGACTGCAGGCGGTTAGACAGACTAGATATCACCATGTAAAGGAGACTGCATGCCATTACGATTAGATAGACTGGATATCGCCATGTAAACTAATAAGGAGACTGCAGGCAATTAGACACACTGGATATCACTGTGTAATACAGAGACTGCAGGCGATTAGACAGACTGGATATCACCGTGTAATAAGGGGACTGCAGGCTATTTTACACACTGGATATCACAGTGTAATAATTAGACTGCAGATGATTAGACACACCAGATTTCACCGTGTAATAAAGAGAATGCAGGCGATTAGACACACCGGATATCACCGTGTAATAAGGAGACTACAGGCGATTAGACACACTGGATATTAATAAGTAATAAGGAGACTGCAGGCTATTAGACACACTGGATATCACAGAGTAAAAAGGAGACTGCAGGCGATTAGACACACTGGATATCACCGTGTAATAAGTAGACTGCAGGCGATTAGACGCACTGGATATCACCATGTAATAAGGAGACTGCAGGCGATTAGACACACTGGATATTACCATGTAATAAGGAGACTGCAGGCAATTAGACACACTGGATATCACCATGAAATAAAGAGAATGCAGGTGAATGGACACAACGGATATCACCATGTAATAAGGAGACTGCAGGCGATTAGACACACTGGTTATCACTGTGTAATAAGGACACTGCGGGCAGTTAGACAGACTAGATATCACCATGTAAAGTTGACTGGATATCGCCATGTAAACTAATAAGGAGACTGCAGGCAATTAGACACACTGGATATCACTGTGTAAAAAGGAGACTGCAGGTGATTAGACAGACTGGATATCACCGTGTAATAAGGGGACTGCAGGCGATTAGACAGACTGTATATCACCGTGTAATAAGGAGACTGCAGGCGATTAGACACACTGGATATCACCATGTAATAAGGAGACTGCTGGCTATTATACACACTTGATATCACAGTGTAATAAGGAGACTGCAGGCGATTAGACACACTGGATATCACCGTGTAATAAGGAGACTGCAAGCGATTAGACACACTGGATATCACCGTGAAATAAAGAGAATGCAGGCGATTAGACACACTGGATATCACCATGTTATAAGGAGACTGCAGGCGATTAGACACACTGGATATCACCGTGTAATACGGAGACTGCAGGCGACTAGACACACTGGATATCACCATGTAATAAGGAGACTGCAGGCGATTAGACACACTGGACATTATTGAGTAATAAGGAGACTGCAGGCGATTAGACACACTGAATATCACCTTGTAAACTAATAAGGAGACTGCAGGCGATTAGACACACTGGATATCACAGTGTAATAAGGAGACTGCAGGCATTTAGACAGACTGGATATCACCGTGTAATAATGAGACTGCAGGCGATTAGACACACTGGATATCAATGTGTAATAAGGAGACTGCAGGTGATTAGACAGACTATATATAACCTTGTAAAGAGACTGTATGCGATTATGATTCGATAGACTGGATATCGCCAAGTAAACTAATAAGGAGACTGCAGGCAATTAGACACACTGGATATCACTGTGTATTAAGGAGTCTGCAGGCAATTAGACACACCGGATATCACCGTGTAATAAGGAGACTGCAGGCGATTAGACACACCGGATATCACCGTGTAATTAGGAGACTGCATGTGATTAGACACACTGGATATCTCCATGTAATAAGGAGACTGCAGGCGATAAGACACACTGGATATCACCGTGTAATAAGGAGACAGCAGGCGATTAGACGCACTGGATATTACCGTGTAATAAAGAGACTGCAGGCGATTAGACACACCGGATATCACAGTGTAATAATGAGACTGCAGGCAATTAGACACACCGGAAATCACCGTGTAATAAGGAAACTGCAGGCAATTTGACACACTGGATATCACTGTGTAATAAGGAGACTGCAGGCGATTAGACACACCAGATATCACCATGTAATAAGGACAATGCAGGCGATTATACTCACTGGATATTACCGTGTAATAAAGAGACTGCAGGCGATTAGACACACCGGATATAACTGTGTAATAAGGAGACTGCAGGCAATTAGACACACCGGATATCACCATGTAATAAGGACAATGCAGGCGATTATACTCACTGGATATTACCGTGTAATAAAGAGACTGCAGGCGATTAGACACACCGGATATCACCGTGTAATACGGAGACTGCAGGCGACTAGACACACTGGATATCACCATGTAATTAGGAGTCTGCAGGCGATTAGACACACTGGATATTAATGAGTAATAAGGAGACTGCAGGCGATTAGACACACTGGATATCACCTTGTAAACTAATAAGGAGACTGCAGGCGATTAGACACACTGGATATCACAGTGTAATAAGGAGACTGCAGGCATTTAGACAGACTGGATATCACCGTGTAATAATGAGACTGCGATCACCGTGTAATAATGAGACTGCAGGCGATTAGACACACCGGATATCACCGTGTAAGAAGGAGACTGTAGGCGATTAGACACACTGGATATCAATGTGTAATATGGAGACTGCAGGTGATTAGACAGACTATATATAACCATGTAAAGAGACTGCATGCGATTATGATTAGATAGACTGGATAACGCCATGTAAACTAATAAGGAGACTGCAGGCAATTAGACACACTGGATATCACTGTGTATTAAGGAGTCTGCAGGCAATTAGGCACACCGGATATCACCGTGTAATAAGGAGACTGCAGGCGATTAGACACACCGGATATCACCGTGTAAGAAGGAGACTGTAGGCGATTTTACTCACTGGATATTACAGTGTAATAAAGAGACTGCAGGCGATTAGACACACCGGATATCACTATGTAATAAGGAGACTGCAGGCGATTAGACACACCGGATATCACCGTGTAATAAGGAAACTGCAGGAGATTAGACACACTGGATATCACTGTGTAATAAGGAGACTGCAGGCGATTAGACATACTGGATATCACCATGTAATAAAGAGAATGCAGGTGATTAGACACACTGGATATTAATGAGTAATAAGGAAACTGCAGGCGATTAGACATACTGGATATCACCATGTAATAAGGAGACTGCAGGCGATTAGACACACCGGATATCACCGTGTAATAAGGAGACTGCAGGCGATTAGACACACTGGCTATCACCTTGCAATAAGGAGACTGCAGGCGATTAGACACACTGGATATCACAGTGTAATAAGGAGACTACAGGCGATTAGACACACTGGATATCACAGTGTAATAAGGAGACTGCTGATGATTAGACACACTGGATATCACCGTGTAAACTAATAAGGAGACTGCAGGCTTTTAGACACACTGGATGTCACTGTGTAATAAGGAGACTGCAGGCGATTAGACACACTGCATATCACCGTGTAAACTAATAAGGAGACTGTAGGTGATTAGACACACTGCATATCACTGTGTAATAAAGAGAATGCAGGCGATTAGACACACTGGATATCACAGTGTAATAAGGAGACTGCAGGTGGTTAGACAGACTAGATATCACCATGTAAAGGAGACTGCATGCGATTATGATTAGACACACTGGATATCGCCATGTAAACTAATAAGGAGACTGCAGGCAATTAGACACACTGGATATCACTGTGTAATAAGGCGACAGCAGGTGATTAGACACACTGGATATCACAGTGTAGTAAAGAGACTGCAGGCGATTAGACACACCGGATATCACTGTGTAATAATGAGACTGCAGGCAATTAGACACACCGGATATCACCGTGTAATAAGGAAACTGCAGGCGATTTGACACACTGGATATCACTGTGTAATAAGAAGACTGCAGGCGATTAGACACACCGGATATCACCATGTAATAAGGACAATGCAGGCGATTATACTCACTGGATATTACCTTGTAATAAAGAGACTGCAGGCGATTAGACACACTGGATATCACTGTGTAATAAGGAGACTGCAGGCAATTAGACACACCGGATATCACCGTGTAATAAGGAAACTGCAGGCAATTAGACACACTGGATATTAATGAGTAATAAGGAAACTGCAGGCGATTAGACATACTGGATATCACCATGTATTAAGGAGACAGCAGGCGATTAGACACACTGGATATCACTGTGTAATAAGGAGACTGCTGGCGATTAGACACACTGGCTATCACCGTGTAATAAGGAGCCTGCAGGCAATTAGACACACTGGATATCACAGTGTAATACGGAGACTGCATGCAATTAGACACACCGGATATCACCGTGTAATACGGAGACTGCAGGCGATTAGACACTCTGGCTATCACCGAGTAATAAGGAGACTGCAGGCGATTAGACACACTGGTTATCACAGTGTAATAAGGAGACTGCAGGCGATTAGACACACTGGATATCACTGTGTAATAAGGAGACTGCAGGCGATTAGACACACTGGATATCACTGTGTAATAAGGAGACTGCAGGCGATTAGACTCACTGGATATCACAGTGTAATAAGGAGACTGCAGGTGATTAGACACACTGGATATCACCGTGTAATAAGGAGATGGTAGGCAGTTAGACACACTGGATATCACCGTGTAATAATTAGACTGCAGGCGATTAGACACACTGGATATCACCATATAATAAGAAGACTGCAGGCTATTAGACAGACTACAAATGATTTCATACACTGGATATCACCATGTAATAATTAGAAATGTGCGCCACAGCATTTTTGCTGGTTTTGGTTCTAATTAGTCGTCTGGTGTTGGTAAAATACTGTAACTGGTTTTGGATTTTTTCCAAAAATGTACAAAAGAAGCTAAAATCACATAATTTGTGCCTTTTTTGTTCCTATAGTATTATTAACCTCAAAAACATTAATTTCCACTTATTTCCAGTCAATTTGACCACCTCACAGCTCACTATATTGTTTTCATCCAATTTAGGCCAAAAGGTTGAACCGAGCTAGCTGGGTGACTAAGCTATGCGACAGGATTGGGCGGCACAAACACGTGGCAGTTCAGCTTCCAATATGGCACATCAGGAAACAACTATTTTCATTAATCAAGAGGCCTGAGGGAGATGGAGTATGTATGTAGTTGAAGGCAGGGAAAGGAAGGGTTGATTGTTTGTAAATTTTATCTAAGTTTTGGATTCTAAAGCAAATTTATGAGGGAGAAGGGGAGGCATTTACAAAGAACATTTACTCATTCACATCAGTCCTTGCCCCAGTTGAGCTCTTCTGTGGTTCCAAATTTGTTTTAAAAAATCAAAGGGGCATGCAGGAGATGCTGTCTGTTTTTTTTGTGTGTGCGTTAGCAACTCAGCTGCGCTATTATTGTACGGTGACACTGCCACAGCTTATCCTCCAGATATTTGTGACTCTGCAGGTGGTCTGTCCACACTCGGCAGGGGGGCTTTGTTGTCCATCCAAAAAGGGGTGCTGTCTGTTGTTCATCAAGGGGCTGCTGCCTCATTCAGGGGTGCTCTTCCCCAGTGTCCAAAAAAATAAAAGTGAAATGAAAATTATATCAATATCAATCCACAAAACAAAAAAAGATATTTATTTTTTGTTTGCCGTCCAGACCGCAGTTTATCGTCCACGTATTGTGACACTATAAGTCGTAGCATAATGTGTTATTCTTATTCATGAATAATTAATCGTGTGACACTATAAGTCGTAGCGCAGTCTAGTATTCAACTTTTCACTTCTTTCCTCAATTGTGAATAAATGATTACTCTACAAGTCGACAACAAGACCAAAACAAAGTGCTAAGTAATATGCATTATATATATAACATAATGACATCACTGTAAGTGGTAGCGCAGTGTTATTCTTATTCATAAATAATTAATCTTGTGACACTAAGGGGTACATTTACTAAAGTGAGAGGTTTTAGAAGTGAGTTTTAAAAGTGATGTTGCCCATAGCAACCAATCAGATTCTAGCTATTATCTTCTAGGAGGTGCTAGTTAAATGTTAAGTAGAATCTGATTGGTTGCTATGGGCAACATCACTTTTAAAACTCTCTGCTAAAAACTCACTTTAGTAAAATTAGTGTTAGAGCTGCTTATATTGGTGCCTGACTTACAGAAACAACATCCTCATCCTCAACATCCACAAATATCCCCTTCAACCTCTAGCACTTCCTCGGTGGCATCCTTAATTTCTATGTCATCAGCAATACTTCTGCTGCCCATCACCACATTTGCAAAGGGAGCAAAGATGGTGGAAGGCGACTTCTCTGCGAGTACAACAGTATCAGAAAGGTCAGACTCACACATCGCACTCATGGACACACTTAGACTCCCCTCAGGGCAGGGCCAGATTAAGGGAAGGGCAACAGGGGCAGTCATACCGGGGCCCCCACACACAGAGGGGCCCCAACAACTAGCGTAAGCAGGGTGGGTTTCTGAGTACTTAGAAACCCCTCTGATGGTCAAATCCCTCCTTGACAGTGGATAAAGTGGGGGCAGTGACGACAAGCCCCGTCCCCATGTTACCTATGAATCATGGCATTACAGCACTAGGGGGAGGGGCCTAATCAGGGGCGGATTGGGCCACCGGGAAAGAGGGATACTTCCCGCTGGGCCGGATCCCCTCTGGGCTGGACCGCCTGTGTCATTAGAAGCCAGAGTCCCGCTATCAAATAGCTACAGTGATGCGGCCGTGCTTAGGGCTGATCGCAGAGGCTGAGCTGTGTGCCGTGGTCATGTGGTGTGAGCTGCTGCACAGGCTAAGGATGAAGATCCATCTTAATTGGGCTGTGCAGCGTTGCGGCACAGACTGTATGGCCACAGCAGCACGTCCCCTACCTTCCTTGGCTGGCTCCTCCTCATGCTTAGCGCTCCTCTGAACCAGCCAGGAGGAGACATCGTGAGGCCGCAGCACACCAGAGACCCCGTGCTCACTCAGCCTCAGACAGAGACTCTGTGCTCACTCAGCCTCAGACAGAGACCCCGTGCTCACTCAGCCTCAGACAGAGACCCCGTGCTCACTCAGCCTCAGACAGAGACCCCGTGCTCACTCAGCCTCAGACAGAGACCCCGTGCTCACTCAGCCTCAGACAGAGACCCCGTGCTCACTCAGCCTCAGACAGAGACCCCGTGCTCACTCAGCCTCAGACAGAGACCCCGTGCTCACTTCCTGTCTGAGGCAGAGCAGCTGCAGAGGTAGCAGCCAGACAGCCAGAGCGCGGAGCTACATGAGTAGGAGGACCTGCCCCAGCCCAGCCACACAGGATACAGGTAAGAACTTGGGAGGGGGAGGGGCAGATAAAATTGAAAATAGGGGGCTGATGACACAGATAGGGGGGAGCAGAGACATGGATAGTGAGGGCTAAGGGGGCTGCTGATATTGCTATGGGGAGGGGCGGGCAGAGTCATGTGGCATTTGTGTTACATGATGTTAGGGTTGCATGATATGTTAAATGCCTCTGTTACATGTGGGGAGATCTGTTACATGCTTGTGGGAAGGCCTGTGGTGGCATTCCGTGTGATATACAGAGAGACATGAGAAAAGTGAGTGGGTGGGAGGTCTGAGTGGCATGTGGTATTCCCTTTCCAGTGTACAGCATGTTTATTGGAGTAAAAAATGTAAGAGTTTGAAAGCACAAGTTTCAAGGGGCACCATTTTTTTCAGTTGCCATGGGCGATATCAACTCTAGTTATGCCTCTGCTGATTGGTGGTGTTATATGGAGTAGAGGTGATACAGTATACTGTATGAAGTGGAATAACACAGCCCACAGCACTGATATGTGGTATTATTATATAGAGGAGAGGGGACTGCACTTTGATAAATGATGACAAATAACAGCTCACAGCACACACTGATATGTTGGGTTATGATTTATTATACTAGTATTCTGGACCTGCTGGGTCTCTAGCTTTTGCAGTTTTTTTCCTCTCTAATGGCTATTTCACACATGCCGGTTTTGTCCGGCCAGGCAAGAACTGGGCGGTAGCCGGCCGGCTTTTTTCAGGCACTCAGTCCCTTTCATAAGCAGCGGCTTTGAGTCGTTTTTTATGTGAGGGGGGGGTTTTTTTCCGATTGGGCATGCGCAGCAGCAGCTGCTGCACAAGCCCGGGTGGCAGAAGCCAGCGTGTGTGAAAGGAAACATTGCTTCCATCATACTACTGGTGTGCAGGGACGGCACGGCACCGTCCTGCATAGTAGTTTTTTCTGGCGATATCACGGCGACCGTGCCGTGACTATGCCGTGTGAAAGGAGCCTGTCCTTTCCCTGCAGTACTGTGTTTCACAGCTGGTTAAATACCGGGCGGTCTAACCCCCCCCCCCCCGGAAGTGGATAGATCCCCTTCAGTCTTTGTACCCTGACACCATCAGTCACTGACCAACGTCATTCCCTATTATCCACGTGGGCATAGAGGGGGAATATAATGTTGTAGCAATCCACTGAGCCCAAAGCGTGGTGAGCGGACAAATTTCTTTTTTTGGTGGACTGTATGGGCAGCGAACCGCACTTCCACCCTCAATGCACGTCACTTCCAGGTACATAAACTCAAGGGAAATATACCTTGCCCCCCCCAGTCCCTCTCTCTCTCTGTCCCTCATACATCTCTTACTCCCCCATGTCTCTCTCCCCACACATTTCTCATTCTCTCTCCCCACACGTCTCTGGGCTCAGAGACTCCACTTTAGCATTTTGTGTTTAGGGTTCTTTTATGTCTCTGATTGGGCAATGAGCAAATGCCGGAGACTCCTATCCTATTGTGACAGCAGCACTGTGTGTAGGTTGTTGAAAATCAAGACTATTGTGGTAAATTAATTGGAGGAACTTTGGACCTCATTCAGAGTCGGTCGTCAGGTAAAAGGGGCCGGATATGAAAATGAAGCGCTCGCAAGTTGCGTCGGTAAGATGGGATCGTTAGCTGGACGAGCGAGGGGAGGATGCGGCCGTAAGACTAAAAATACGCCCCCTTCTCGTTCCCATTACACGTCATCTCCAGGCATATAAGGATTAATCGAGACCATCGGGAACCATCGGAGCTGCTCGTAGACCTTAAGGTTGACCATACCCTCTCTTAAGCACTACGATCAAGTCAGTGTAAAAACCTCCCATGTCACATGTGCCATGACACTACTTAGTTAATTATGCACTCCCATAAAACGCCGTTTGCATAGTCAGGCACGCCTGCATCCGGATCTTCACTCCCCCGTTCACAAGCACTTTCCCCTGTTACCACCCACAAACGCCTCATCCTGTCACTCAAACTAACGACCTGGCCAAGTTGAAGGAGAGAGCAATTTCTGATCGTAATAGCTAGTTTGCGCACGCGCATTGCGAATTTTATTCATGCGCAGTTTAGCGAACATTGGTGGTGTACGACCGTGCGGCCGCAACGACCGACTCTGAATAAGGTCCTTTGTGGGTACTGCGCTTATAGCTGTGTAGCATTAACACCCATACAGCTGTGGGTGAGTGTTGTACCAGCGTGGAACCTTCTCTCTTCTGGAGGGAAGTGGTGGATTTGGCATAATGGGGTAGATGTATAAAGCAGTGAAAAGCGTGGAGAAGTGTGCCAGTGGAGAAGTTGCCCATGGCAACCAATCAGCTTTGAGGTTGCGTTTATCAAATTCTTTCTATAAAGTTATAGGTAGAAGCTGATTGGTTTCCATGGGTTTGCCCTCATTAATGGCTGCTTCAGAAATTTCCCGGGCTGGTTCTGCTTCCCAATCCGCCCCTGGGCCTAATGATGTGAGATGCCCGCCTCCATTACCAACTTGCAGCTGCTGCATAAAAATATAAGTGTATGTATACTGGTCTATTGTATATATATGTGTATGTATGTGTTTGTGTGTATATACTGTATGTGTTATGGTGTGCATACTGTGGATGTGTTAGTATGTATATATGTGTATATATGTGTATATATGTGTATATATGTGTATATATGTGTATATATGTGTTAGTGTCTATGTATATATGTGTATGTATGTGTTCATTTGTATATATGTGTTAGTGTCTATGTATGTTTATGTGTGTATTAGTGTGTATGTAATATATATATATGTGTGTTGATGTGTGATGTATAACATATACTGTATATACTGTATACATTTGAACCCCACAGAAAATCCTGCGTTTGCCCCTGCCCACAAAGGGTCAGTGTGACCCTGCCAAGGCTCCGTGTGGCTTGGTGGAGCAAGCCAACTTAGTTGCCCCAGGGCCCCCACACGCCTTCATCCTGCCCTGTCTCAGGGATTTGTGACAGTCCTGTTTCTGAATGCAGTTTGTTCTACTGCTGTAGTTTACATTTGTTTTACACCTGTGATGCCCTCTGAGTGATGAGGTCTGGCATCATCATGACAGACAGAGGAAGATGCCTCACTGACACTGGCAGAACCACCACTCATAAATAAAGGCCAGGGCCTCAGTCTTTCTTGCCACTGCGTGTGGCGAATGGCATGTTGGCAAATGTACGTTTTTCTGCACCACACTTTCCCTTTATTTTATGTGTTTTCTTCTTTAGCACTTTATATTGTTTTTTTTATTTGAGCTGCTGACTTAGGGCCTGAATCAGCATAGACTGCTGTTGTGATAACGTACTGCTGTTGTGATAACGTACTGCTGTTGTGATATCGTACTGCTGTTGTGATATCGTACTGCTGTTGTGATATCGTACTACTGTTGTGATATCGTACTACTGTTGTGATATCGTACTACTGTTGTGATATCGTACTGCTGTTGTGATATCGTACTGCTGTTGTGATATCGTACTACTGTTGTGATAACGTACTGCTGTTGTGATATCGTACTGCTGTTGTGATATCGTACTGCTGTTGTGATATCGTACTACTGTTGTGATATCATACTACTGTTGTGATATCGTACTGCTGTTGTGATATCGTACTACTGTTGTGATAACGTACTGCTGTTGTGATATCGTACTGCTGTTGTGATATCGTACTGCTGTTGTGATATCGTACTGCTGTTGTGATAACGTACTGCTGTTGTGATATCGTACTGCTGTTGTGATAACGTACTGCTGTTGTGATATCGTACTACTGTTGTGATATCGTACTGCTGTTGTGATATCGTACTACTGTTGTGATAACGTACTGCTGTTGTGATATCGTACTGCTGTTGTGATATCGTACTGCTGTTGTGATATCGTACTGCTGTTGTGATAACGTACTGCTGTTGTGATATCGTACTGCTGTTGTGATAACGTACTGCTGTTGTGATATCGTACTGCTGTTGTGATATCGTACTGCTGTTGTGATAGCGTACTGCTGTTGTGATATCGTACTGCTGTTGTGATATCGTACTGCTGTTGTGATAGCGTACTGCTGTTGTGATAACGTACTGCTGTTGTGATAGCGTACTGCTGTTGTGATATCGTACTGCTGTTGTGATATCGTACTGCTGTTGTGATATCGTACTGCTGTTGTGATAACGTACTGCTGTTGTGATATCGTACTGCTGTTGTGATATCGTACTGCTATTGTGATATCGTACGCAGATGGATGATTATTGCATACTGCTCATGAATATGCACCACAGTGCACGTGCGTGAGTTAGCATTGCGATTGCACAGCGATTACTCATGCAGATACAAAGCCATCGCAGATGGAGGGACGGGACGTCAGTGTTTGGGGTCGGTGATGGGGAAGTGGTCGGAGAAACACTGGCATGCCTTTCCTTTTGGACGTCGTTGCATTGGCGTACATAAATTAGCCACTGCAACGGCATACGCAGCTTACACTACGTGCGACGAGGTTAGCAATTTGTGAGTAAGGTCAGACGTGTTGTAATTGTGCGTGAGGGGCCAAAGTTACTAGATGTTCCTGATGTAAACACAGAATTTCAAGGTATTATGGATGTGCGAAAGCGGTAGTGGGCATCTCTATGCTGGCTTAGGGCATCTCTGTAATGGCTTTGCGATTGCAGTCATTAGCATATTTTCGCAGCAGACCTGAGTGCATAATCGCAGCTGTAATCGCAAAAACGATCCGTAATGAATCAGGCCCTTAGTCCTTCTATGCCCTTGAGCATTGGCTTTAGTAGACAACGTTGAAGGACTAGCGTCGTCATCATGGTTGGTGGCAGCAGCTGTAGCAACAGTATTTGGTTGCTCTAGTCATCAGGACAGGGGTCAGTATATTACACTAGTCACCAGGACAGGGGTCAGTATATTACATTAGTCAGCAGGACAGATGTCATTATATTATACTAGTCATCACGACAGGGGTTAAAATATTACACTAATTAAGAGAAAAGGGATCAATATAGTACACTATTCACCAGGACAGTGGTCAGTATATTACACTAGTAACCAGGACAGTGGTCAGTATATTACACTATTCACCAGGACAGTGGTCAGTATATTACACTATTCACCAGGACAGTGGTCAGTATATTACACTAGTAACCAGGACAGGGGTCAGTATATTACACTAGTCAATAGGATAGGGGTCAGTGTATTACACTAGACATCAGGACAGGGGTCAGTGTATTATACTAGTCACCAGGACAGAGGTCAGTATATTACACTAGTCACCAGGACAGGGGTCAGTATATTACACTAGTCACCAGGACAGGGGTCAGTATATTACACTAGTCACCAGGACAGGGGTCAGTATATTACACTATTCACCAGAACAGGGGTCAGTGTATTACACTAGTCACCAGGACAGGGGTCAGTGTATTACACTAGTCACCAGGACAGGGGTCAGTGTATTACACTAGTCACCAGGACAGGGGTCAGTATATTACACTATTCACCAGAACAGGGGTCAGTGTATTACACTAGTCACCAGGATAGGGGTCAGTGTATTACACTAGTCACCAGGACAGGGGTAAGTATATTACACTAGTCACCAGGACAGGGGTCAGTATATTACACTAGTCACCAGGACAGGGGTCAGTATATTACACTATTCACCAGAACAGGGGTCCATGTATTACACTAGTCACTAGGACACGGGTCAGTGTATTACACTAGTCACCTAGATAGGGGTAAGTGTATTACCCTAGTCACCAGGACAGGGGTAAGTATATTACACTAGTCACCAGGACAGGGGTCAGTATATTACACTAGTCACCAGGATAGAGGTCAGTATATTACACTATTCCCCAGGACAGGGGTCAGTATATTACACTAGTCACCAGGACAGGGGTCAGTGTATTACACTAGTCACTAGTACACGGGTCAGTGTATTACATTAGTCACCAGGATAGGGGTAAGTGTATTACACTAGTCACCAGGACAGGGGTAAGTATATTACACTAGTCACCAGGACAGGGGTCAGTATATTACACTAGTCACCAGGACAGAGGTCAGTATATTACACTATTCCCCAGGACAGGGGTCAGTATATTACACTAGTCACCAGGACAGGGGTCAGTATATTACACTAGTCAATTGGATATGGGTCAGTATATTACACTAGTCACTAGGACAGGGGTCAGTGTATTACACTAGTCACCAGGACAGGGGTCAGTATATTACACTAGTCATCAGGATAGGGGTTTGTGTATTACACTAGTCACAAGGACAGGGGTCAGTGTGTTACAGTAGTCACCAGGACAGGCATCAGTATATTACACTAGTCACCAGGACAGGCATCAGTATATTACATTAGTCACCAGGACAGTGGTCAGTGTATTACACTAGTCAACTGGGGAGTGGTTTGAGGGATGTACTGTAAAGTTAGTCTCCAGGAAGAGTATATACTAGAAACAGTTTTTGAAGTGTATTTTAGCTACAATGTACCATGGGTTGTCTAATGTACATTAATAAATAAGGGGTTTATTTAACCCTAGGAACCATGTAAATGGCCTTAGCACTAGACATGTGCACTGGACCATTATTGCCGGTTGGTTCTAATTTGTTGGCCTTGAGTTGCCAAAATGCTGTGACTTACCTCTCCGATATCTCATGGAGTAGCGCTGCTGTAAATGCCTCGAAAATGGCCGCCGCAGACATTTTCCTGGCGTTTTATGCATGCACAATAGTAAATCCCTGGGAAAAAGACTGCAGCACCATTTTCCTGGTGAACTGCGCATGCAGAGTAGAGTCTGGGCACACTATAGTGACAGCAGCCAGGGTTGGAGGATGGGACCCCGGACGGGGAGTGAAAATGGGCCCCCTTTCCTCACAAGACAGTACAAATAATAGAATTTCATGTATCTATTTTTTTATATAGATTTTTTGATGTCGCAACTCAATAAAAAATGAGTGGAGCCACAGTGTTTATATATGCATGTGTACGCCTTTACTGATGGACACAGCACAGCCTATATACTGCAGAGTACAGCACAGCATACATCAGTGTGCACCCCCTTTACATATTGACTAAGAGCAGCACAGCCATTTGTGAGTCTGGACACAGCACAGCCTACATACTGCAGAGTACAGCACAGCATACAGCAGTGTGCACCCTCTATACACATTGACTAAGAGCAGCACAGCCACTTGTGAGCCTGGACACAGCACAGCCTATATACATCAGAGTACAGCACAGCATACAGCAGTGTGTACCCCCTTTACACATTGACTAAGAGCAGCACTGCCACTTGTGAGCCTGGACACAGCACAGCCTATATACAGCAGAGTACAGCAGAGCATACAGCAGTGTGCACCCCCTATACTCATTGACTAAGAACAGCACAGCCACTTGTGAGTCTGGACACAGCACATCCTATACAGCAGAGTACAGCACAGCATACAGCAGTGTACCCACTGTGCACATTGACTAAGAGCAACACAGCCACTTGTGAGCCTGGACACAGCACAGCCTACATACAGCTGAGTACAGCACAGCATACAGCAGTGTGTACCCCCTATACACATTGACTAAGAACAGCACAGCCACTTGTGAGTCTGGACACAGCGCAGCCTACATACAGCAGAGTACAGCACAACATACAGCAGTGTGTACCCCCTATACACATTGACTAAGGACAGCACAGCCACTTGTGAGTCTGGACACAGCACAGCCTACATACAGCAGAGTACAGCACAGCATACAGCAGCGTGCACCCCCTGTACGCATTGACTAAGAGCAGCACAGCCACTTGTGAGCCTTGACACAGCACAGCCTATATACAGCAGAGTATAGCAGAGCATACAGCAGTGTGTACCCTCTATACACATTGACTAAGAGCAGCACAGCCACTTGTGAGTCTGACACAGCACATCCTATACAGCAGAGTACAGCACAGCATACAGCAGTGTACCCCCTGTACACATTGACTAAGAGCAGCACAGCCACTTGTGAGCCTGGACACAGCAAAGCCTATATACAGCAGAGTACAGCACAGCATACAGCAGTGTACCCCCTACACACATTGACTAAGAGCAGCACAGCCACTTGTGAGCCTGGACACAGCACAGCCTATATTCAGCAGAGTACAGCAGAGCATACAGCAGTGTGTACCCCCTATACACATTGACTAAGAGCAGCACAGCCACTTGTGAGCCTGGACACAGCAAAGCCTATATACAGCAGAGTACAGCACAGCATACAGAAGTGTACCCCCTACACACATTGACTAAGAGCAGCACAGCCACTTGTGAGCCTGGACACAGCACAGCCTATATTCAGCAGAGTACAGCAGAGCATACAGCAGTGTGTACCCCCTATACACATTGACTAAGAGCAGCACAGACACTTGAGAGTCTGGACACAGCACATCCTATACAGCAGAGTACAGCACAGCATACAGCAGTGTACCCACTGTACACATTGACTAAGAGCAGCACAGCCACTTGTGAGCCTGGACACAGCACATCCTATACAGCAGAGTACAGCACAGCATACAGCAGCGTGCACCCCTGTACACATTGACTAAGAGCAGCACAGCCACTTGTGAGCCTGGATACAACACAGCCTATATACAGCAGAGTACAGCAGAGCATACAGCAGTGTGTACCCCCTATACACATTGACAAAGAGCAGCACAGCCACTTGTGAGTCAGGACACAGCACATCCTATACAGCAGAGTACAGCAGAGCATACAGCAGCGTGCACCCCCTGTACACATTGACTAAGAGCAGCACAGCCACTTGTGAGCTTGGACACAGCACAGCCTATATACAGCAGAGTACAGCACAGCATACAGCAGCGTGCCTGACAAGGAAATGGTGCTGAGTCCCGTCTGCAGTGCCTTATATAGAAACCAAAACCCATGAGAATCAGATGCCACTGGGATGATGTTTTGCCTTGAAGTTGAATCCCAGTCAGGTGGGAAGACCCGAACCGCCACTCAGATTTGTTTGGATACTGGGAGTTTGAGTGGGTTCGGATTCCAAGCAATCCCAACCGCTCATCTCTACTAAGCACCAAAAATAAATTTTGTAATGCTCAATATCCACCAGGAATGACTTTAGGATTCTTTGGGGTCTATTTACTAAGCAGTGTTAGGAGACAGAGTGAAAAGTGATAAGATACCAGCCAATCAGCTCCCAACTGTCATATTTAAAACACAGCTTGTGACATGGCAGTTAGGAACGGATTGACTGGTACTTTATCACTTTTCACTCTGTCTCCTAACACTGCTTAGTAAATAGACCCCTTTATTTGTTACTAGAGATGTGCGCCGACCCTCGTGTTTTGGTTTTGGATTTGGATCTTCCCTGGTTTTGGATCTGAATCTGGTTTTGGATTTTTTTCCTTGGTGTTTTGTTTTCGTGTTTTGGTTTTGGATCTGGATTTTTTTCTTAAAAAATAAAAAAAACAGCTAAAATCACATAAAATTGGACTTTTTTTTGTTCCTACAGTATTAATAACCTCAATAACATTTATTTCCAGTCAATTTTGGTTACCTCACAGCTCACAATATTGATTTTTTTTCATCTAGTCAAAGGGCCAAAAGGTTGCATCCAGCTTGCTGGCTCAAATCTGATTGATATAATTATTAATAGAGTTGAGGACTGTGCAAAGATGATGGTAGGGATACCCTTTAGGATTGAAGGTATGGGCCTTCATAGAGGACAAGGAAGTTGACGACCTTGCATTATCATGATGACTGCTGGCGGCAGCTACAACATGTGGTTCTTGGCCTTGCTCTCCTGTCATGTGACAGTCCTCCATATTTTCTGCGGTCTTGAAGCAGTGTCACAAGTACCAATAGTGTAGCCAAGGTGCGGTTACAATATTCACACACGTGCAGTCGTGCGCACACAGAAAAAAAATATACAAAAGACACTATTTTTTTTTTTCGGGTCCCGAACTTGGGCCGAGAGCACAGAATGGTGACAACTGGAGTCGGGTAGCATTAGGTTGCGTTGCTGTATCTTGTGTGGCTAAGCCTAACATGCACACATACACAGAAAATAAATAGACAAAATACACTATTTTGGGGGGAGGTTCGGGTCCAGAACTTGGGCCCAGAGCACAGATTGATGATGACTGGAGTCGGGCAGCACTAGGTTGCGTTGCCAACTTACCAGATCTTGTGCAGTTAGCCAAACACGCACAGACATACAGACAATTATTAGAAAAAAAAACAATTGATTTTTATTTTTTTTCAGCTCCAGAACTTGGGCCCAGAGCACAGATTGATCACAACTGGAGTTGGGCAGCACTAGGTTGCAACTTGCGTTGCTGGCTGGATCTTGTGTGGTACTGCGGTTAAGCCTAACACGCACACACACAGAAAAATATAAAAGACACTTTGATTGATTTTTAATTTTTACTATATATTTTTATACACACACAGCCATTTTTTTTTTTTTTGAGTCCAGAACATGGGCCCAGATGGACACAGCTCCAGCCCAGATGTATCTGAAGTTCTGCACCAGCCCAGATGGACAGCAAAGCACCAGCCCAGAATGGATTAGCAGCACCAGCCCAGGACACAGTAGACAGCACAGACAGCCCACATGGATAAGTAACAGCCCAGATGGACACAGCAGTCACCAGCCCAGGACACACAGACAGCACCAGCACCTCTCCCAGCCCTACACTACCCACCCTCCCTGTTCAGTCTCCACAGCCGGAGTGAAATGGCGTCCGTCGCGTGGTCCCTTATACACTACATTGATCATAGAGATGAAAGCTCGCGAACTGCGAGTTACACCCATGTGACAAGGAAGATGGGCCCCTCAGCTCTGGGTCCTACACCTATTGGTAGTGGGACCCAGAGAAGATTAGAAGATGGGCCCCTCTGCTCTGCACCCTTATACCTATTGGTAGTTACACCCATGTGACAAGGAAGATGGGCCCCTCAGCTCTTGGCCCTATAGCAGGTGCACCCCTTACACCTATGGTAGTTACATCCATGTGACAAGGAAGATGATCCCCTCAGCTCTGGGCCCTATATCAGCTGCACCCCTTACACCTATAGTAGTTATACCCATGTGACAAGGAAGATGGCCCCCTCAGCTCTGGGCCCTATAGCAGCTGCACCCCATACACCTGTGGTAGTTACACCCATGTGACAAGGAAGATGGGCCCCTCAGCTCTGGGTCCTATAGCAGTTGCACCCTTACACCTATTGGTAGTTACACCCATGTGACAAGGAAGATGGGCCCCTCAGCTCTGGGCCCTTAGCAGCTGCACCCCTTTTACCAATGGTAGTTACACCCATGTGACAAGGAAGATGGCCCCCTCAGCTCTGGGCCCTATAGCAGCTGCACCCCTTACACCTATGGTAGTTACACCCATGTGACAAGGAAGATTGGCCCCCTCAGTTCTGGGCCCTATAGCAGCTGCACCTCTGATACCTATGGTAGTTACACCCATGTGACAAGGAAGTTGGGCCCATTCAGCTCTGGGCCCCAGGGGAAAACGCAGGATTTCTACAGGGGAGTTTCCAAATGCATGATTTTAGAGCGAATGTGGCCAGTCCATGAAGAGGGCAGAATTAGTACTCAACCAGTTTTATTAAGTGTCATACAAAGTGTATTGTGTATCATAATTCCAGCATATACAGGACCAGCGATCACAATAAGCCATTAGATGCGGCAGTAGGGCCATTTTTCCTGAGCTGAATGTATTTATATTAGATGTGTGCACCATTCTAGACTATTGGAGCAAGTCCGGGAGCCTGGAGGAGCAGCAGAAGAACCTAGCACTGCCCTGGACTTATATGTACATACTGGGCTCTATAGGAGTGCATCCCTAATAGTGCATGTTTTCCAGATCTCCTAGTTGGTGCACAGGTTATTTAATATCTATCTGATACATGTTAAAAGATCCACAGGTGGTGCTAATTATTTCATTTGTGATACTGAGAAGAACATGCAAAACTAGCAAAATTCTATTATATTACTATTTCTACTGTGGTCATGTGTGTGCTGGGGACGGGGTTTCCAGGCAGACGGAAACCCCCCCTGCGTTTGCCTATGGGCCCTATAGCAGCTGCCTCCCTTACACCTATGGTAGTTACACCCATGTGACAAGGAAGATGGGCCCCTCAGCTTTGGGCACTATAGCAGCTGTACCTCTTAAATCTATGGTAGTTACACCCATGTGACAAGGAAGATGGTCCCTCAGCTCTGGGCCCTATAGCAGCTGCACCCCTTACACCTATGGTAGTTACACCCATGTGACAAGGAAGATGGGCCCCTCAGCTCTGGGCCCTATAGCAGCTGCACCTCTTACAGCTATGGTAGTTACACCCATGTGACAAGGAAGATGGTCCCCTCTGCTCTATACCCAGATGCTAGCTTAATGGTATGTTCTGTTTGTTTGTTTAAGGTAATTTATTGCTTGCAATAATAGTGGGAGTGTTTTGGGGGTTGTTAGAAATTAGTGGTTTCACATGCTAGGTCTCCTATGTAAGGTTCATTAGAAGGCTGGACTAAGCCTTGGCTGGATGCCCTATCTTTAGAAGTGTCCTATTTTAAAAGTGTCAACTTCTTTTTAAATCGATTAATTGGCGTTATATCAGCGTTAAACAGCAGTGAACCAGAAGGAAACCCACCAAACTACAAACAACAACCTAATTAATTTGACAAAGTGGAATGAACAATTGTGAGTTCACAGTCTCCATACTACTAGATCCTGTGGACACATAACCAGGACTTTCATCACTGAACTCCCTGTCTGGTGGCTGCATAAACCTGGTGCCTCCCTTGCTACTATTGCTGCTGGCTCTGTGCTTTACATATAATCCTAATGCATACTTATCTGTGTTATGTCAGTTTTCCTCTATAATAATGTACTTTTACCTTAGCTCTTTTTCTAAGTCTTATATCTAGCTCCTACCACTGTATATTTTACTATTTAATTTCTGCTCCCACCAAATCTCCACTTTTTCATACTCAATAATAAACTTTTGCAGTACAGACTCTTTTCCCTCACTGCACTATTACTTGAGTTTCTGGAAATCTGCTCTCTCCTACATTCTGTCTTCATTCCTACTTTTAACTTTTCTTCCCCTATTTACATCATCCTTACTATTACCATGTTTTCTTCAAATCCCACCTTCACTCAGTGTCTACCGAATCTTTTGTTCTGCCCCTTGCTTCCACCTTTATCCTTTCCCCCTTGTCTCCTCCACTTCCTCTTCCCCTTAGCTCCTCTCCTCTGTTTACCTTCCTCCCCATCTTCTCCCATTACTCCACTTTCATTCTCTTATACTCCACAGGGGTCCTACAACCTCACTGCTAATCCCTCCTCCCACTCCCCTCTCCATGTCACTTTACCCCACATCCATCCACACATCATTAATTTCCCTTCCTGCCCACCTTCTACTGGCTCCCCTTCTAGCACTGGAGTCTGCACCATCGCTACACTCTATTCAGCTCGGTCCCCCAAATTAATCTCACCCCCACGCTATAGCAACCCTGATAATCTCATTCAAATCTCTCCAACAAACTCTGTCCCTCTATCCTGTGCCCTCTGGAATGCCAGGTCAGTCTGTAATAAACTGGTCCCAACCCATGACCTTTTCATCTCCAACTCCCTGAATCTCCTAGCTATTACTGAAACCTGGATTTCACCCTCTGACACCGCTTCTGCTGCAGCTCTCTCCTCTGGGGGCCTCACCTTTTCCCACACCCCACGACCTGGGGGTCGCCATGGTGGTGGTGTTGGGGTCCTTCTATCCCCTGGTTACTCATACCAACCCATTCCCTCTGAACCATCCCTCACATTCTCTTCATTTGAAGTCCATGCTATACGCCTCTTCCACCCAGTACACCTCCAAGTAGCTGTTATTTACCGTCCCCCTGGCCCTCCCTCCAAGTTCCTTGACAACTTTGCTTCCTGGCTCCCTCACTTTCTCTCCTCAGACCTTCCCTCCATTATCCTAGGTGACTTCAATATTCCATTTGATATCCCCACAGAATCCTCTGCCTCCAAACTCCTCTCCCTCACATCGTCACTTGGTCTCTCCCAATGGACCTCCTCACCCTCCCATGTGAGTGGCCATGTGCTTGATCTGGTATTCACACACCGTTGTGATATTTCTGACCACCTCAATTCCCCATTCCCTCTTTCTGACCATCACCTTCTCTCTTTTAACCTGTCCCTCTCTCCTTCCCCTCCTCTACCTCCAAAAGCCTCCATTACTAAGCGTAACATTGACACTATCGACACAGGTTCCTTTTCTTCCCTGCTTGACTCACTTCTCTCCCCCATCCTCTCTCTCTCCTGCCCTGAACAAGCCGCCTCCCTATACAATGCCTCCCTTACTTCTGCTCTGGACTCTGTTGCCCCAGCGATCACTATTCACACTCGCAGATCTACTCCTCAACCCTGGCATTCCAAATGCACCAGATACCTGCAAAAGTGTTCTCGAACTGCTGAGCGACAGTGGAGAAGATCACGCTCTAAGGCAGATTTTCTCCATTTCAAATTTATGCTCTCATCCTATAGTGCTGCGCTCTCCCTCTCTAAACAGTCATACTTTAAGAACCTCATCTCCTCTCAGTCCTCTAATCCCCAGCGTCTCTTCACTACTTTCAAATCCCTCCTTCGCCCACCCCCTCCTCGTCTCCCCTCCTTGCTCACTGCCCTTGACTTTGCTACCTATTTTACATCTAAAATTGATTCCATACGTCAGGACATCATATCCAATCAGTCCCCCAGCTCTCCACCTCCTCCTTTCCCTAGTCACCCCTCCCCATCAACTTTACCAACTCTAACATCCTTCTCCCCTGTATCTGGAGAGGAAGTCATGGCCCTCATCCGGTCCTCCCTCCCTTCCACCTCCCCCCTTGATCCCATCCCCTCCCGCCTCCTCCGCTTCCTCTCTCTCTCAGCCTGCTCCCATCTTGCCCACCTCATTAACCTCTCCCTCTCATCAGGCACTGTTCCTTCTGCATTCAAACATGCCCTTGTCTCCCCCATTCTTAAAAAACCTACCCTTGATCCTAACCTTCTTTCTAACTACCGTCCCATCTCTCTCCTCCCCTTTGCCTCCAAACTCCTTGAGCGGATTGTCTACAACCGCCTTACCACTTTTCTTTCCTCCCACTCCCTCCTTGACCCTTTTCAGTCTGGCTTCCGTTCTCTCCACTCCACTGAAACTGCCCTCACAAAAGTCAGCAATGACCTCCTTGCTGCCAAATCCCAAGGCCACTACTCTCTTCTCATTCTCCTTGATCTCTCTGCTGCTTTTGACACTGTGGACCACCCTCTCCTGCTGAATATCCTTCACTCCCTTGGTCTACGTGAAACTGCCCTCTCCTGGCTGTCATCCTACCTCTCTGACCGATCTTTTTCAGTTTCTTCTCACGACTCCTCTTCCCCTCCACAGCCTCTTACAGTAGGTGTTCCCCAAGGTTCTGTTCTTGGTCCTCTCCTATTCTCCCTCTATACTTCCTCTCTAGGTGAACTCATCAGCTCTTTTGACCTCCATTATCATCTCTATGCTGATGATACTCAAATCTACCTTTCCTCCCCTGATCTCTCCCCCTCTCTTCTGACTCGTATCTCCAACTGTCTCTCTGCTGTCTCTTCCTGGATGTCCCAGCGATTTCTTAAACTTAATATGTCTAAGACAGAGCTAATCATCTTCCCACCCTCCCACATCACCTCACTTCCCACTATTTCTTTATCAATTGATGGAATAACTATCTCATCTAGTCCCAAGGTGCGCTGTCTTGGAGTTATCCTGGACTCATCCCTCTCCTTCAAACCACATATCCAGAACCTTTCACAGTCCTGTCGTTTCCATCTCAAAAATATTTCTAAGATCAGACCCTATCTCACCCAGGATGCTACTAAAACCCTCATACACTCACTGGTCATCTCCAGATTGGACTATTGTAACCTCCTCCTATCTGGCCTCCCCAAATTCCATCTCTCTCCTCTCCAGTCTGTCCTCAATGCTGCTGCACGGCTTATCTTCCTCTCCAAACATTCTCTATCTGCCTCCCCTCTCCTACAAGCCCTACACTGGCTCCCCTTCCCTTTCAGAGTCCAATTTAAGGTTCTCACGCTCGCTCACAAAGCCCTCACCCAATCTTCTCCCATATACATCTCTGATCTCATCTCCCTTCACGCTCCTCTCCGCCCTCTTCGCTCAACTAATGCACGCCGCCTTTCATGCCAGCTGATTACTTCCTCCCACTCCCGCCTCCAAGATTTTGCCCGCACTGCTCCCCACCTCTGGAACTCTCTCCCACTCCGCATCAGACTCTCCACCTGTTTGCAATCCTTCAAACGGGCTCTCAAGACCCACTACTTCATCAAAGCCTTCCAGCTATCATTCTAACTCCTTGCTACATGCTCATTCGTCCCCATCTACCCCATCTGTGTCAACCCAGTTTGTCTTCCCCCACCTTTTTAGAATGTAAGCTCTCACGAGCAGGGCCATCTACCCTCTTGTGCTTCTCCTTACTATAGTGTCATTTACTTCTTACTCACCACTAGGGCACCTAACACTTGGTTGCTTATGCTCTGTTGCTTATCTGGGTGATATGGTCACTAATGTAGCAATATATATTATCCATGTCCTGTATTGTATTGTTCTGTAAGTCACTTGTATACAATTTGTTTTTGTACTTTGTAAGGCGCTGCGGAACACTTGTGGCGCCATATAAATAAATGCTAATAATAATAATAATAATAATAATAGCAGCTGCAAGCCCTTTTACCAATGGTAGTTACACCCATGTGACAAGGAAGATGGCCCCCTCAGCTCTGGGCCCTATAGTAGCTGCACCACTTACACCTATTTTAGTTACTCCCATGTGACAAGGAAGATTGGCCCCTCAGGTCTGGGCCCTATAGCAACTGCACCTTTTACACCTATGGTAGTTACACCCTTGTGACAAGGAACATGGACCCCTGAGCTCTGGGCCCTGTAGCAGCTGCCCACCTTGCACCTATGGTAGTTATACCCATGTGTCAGGGAAGATGGCCCCTCAGCTCTGGGCCCTATAGCAGCTGCACCCCTAACACCTATGGTAGTTACACCCATGTGACAAGAAAGACGGCCCCCTCAGTTCTGGGCCTTATAGCAGCTGCACCTCTGATACCTATGGTAGTTACTCCCATGTGACAAGGAAGTTGTGCCCATTCAGCTCTGGGGCCTATAGCAGCTGCACCCCTTACACCTATGGTTGTTACACCCATGTGACAAGGCATATGGGTCGCTCAGCTCTGGGCCCTATAGCAGCAGCACCTCTTGCACCTATGGTAGTTACACCCATGTGACAAGGAAGATGGGCCCCTCAGCTGTGGGCCCAATAGCAGCTGCACCCCTTACACCTATGGTAGTTACACCCATGTGACAAGAAAGACGGCCCCTCAGCTCTGGGCCCTATAGCAGCTGCACCTCTTACACATATGGTAGTTACACCCATGTGACAAGAAAGATGGCCCCTCAGCTCTGGGACCTATAGCAGCTGCACCTCTTACACATATGGTAGTTACACCCATGTGACAAGGAAGATGGTCCCTCAGCTCTGGGCCCTATAGCAGCTGCACCCCTTACAGCTATGGTAGTTACACCCATGTGACAAGGAAGATGGGCCCCTCAGCTCTGGGCCCAATAGCAGCTGCACCCCTTACACCTATGGTAATTACACCCATGTGACATGGAAGATGGGACCCTCAGCTCTGATCCCTATAGTAGCTGCACCCCCTATAATCTATGGTAGTTACACCTATGTGACAAGGAAGATGGCCCCTCAGCTCTGGGCCCTACAGCAGCTGCACCCCTTACACTTATGGTAGTTACACCCATGTGACAAGGAAGATGGGACCCTCAGCTCTGATCCCTATAGCAGCTGCACCCCCTATAATCTGTGGTAGTTACACCTATGTGACAAGGAAGTTGGCCCCTCAGCTCTGGGCCCTATAGCAGCTGTACCCCTTACACCTATGGTAGTTACACCCATGTGACAAGGAAGATGGGCCCCCTCAGCTCTGGGCCCTATAGCAGCTGCACCTCTTACACCTATGTTAGTTACACACATGTGACAAGGAAGATGGGCCCCCGCAGCTCTGGGCCCTTTAGCAGCTGCACCCCTTATTTCTATGGTAGTTACATCCATGTGACAAGGAAGATGGGGCTCAGCTCTAGGCCCTATAGCAGCTGCTCCTTTTACACCTATGGTAGTTACACCCATGTGACAAGGAAGATGGGCCCCCTCAGCTCTGGGCCCTATAGCAGCTGCACCCCTTACATCTATGGTAGTTACACCCATGAGACAAGGAAGATGGGGCTCAGTTCTGGGCTCTATAGCAGCTGCCCCTTTACACCTATTTTAGTTACACCCATGTGACAAGGAAGATTAGCCCCTCAGGTCTGGGCCCTATAGCAGCTGCACCTTTTACACCTATGGTAGTTACACCCATGTGACAAGGAACATGGACCCCTCAGCTCTGGGCCCTGTAGCAGCTGCCCCCCTTACACCTATGGTAGTTATACCCATGTGTCAGGGAAGATGGCCCCTCAGCTCTGGGCCCTATAGCAGCTGCACCCCTTACACCTATGGTAGTTACACCCATGTGACAAGAAAGATGGGCCCCTTAGTTCTGGGCCTTATAGCAGCTGCACCTCTGATACCTATGGTAGTTACACCCATGTGACAAGGAAGTTTGGCCCATTCAGCCCTGGGGCCTACAGCAGCTGGACCCCTTACACCTATGGTAGTTACACCCATGTGACAAGGCAGATGGGTCGCTCAGCTCTGGCCCCATAGCAGCAGCACCTCTTGCACCTATGGTAGTTACACCCATGTGACAAGGAAGATGGGCCCCTCAGCTCTGGGCCCTATAGCAGCTGCACCCCTTACACCTATGGTAGTTACACCCATGTGACAAGGAAGATGGCCCCCTCAGCTCTGGGCCCTATAGCAGCTGCACCTCTTACACATATGGGAGTTACACCCATGTGAGAAGAAAGACGGCCCCCTCAGCTCTGGGCCCTATAGCAGCTGCACCTCTTACACATATGGTAGTTACACCCATATGACAAGAAAGACGACCCCTCAGCTCTGGGCCCTATAGCAGCTGCACCTCTTACACATATGGTAGTTACACCCATGTGACAAGGATGATGGCCCCTCAGCTCTGGGCCCCATAGCAGCTGCCCTCTTACACCTATGGTAGTTATACCCATGTGACAACGAAGATGGGCCCTCAGCTCTGGGCCCTATAGCAGCTGCACATCTTACACCTATTGTAGTTACACCCATGTGACAAGGAAGATGGGCCCCCTCAGCTCTGGGCCCTATAGCAGCTGCACCCCTTACACCTATGGTAGTTACACCCATGTGACAAGGAAGATGGGGCTCAGTTCTGGGCTCTATAGCAGCTGCCCCTTTACACCTATGGTAGTTACACCAATGTGACAAGAAAGATGGGCCCTCAGCCCTGGGCCCTATAGCAGCTGCACCCCATACACCTATGGTAGTTACACCAATGTGATGAGGAAGATGGGCCCCTCAGCTCTGGGTCCTATAGCAGCTGCACCCTTACACCTATTGGTAGTTACATCCATGTGACAAGGAAGATGGGCCCCTCAGCTCTGGGCCCTATAGCAGCTGCACCCCTTTTACCAATGGTAGTTACACCCATGTGACAAGGAAGATGGGCCCCTCAGCTCTGGGCCCTATAGCAGCTGCACCCCTTACACCTATTTTAGTTACACCATGTGACAAGGAAGATTGGCCCCTCAGGTCTGGCCCCTATAGCAGCTGCACCTTTTACACCTATGGTAGTTACACCCATGTGACAAGGAACATGGACCCCTGAGCTCTGGGCCCTGTAGCAGCTGCCCCCTTACACCTATGGTAGTTATACCCATGTGTCAGGGAAGATGGCCCCTCAGCTCTGGGCCCTATAGCAGCTGCACCCCTTACACCTATGGTAGTTACACCCATGTGACAAGAAAGATGGGACCCTCAGCCCTGATCCCTATAGCAGCTGCACCCCTTACACATATGGTAGTTACACCCATGTGACAAGGAAGATGGGCCCCTCAGTTCTGGGCCCTATAGCAGCTGCACCTCTGATACCTATGGTAGTTGCACCCATGTGACAAGGAAGTTGGGCCCATTCAGCTCTGGGGCCTATAGCAGCTGCACCCCTTACACCTATGGTAGTTACACCCATGTGACAGGGCAGATGGGTCGCTCAGCTCTGGGCCCCATAGCAGCAGCACCTCTTGCACCTATGGTAGTTACACCCATGTGACAAGGAAGATGGCCCCTCAGCTCTGGGCCCTATAGCAGCTGCACCCCTTACACCTATGGTAGTTACACCCATGTGACATGGAAGATGGCCCCCTCAGCTCTGGGCCCTATAGCAGCTGCACCCCTTACACCTATGGTAGTTACACCCATGTGACAAGAAAGACAGCCCCCTCAGCTCTGGGCCCTCTAACAGCTGCACCTCTTACACATATGGTCGTTACACCCATGTGACAAGAAAGACGGCCCCTCAGCTCTGGTCCCTATAGCAGCTGCACCTCTTACACATATGGTAGTTTCACCCATGTGACAAGGAAGATGGCCCCTCAGCTCTGGGCCCTATAGCAGCTGCACCCCTTACACCTATGGTAGTTACACCCATGTGACAAGGAAGATGGGCCACTCAGCTCTGGGCCCTATAGCAGCTGCACCCCTTACACCTATGGTAATTACACCCATGTGACAAGGAAGATGGGACCCTCAGCTCTGATCCCTATAGCAGCTGCACCCCCTATAATCTATGGTAGTTACACCTATGTGACAAGGAAGATGGCCACTCAGCTCTGGGCCCTATAGCAGCTGTACCCCTTACACCTATGGTAGTTACACCCATGTGACAAGGAAGATGGGCCCCCTCAGCTCTGGGCCCTACAGCAGCTGCACCTCTTACACCTATGGTAGTTACACACATGTGACAAGGAAGATGGGCCCCCTCAGCTCTGGGCCCTTTAGCAGCTGCACCCCTTACACCTATTGTAGTTAAACCCATGTGACAAGGAAGATGTGCCCCTCAGATCTGGGCCCTATAGCAGCTGCCTCCTTACACATATGGTAGTTACACCCATATGACAAGGAAGATGGCCCCTCAGCTCTGAGCCCTATAGCAGCTGCACCCCTTACACCTATGGTAGTTACACCCATGTGACAAGGAAGATGGGCCCCTCAGCTCTGGGCCCTATAGCAGCTGCACCCCTTACACCTATGGTAGTTACACCCATGTGACAAGTATAATGGGCCCTCAGCTCTGGGCCCTATAGCAGCTGTACCCCTTACACCTATGGTAGTTACACCCATGTGACAAGGAAGATGGGCACCTCAGCTCTGGGCCCTATAGCAGCTGCACCCCTTACAGCTATGGTGGTTACACCCATGTGACAAGGAAGATGGGCCCTCAGCTCTGGGCCCTATAGCAGCTGTACCCCTTACACCTATGGTAGTTACACCTATGTGACAAGGAAGATGGGCCCCTCAGCTCTGGGCCCTATAGCAGCTGCACCCCTTACACCTATGGTAGTTACACCCATGTGACAAGGAAGATGGGCCCTAAGCTCTGGGCCCTATAGCAGCTGTACCCCTTACTCCTATGGTAGTTACACCCATGTGACAAGGAAGATGGGCCCCTCAGCTCTGGGCCCTATAGCAGCTGCACCCCTTACAGCTATGGTGGTTACACCCATGTGACAAGGAAGATGGGCCCTCAGCTCTGGGCCCTATAGCAGCTGTACCCCTTACACCTATGGTAGTTACACCCATGTGACAAGGAAGATGGCCCCCTCAGCTCTGGGCCCTATAGCAGCTGCACCTCTTACACCTATGGTAGTTACACCCATGTGACAAGGAAGATTGACGATAATAAAATGCACCTCTATATACCCCTGCCTGTATCTTCTAAAATCCTTCCTATAAACCTCTAAGGATGATGCTAATTTGCGTACGAGTCCTACAATAAATAGAGACTCCAGACTCAGAACATGTGGTTCCGAAGCACAATGTATTATTCAAGTAAAAGTACAGTCACTTACACGCTATGATCTGTGTACAATTTAGCGCAAAGGAATTATACAGACCCAAATACAGTATACATACGCAGCGCCTCTGGACCAGATCCCGGCATTCAGAAAGAAAACCTCCGTCAATCAGCATTCAGCAAGAAGACTAAAGACCCAGTGTTTGAGCACACATGTTTATACCCCCCAGAATAGACAGGACAATAGAGAAGTTTCTTGCTTATGCCATTGGTTCCCAGGGGAGAAGCATATGTTACAGTGCATTTTACAGGCTGGTTCAAATAGACTCGCCCAGTCTCTAACAACTGAGGGTCTTTTCCCTCCTGCCTCCCCATGCTGCATGCTAACAGTTGTTCCTAAAATATACATTTTGTTGCTTGTAGTCTCTGCGGTCCATAAGTTGGGAATGCATGATGCGATCTCCACACCGATAGTACCGGAATTCTGTTGAAAGAGTACGCATCAGTTCCAAAGCAAACACGGCTGTCTTAACAAGTATAGAACCTTAGTTATCAAATATCTTTATTTCTCAGCATTTAAACTAACTGAACCAACTTAAATCATATACTTTAAAGCTTATTAAACCTTATGTGTGATTATGTAATGTGTGAGTATTCGGGGTTTGATATAAAGACGTATTAATGTGTGTATGAGGAAGGGTGCACTTAACTCTCACTAAGTGAACATCTTAGCAGTGTGACATGCTGAGCCAGATAGTTCCACATGCCCACTCTGTCAGCAGTCCCCCCCACCTGTCCCAGGCTTCAAAAGAAAAAAAACCTCTTTATTCTCCCAGTCTCTTGTGTGAAATGCAAATAGCCCAGCTACAAGAGACAGACCTAAGATGACACTCTAGTCTTTGAAATCATGTCATTGCAGGAAGCTTGCTAATGTAAGGTGTGTATTCTAGCTGGACCACCTGGAGTGGGAGCAGACGTTTTCCAGGAAGCTTATCTACACAAGCTAGTTGTCACTTGGTCATTTGCTTTATTCAGCTAATGCAATCAATTTTGGCATACTGTAAAGCCATTTCTGAAATATATATCCTTTATAATACATAAAGTAATGAAATGGGCTTTTGGTGAATCGCCGTAACCTATGGTGATGGTCACAGATGTATTCGCATGATGCTAATAGTATTATCACCACATGTACTAAAGTGTGAGTTTATCTAAAATGGCCCTTAGGCGGCCATTTCGCAAAATGGCGTCTTGCGGCCAGTCGCAAGATGGTGTCGCTGCGAATCAATTTTAAACTTATCTTGTCTCAGCCAATAATCCAGTTTTGACAAGATGACCCCCTCAGCTCTGGGCCCTATAGCAGCTGCACCCCTTACACCTATGGTAGTTACACCCATGTGACAAGGAAGATGGCTCCTCAGCTCTGGGCACTATAGCAGCTGCTCCCTTACACCTATGGTAGTTACACCCATGTGACAAGGAAGATGGCCCTCAGCTCTGGGTCCTATAGCAGCTTCCCCCTTACACCTATGGTAGTTACACCCATGTGACAAGGAAGATGGCTCCCACAGCTATGGGCCCTATAGCAGCTGCACCCCTTATACCTATGGTAATTACACCCATGTGACAAGGAAGATGGCCCCCTCAGCTCTGTGCCCTATTGCAGCTGCACCCCTTACACCTATGGTAGTTACACCCATGGTAGCAACTGTCAAATCTGGATAATTGGCTGAGACAGAATCAGTTTAAAATTAGATTGGAACGATGCCATCTTGCAAATGGCCACAAGACACCATCTTAAAAATGAGATCTGCACAACGCCATTTTACGACTGGCCGCCCAGCGCCATTTTAGAGAAACTCACACTTAAGTACATACGGCAAAGCTATACGGCAAAGCATATTTCACCATACACCATACACACATTAAAATACACACATTACCGAATGCATAATACACCGTATATGGACGTTGTTTATTAGCTTCATGCATACGCATCTTCCCTAAGTTAAAAGTCCTCGCTACATAAATCCAACTAGCATCTTTTCCCAAACCCCTAATACTTACACACTGCACACTCACATAAAAGGTTCCATAGCTTCAAAGTGTAATATTCAGGGTTTATTCATTTATTATTAATGTATTGAAATAAAAACTATTGTATATCTAAGGTTTAGTACATGATAACCAAACCGTGTTTGGTGTTGTACTGATCTACTCTGTCTCAACAGCTTTCTGGTGTCATCCGTTAGAAGATCGCAACATGCGTTCGCAACTTATCGACTGTAGAGAGTTAAAACACTAAAATGTACTATGTAATGTTAGCAGCTTAGATTTGCATGCGGCGGGAAAAAAGAGACAAATGGCTGTTGGAGACTGACCTGTGTCCATTTGAATCGACCTGTTAAATGTCCTGTAACAGAAGCACCGTGATGGAGAACCAATGGAATTATGCCAAACTTGCCTATTGTATTGCTTATCCCTCTAATGGTATATATGTGCGTTCAGACCCCAATCTGGAGTCTTCTTGCTGATGCTGTTGACGGAGGTTTCTTGTTGACGCCGGGAACTGGTCCCAGAGCGCGTGCGTATTTAATAGCTGTACCTTGGGTCTGTATGATTTCTTTGCACTAAATTGTCTTTAGATCACAGCGTGTAACCTACAGTACTGTTTTTATGTTGAATAATAACCTTTGTGCGTTGGAAACACATTTCAAAGTCTGAAGGCATTTATTTACTGTATGACTGCGTATGCAAATAGCGTCAATTCTAGAAGGTATAGGCAGGATTTAGAAGGTTAAAGGCAGGAGCGTATAGAGATTTAAATCCAGTATCGTTAGTTGGGGGGTTGCAGTGTTAATCTCGCAACCGGTCTGTAACACTCATTATCGAACTCTCAGCAAAAGGGTGGATGCGCCTGGCAGGAGAACGCATTGTGTGTTCGGAATCTGTTACTACTGTACCGTTGTTTCTGAGAGTGCGCTACCAGTTACTGTGACTTTAGGAGCACTGATTGAGAATCCAGGGGTGGGGGAGGAAAAAGTTTGTTTTCCTTCGTCGATAGGTTGTTTTTCTGTTTTATTTTGTGTGTTAAAAAGGGGGTGTCGCATTATTGCGTACACGGCTGGGTTGCATTTTTGCGTACGCGGCTGAGTGTAAGTCATAATATGGTTGTGTACTAGTCGCATTATTGTGTATGCGACTAGTCGCACAATAGCGTATATGTATTTCCGCTCTTGCTGCCACATGTTTTAAACAAAGCCGTTGAGATTACATTATCAATTGTTGCCAATAACTGGGTTAACATGTATTTTTCTGCACAGGAAAAAAGTGTGTAACAGTGAGTGTTTGTTTAGGGTGTAACACAGGGCCTAAATGTTAAGGGTATCGTAGGACCCTTAAGTACTAGGCGTAACGAGCGGCCTAGTGACTCGGTAGCAGCTTACCATTTACTTTACACAAAGCAAGTGTATGGGTTGTTATTTTTGTTAGGGTTCGGCTCTCAGTGTGATTACAGTATTCAGTAATCGGTTAGGCTTATTTGAGCACTATCATTGAACCACATAGTTTTGGGCTAAACTGTGATTGTGAACTGGTGAGAGGGTGGATGAAATCAACTGGAAAACAAAGGGTATATATTGCCCCCTAGCGGTTGAAACGTAGTCAAAAAGGGATTTCTGCATGGGAGCAGCTTTTCTTACATAGGTGAGTGGAGGCGTCTAGAGGTCTTCCATAGGGTTTGGTGGATACATCATTTTTCCAAGACGTCCGCAGGTAAGTGAAAATATCTTGACTGTCTTTCACCAGTTTAAATCTTTATTAAAAAACGTAGGGGTTGTCCCAGGATGGGAGCCACGCAAACAGTAGAGATGTTAGACAATGATGTGCTGCTAATGAAAGCGCCGCTTGGATCAGCCCATCGTATTATGCGTACTGTGATGTATGGTTTAAGATGACGATGAAGAGTGTTAGACCGTTTCCCAGAATTGGTAGCTTTGATAAGGATGTATTGAACAATGTCCGAGATCACATCAGTCTTGTGCGTTCTCGAGTGAAATAGGTAAAATATAACGAATGTTTAAAATTATGGCAGCATGAAGGGGATGCGTGGCTTAAAGGTGTGCAAGCGACGCCAACTAGCTTTGCGAATGCATTACCAGAGAGTACACCCGCAGCGCTAAATTGCAATACGTGTGAGCCGTGAAATGGCGCGCACATGCAGCAAGTTAGCGTTGTGGAAGGTATTGCCAGTAGTTCACGTGCACCACCGCCGCCCTATGTGGATGGTGGTGCAGGTACAGTTATTGAAAAAACCCATAAAAATGTAACAAGTAATTTGTACCCTCTCTTAAATGACCATAAGGAAAATGTTTATGATGTGGATGATGAGCCTATTGTCATGTCTGCCATTTCCCATGCTGTGCAGATGATAGATGCTCCACCACGACAATCACAATTGGTGCCGCCATCTACATCAGTGATAGTACAGGAAATGTTAACATCCACTGCACCCGTAGAGGAAGTTGTTAACCCTGTACGTAGCAGTAGTAGACTGAATCCCCAGCCAGGTAACAAGGTCAAAAGTAGCAGTGCGGCCGGTCTGCATCCCATCTGGACAATAACTGTTCCGAATGGGAATGCGGATGCGAATGGAGTAGTGCCCACAAGGGAAGTAGTATTGCATTGTCCTTGGACAAGAGAGGAGCTAAATTCCATAATAAATGATTTCCCCGATCCCAAAAAGGAATTAGCCAAATGTCAAAGATTTTTGAGAAATTTGGGTAGCTCTCGTGAGCCAACCAACAAAGATTGGCGAGTGGTGTTAAGGGCCTGTCTACCACGCAATATCGACGTGACAAAATTTATCACGGATTGTGTATTGGATGGTGACGTTCCCTTAACAGACAAAATTAATCAAGGTAACATTTCCCGCATTGTAACTCAATTGGGTGTATATTTTCCAGTAGTAGTTAACTGGAACAAAATCTTCACCATAAAACAAAAAGAGAGTGAATCTGCAGAAGATTATTGTGACCGGGCTCTTCAAGCTATCACTCAGTACACTGGGTTAGAAGATATTAAAGATAGCACTCACCACAGGGGAATGATTGTCACTGTACTCATGGATGGTCTTAAAGAGAACCTAAAGACCAGGGTTCAGACCTCACAGCCTGGCTGGAGGGTAGCCACAGTAGACACCCTCATAGAATCCGCAATTGAACATGACAAGAACATCTCTAAAAAGAGAGAGACCCAGAGCGAGAATCTAATGGCTGTCTATACTCAAGCTCTAGAAGGAATGATGGTAACATCACAGCCAGCAGACACACTTGCATCCACACCTGCACTTGAACAGTTACACATCCTCAATAATCCTACACCACCGCAAACACAGCCCTACCCCACTTATCACACACAACCACAATTCACGTACTATCCACAAACCCCATATCTCCCACAATATCCTCTCCCTCAATATCCTTACCCATACCCACCACCTTTCCCTTCTGCTCAACCCACACAACAATCCTTTCATCCACCCCACCCACAAAAATGTTTTAATTGCAACCAGCCAGGACATCTAAGTAAGAACTGTATGGCAAAGAGGGTAGGAGCCCCTAACCAGGGAAGTACCTGGATATCCCCATAAAGGATATACACAGAGAACAGCAAATGTCCAACAGGCAACAGCTCCAATTGTGGCCGTTAATGCTTTATTGGAGAGTGGGAGCCAACGCTAGTGGTTGGGTCATACCTATGGTCTACAGATAGATAGGTTGATGGGAAGTACTAGGAAAAAAACTGGTAGTGGTAATTAATATAACTGATACCCAATTTCTGTTCTGCTTTCTTCTCTGTGTCATAACACCCTGACTGTCAGTACCTATTTGCTTTCACATAAGGGGAGGTGTACACCACACATGGACACGAGTGACCCATGGGTTCATAGACAACCCCAGTATCTTCTCCCAGGCCTTATACGACTGTTTACAATCTTTTCAACCTGCCAATGGATCTGTTCTGATACAATATGTGGACGATTTATTGTTGTGCCCTGTTTAATTTATGCCATGTTTAAATTATACTAAACTGTAGTGCTTCATCTCTCACACACAGGACACAAGGTTGCTAAGGACAAATTGCAGCCATGCCAGGCTAAGGTCAAGTACTTGGGAAACTGTCCAAACCCAGGGGCGAAGACACTACATAGAGCAGTAGCTATTAATAACAGGGTTTAATTGTACAGAAGGTTGAATGCATATACGGTATCCCCAGAGTATTGGGATTCTAATTTCACAGGTGATGTCTTTAAAAACAAACATGTGTAAGTTGGTGGGTATTAACAATATCAAGATCACCCCAGACCATCTCTTTTTTATTATCTGTCCCCCTTTGAGGCAGCCTCATGTGAAAATATGATAATGAGGTTACTGTGCAGTGTCTCACATAGATGAGTAAGAACAACTGAAATTGAAAATGTTATTGTCTAACATGTCTGATGCAAACTGTCATGATGTAAAACCTGGAGAATTTGTTATGATCCAAATTTTTTTACGCACAGGTTGTTTGACTGATCGTTGGGAGGGTCCATATCAGGTGTTGCTGACGAGTACCACATCTTTGAAGGTGGCCGAGAGAGATACCTGGGTCCATTTCACTCACTGCAAAAAGGTCAAATAACCGGTGGAGAAACAAGGCGGAGACAAGGCTGATAACGTGGACCTGTCGATCGCGAGCTTGTTTCGGGAGGATTAAAAGGTTGTAGTGAGATACCTGAGCTAAAGAAATTTGCAGGTCCTTGCTGCGGCAATGGACTGGTCTGCTGTGTTCATTTTCATGTTCTCTTGCAGAGTTTCCATCATCCTGGTTTGTTTGGGGATATCTGGTTCCTGTGACGGGGACCGATAGAGGAGATGGGAGCTGATGGCAGTGCTGATGGAGTGGAGTCAGGAGGAGTGCTATGCCAATCAGGGGAGTGTCTGACCAATCTTAGTACTGTAATTGTTAAGAGATATGACCCTCATACATGGTGAAATGCTTGTTATTCATAAAAACACACCATCACCATATCTTCACACACAGTATGAACACAAAGGCAAAATAAATATGATACCTGGTGATGTGCATAATAACACAGTTAGTTAGTGAGACAACTGGCTTTCAAGTTTTAGTAGCATTGGATCCCACCAGGATCGCTCGGGGTACACTAAATTTTAGATATATCCAAGAACTTGCTAAATTAATAGATAATATCACCGAGATATATGATAACACAATGAGGTATACAGGTAGGGAGTTGCAAGCATACAAGAAAGAAATGGTGCAACACAGACTAGTCTTAAATTACTTAACAGCTGTCACTGGAGGGTACTGCGTAACTTTGGCTATCCAATTTGGAGTGAAGTGTTGCACTTATGTCACGAATGATACCAGCGACACCAAGGAGGTGATCGACCGGAAGATGGATGAAATTCTGCAGCTAAAATGGGAATTTCGAAAGTACCATAATTCTTCAGTGGCTGAAGTGGAGGAGAAGGTAGAGGAATGGGTTTCATGGTTGAACCCAGTGAAATGGTTCTCAGGTCTAGGAGAGTGGGACCAGGTAATGAGTATAGGTAAACTCCTGATCCTTATACTGGCTGTCATCACAGTAATTGGCATATGTGTCAGGTGTGTTCCTACTGTGTTGTGCAGTGCAGGACAGTAATGTAAATAGAGACATGTGCTCTGTGTGCAGGCTGGTCAGCTGACTGGAAAAAGCCAATAAGCACTATTTTCTCACACCCGGGTCAAATATCCCGGGTCTGTACCATTTAAGAGCCAAATAACCCAGGTCCGACCCGTTTTTAACCCTTCTTTTAACCTGGGTTGAAATACCGGGTCTATCGACCCGGGTTATTCATTTTGGTGCACTTTAAAATCTGGTCGACCCGGCAAATACCCGGGAATAACCCGGGTTATTTTGGCGATGTGAAAGGGGTAATAGTGTATTGTGTGTCATATATCCAGCATATACAGGACCAGTGATCACAGTAACCCATTATATGTGTCATACATAGTGTATTGTGTGTCATATATCCAGCATATACAGGACCAGTGAACACAGGTACCCATTATATGTGTCATACATAGTGTATTGTGTGTCATATATCCCACGAATACAGGACCAGTGATCACAGTAACCCATTATTTGTGTCATACATAGTGTATTGTGTGTCATAATTCCAGCATATACAGGACCAGTGATCACAGTAACCCATTATTTGTGTCATACATAGTGTATTGTGTGTCATAATTCCAGCATATACAGGACCAGTGATCACAGTAACCCATTATATGTGTCATACATAGTGTATTGTGTGTCATAATTCCAGCATATACAGGACCAGTGATCACAGTAACCCATTATATGTGTCATACATAGTGTATTGTGTGTCATAATTCCAGCATATACAGGACCAGCGATCACAGTAACCCATTATATGTGTCATACATAGTGTATTGTGTGTCATAATTCCAGCATATACAGGATCAGCGATCACAGTAACCCATTATATGTGTCATACATAGTGTATTGTGTGTCATAATTCCAGCATATACAGGACCAGTGATCACAGTAACCCATTATATGTGTCATACATAGTGTATTGTGTGTCATATATCCAGCATATACAGGACCAGTGATCACAGTAACCCATTATATGTGTCATACATAGTGTATTGTGTGTCATAATTCCAGCATATACAGGACCAGTGATCACAGTAACCCATTATATGTGTCATACATAGTGTATTGTGTGTCATAATTCCAGCATATAAAGGACCAGCGATCACAGTAACCCATTATATGTGTCAAACATGGTGTATTGTGTGTCATAATTCCAGCATATACAGGACCAGTGATCACAGTAACCCATTATATGTGTCATACATAGTGTATTGTGTGTCATATATCCAGCATATACAGGACCAGTGATCACAGTTACCCATTATAGGTATCATACATAGTGTATTGTGTGTCATATATCCAACAAATACAGGACCAGTGATCACAGTAACCCATTGAATGTGTCACACATAGTGAATTGTGTGTCATAACTCCAGCATATACAGGACCAGCGATCACAGTAACCCATTATATGTGTCATACATAGTGTATTGTGTGTCATAATTCCAGCATATACTGGACCAGTGATCACAGTAACCCATTATATGTGTCATACATAGTGTATTGTGTGTCATATATCCAGCATATACAGGACCAGTGATCACAGTTACCCATTATATGTGTCATACATAGTGTATTGTGTGTCATAATTCCAGCATATACAGGACCAGTGATCACAGTAACCCATTATATGTGTCATACATAGTGTATTGTGTGTCATATATCCAGCATATACAGGATCAGTGATCACAGTTACCCATTATATGTGTCATACATAGTGTATTGTGTGTCATATATCCAATGAATACAGGACCAGTGATCACAGAAACCCATTATTTGTGTCATACATAGTGTATTGTGTGTCATAATTCCAGCATAAATAGGACCAGTGATCACAGTAACCCATTATTTGTGTCATACATGGTGTACTGTGTGTCATAATTCCAGCATATACTGGACCAGCGATCACAGTAACCCATTATATGTGTCATACATAGTGTATTGTGTGTCATAATTCCAGCATATACAGGACCAGCGATCACAGTAACCCATTATATGTGTCATACATAGGTTATTGTGTGTCATAATTCCAGCATATACAGTACCAGTGATCACAGTAACCCATTATATGTGTCATACATAGTGTATGGTGTGTCATATATCCAGCATATACAGGACCAGTGATCACAGTAACCCATTATATGTGTCATACATAGTGTATTGTGTGTCATATATCCAACAAATACAGGACCAGTGATCACATTAACCCATTATATGTGTCACACATAGTGTATTGTGTGTCATAACTCCAGCATATACAGGACCAACGATCACAGTAACCCATTATATGTGTCATACATAGTGTATTGTGTGTCATAATTCCAGCATATTCTGGACCAGTGATCACAGTAACCCATTATATGTGTCATACATAGTGTATTGTGTGTCATATATCCAGCATATACAGGACCAGTGATCACAGTAACCCATTATATGTGTCATACATAGTGTATTGTGTGTCATAATTCCAGCATATACAGGACCAGTGATCACAGTTACCCATTATATGTGTCATACATAGTGTATTGTGTGTCATAATTCCAACACATACAGGACCAGTGATCACAGTAACCCATTATTTGTGTCATACATAGTGTATTGTGTGTCATAATTCCAGCATATACAGGACCAGCGATCACAGTAACCCATTATATGTGTCATACATAGTGTATTGTGTGTCATAATTCCAGCATATACAGGACCAGTGATCACAGTAACCCATTATATGTGTCATACATAGTGTATTGTGTGTCATAATTCCAGCATATACAGGACCAGTGATCACAGTAACCCATTATGTGTGTTATACATAGTGTATTGTATGTCATAATTCCAGCATATACAGGACCAGCGATCACAGTAACCCATTAAATGTGTCATACATAGTGTATTGTGTGTCATAATTCCCGCATATACAGGACCAGCGATCACTTTAACAAATTTTATGTGTCATACATAGTGTATTGTGTGTCATAATTCCAGCATATACTGGACCAGTGATCACAGTAACCAATTATATGTGTCATACATAGTGTATTGTGTGTCATATATCCAGCATATACAGGACCAGTGATCACAGTTACCCATTATATGTGTCATATATAGTGTATTGTGTGTCATAATTCCAACATATACAGGACCAGTGATCACAGTAACCCATTATTTGTGTCATACATAGTGTATTGTGTGTCATAATTCCAGCATATACAGGACCAGTGATCACAGTAACCCATTATATGTGTCATACATAGTGTATTGTGTGTCATAATTCCAGCATATACAGGACCAGCGATCACAGTAACCCATTAAATGTGTCATACATAGTGTATTGTGTGTCATAATTCCCGCATATACAGGACCAGCGATCACAGTAACCCATTATATGTGTCATACATAGTGTATTGTGTGTCATAATTACAGCATATACTGGACCAGTGATCACAGTAACCCATTATATGTGTCATACATAGTGTATTGTGTGTCATATATCCAGCATATACAGGACCAGTGATCACAGTTACCCATTATATGTGTCATACATAGTGTATTGTGTGTCATAATTCCAGCATATACAGGACCAGTGATCACAGTAACCCATTATATGTGTCATACATAGTGTATTGTGTGTCATAATTCCAGCATATACTGGACCAGTGATCACAGTCACCCATTATATGTGTCATACATAGTGTATTGTGTGTCATATATCCAGCATATACAGGACCAGTGATCACAGTTACCCATTATATGTGTCATACATAGTGTATTGTGTGTCATAATTCCAGCATATACAGGACAAGTGATCACAGTAACCCATTATATGTGTCATACATAGTGTATTGTGTGTCATATATCCAGCATATACAGGATCAGTGATCACAGTTACCCATTATATGTGTCATACATAGTGTATTGTGTGTCATATATCCAATGAATACAGGACCAGTGATCACAGAAACCCATTATTTGTGTCATACATAGTGTATTGTGTGTCATAATTCCAGCATAAATAGGACCAGTGATCACAGTAACCCATTATTTGTGGCATACATAGTGTATTGTGTGTCATAATTCCAGCATATACTGGACCAGCGATCACAGTAACCCATTATATGTGTCATACATAGTGTATTGTGTGTCATAATTCCAGCATATACAGGACCAGCGATCACAGTAACCCATTATATGTGTCATACATAGCGTATTGTGTGTCATAATTCCAGCATATACAGGACCAGTGATCACAGTAACCCATTATATGTGTCATACATAGTGTATGGTGTGTCATATATCCAGCATATACAGGACCAGTGATCACAGTAACCCATTATATGTGTCATACATTGTGTAATGTGTGTCATAATTCCAGCATATACAGGACCAGTGATCACAGTAACCCATTATATGTGTCATACATAGTGTATTGTGTGTCATAATTCCAGCATATACTGGACCAGTGATCACAGTAACCCATTATATGTGTCATACATAGTGTATTGTGTGTCATAATTCCAGCATATACAGGACCAGTGATCACAGTAACCCATTATATGTGTCATACATAGTGTATTGTGTGTCATATATCCAGCATATACAGGACCAGTGATCACAGTTACCCATTATATGTGTCATACATAGTGTATTGTGTGTCATATATCCAACAAATACAGGACCAGTGATCACATTAACCCATTATATGTGTCACACATAGTGTATTGTGTGTCATATATCCAGCATATACAGGACCAACGATTACAGTAACCCATTATATGTGTCATACATAGTGTATTGTGTGTCATAATTCCAGCATATACTGGACCAGTGATCACAGTAACCCATTATATGTGTCATACATAGTGTATTGTGTGTCATATATCCAGCATATACAGGACCTGTGATCACAGTAACCCATTATATGTGTCATACATAGTGTATTGTATGTCATAATTCCAGCATATACAGGACCAGTGATCACGGTTACCCATTATATGTGTCATACATAGAGTATTGTGTGTCATAATTCCAACACATACAGGACCAGTGATCACAGTAACCCATTATTTGTGTCATACATAGTGTATTGTGTGTCATAATTCCAGCATATACAGGACCAGTGATCACAGTAACCCATTATATGTGTCATACATAGTGTATTGTGTGTCATAATTCCAGCATATACAGGACCAGTGATCACAGTAACCCATTATGTGTGTTATACATAGTGTATTGTATGTCATAATTCCAGCATATACAGGACCAGCGATCACAGTAACCCATTAAATGTGTCATACATAGTGTATTGTGTGTCATAATTCCCGCATACACAGGACCAGCGATCACTGTAACCCATTTTATGTGTCATACATAGTGTATTGTGTGTCATAATTCCAGCATATACTGGACCAGTGATCACAGTAACCAATTATATGTGTCATACATAGTGTATTGTGTGTCATAATTCCAGCATATACAGGACCAGTGATCACAGTAACCCATTATTTGTGTCATACATAGTTTATTGTGTGTCATAATTCCAGCATATACAGGACCAGTTATCACAGTAACCCATTATATGTGTCATACATAGTGTATTGTGTGTCATATATCCAGCATATACAGGACCAGTGATCACAGTAACCCATTATATGTGTCATACATAGTGTATTGTGTGTCATAATTCCAGCATATACTGGACCAGTGATCACAGTAACCCATTATATGTGTCATACATAGTGTATTGTGTGTCATAATTCCAGCATATACAGGACCAGTGATCACAGTAACCCATTATATGTGTCATACATAGTGTATTGTGTGTCATAATTCCAGCATATACTGGACCAGCGATCACAGTAACCCATTATATGTGTCATACATAGTGTATTGTGTGTCATAATTCCTGCATATACAGGACCTGCGATCACAGTAACCCATTATATGTGTCATACATAGTGTATTGTGTGTCATAATTCCAGCATATACAGGACCAGCGATCACTGTAACCCATTATATGTGTCATACATAGTGTATTGTGTGTCATAATTCCATTATATACAGGACCAGTGATCACAGTAACCCATTATATGTGTCATACATAGTGTATTGTGTGTCATAATTCCAGCATATACAGGACCAGCGATCACAGTAACCCATTATATGTGTCATACATAGTGTATTGTGTGTCATAATTTCAGCATATACAGGACCTGCGATCACAGTAACCCATTATATGTGTCATACATAGTGTATTGTGTGTCATAATTCCAGCATATACAGGACCAGCGATCACAGTAACCCATTATATGTGTCATACATAGTGTATTGTGTGTCATAATTCCAGCATATACAGGACCTGCGATCACAGTAACCCATTATATGTGTCATACATAGTGTATTGTGTGTCATAATTCCAGCATATACAGGACCAGCGATCACTGTAACCCATTATATGTGTCATACCTAGTGTATTGTGTGTCATAATTCCAGCATATACAGGACAAGCGATCACAGTAACCCATTATATGTGTCATACATAGTGTATTGTGTTTCATAAATCCAGCATATACAGGACCAGCGATGACAGTAACCCATTATATGTGTCATACATAGTGTATTGTGTGTCATATATCCAGCATATACAGGACCAGCGATCACAGTAACCCATTATATGTGTCATATATAGTGTATTGTGTGTCATAATTCCAGCATATACAGGACCAGTGATCACAGTAACCCATTATATGTGTCATACATAGTGTATTGTATTTCATAAATCCAGCATATACAGGACCAGCGATGACAGTAACCCATTTTATGTGTCATACATAGTGTATTCTGTGTCATAATTCCAGCATATACAGGACCAGCGATCACAATAACCCATTATATGTGTCATATATAGTGTATTGTGTGTCATATATCCAGCATATACAGGACCAGAGATCACAGTAACCCATTATATGTGTCATACATAGTGTATTGTGTGTCATAATTCCAGCATATACAGGACCAGCGATCACAGTAACCCATTATATGTGTCATACATAATGTATAGTGTGTCATAATTCCAGCATATACAGGACCAGTGATCACAGTAACCCATTATATGTGTTATACATAGTGTATTGTGTGTCATTATTCCAGCATATACAGGACCAGTGATCACAGTAACCCATTATATGTGTCATACATAGTGTAGTGTGTGTCATAATTCCAGCATATACAGGACCAGCGATCACAGTAACCCATTATATGTGTTATACATAGTGTATTGTGTGTCATTATTCCAGCATATACAGGACCAGTGATCACAGTAACCCATTATATGTGTCATACATAGTGTAGTGTGTGTCATAATTCCAGCATATACAGGACCAGCGATCACAGTAACCCATTATATGTGTCATACATAGTGTATTGTGTGTCATAAATCCAGCATATACAGGACCAGCGATCACAGTAACCCATTATATGTGTCATACATAGTGTATCGTGTGTCATAATTACAGCATATACAGGACCAGTGATCACAGTAACCCATTATATGTGTCATACATAGTGTATTGTGTGTCATAATTCCAGCATATACAGGACCAGTGATTACAGTAACCCATTGTATGTGTCATACATAGTGTATTGTGTGTAATAATTCCAGCATATAAAGGACCAGTGATCACAGTAACCCATTATATGTGTTATACATAGTATAGTGTGTGTCATAATTCCAGCATATACAGGACCAGTGATCACAGTAACCCATTATATGCGTCATACATAGTGTAGTGTGTGTCATAATTCCAGCATATACAGGACCAGCGATCACAGTAACCCATTATATGTGTCATACATAGTGTATTGTGTGTCATAATTACAGCATATACAGGACCAGTGATCACAGTAACCCATTATATGTGTCATACATAGAGTATTGTGTGTCATAATTCCAGCATATACAGGGCCAGTGATCACTGTAACCCATTATATGTGTCATACATAGTGTATTGTGTGTCATAATTCCAGCATATACAGGACCAGTGATCACAGTAACCCATTATATGTGTCATACATAGTGTATTGTGTGTCATAATTACAGCATATACAGGACCAGTGATCACAGTAACCCATTATATGTGTCATACATAGAATATTGTGTCATAATTCCAGCATATACAGGACCAGTGATCACAGTAACCCATTATATGTGTCATACATAGTGTATTGTGTGTCATAATTACAGCATATACAGGACCAGTGATCACAGTAACCCATTATATGTGTTATACATAGTGTATTGTATGTCATAATTACAGCATATACAGGACCAGTGATCACAGTAACCCATTATATGTGTCATACATAGAATATTGTGTGTCATAATTCCAGCATATACAGGACCAGTGATCACAGTAACCCATTATATGTGTCATACATAGTGTATTGTGTGTCATAATTCCTGCATATACAGGACCAGCGATCACAGTAACCCATTATATGTGTCATACATAGTGTATTGTGTGTCATAATTCCTGCATATACAGGACCAGCGATCACAGTAACCCATTATATGTGTCATACATAGTGTATTGTGTGTCATAATTCCAGCATATACAGGACCAGCGATCACTGTAACCCATTATATGTGTCATACATAGTGTATTGTGTGTCATAATTCCAGCATATACAGGACCAGCGATCACAGTAACCCATTATATGTGTCATACATAGTGTATTGTGTGTCATATATCCAACATATACAGTACCAGCAATCACAGTAACCCATTATATGTGTCATACATAGTGTATTGTGTGTCATAATTCCTGCATATACAGGACCAGCGATCATAGTAACCCATTATATGTGTCATACATAGTGTATTGTGTGTCATAATTCCAGCATATACAGGACCAGTGATCACAGTAACCCAATATATGTGTCATACGTAGTGTATTGTGTGTCATAATTCCAGCTTATACTGGACCAGCGATCACAGTAACCCATTATATATGTCATACATAGTGTATTGTGTGTCATAATTCCAGCATATACAGGACCAGTGATCAGAGTATCTTATTATATGTGTCATACATAGTGTATGGTGTGTCATATATCCAACATATACAGGACCAGTGATCACAGTAACCCATTATATGTGACATACATAGTGTATTGTGTGTCATAATTCCAGCATATACAGTACCAGTGATCACAGTAACCATTATATGTGTCATACATAGTGTATTGTGTGTCATAATTCCAGCATATACAGGACCAGTGATCACAGTAACCCATTATATGTGTCATACATAGTGTATTGTGTGTCATAATTTCAGCATATACAGGACCAGCGATCACAGTAACTCATTATATGTGTCATACATAGTGTATTGTGTGTCATAATCCCAGCATACACAGGACCAGCGATCACAGTAACCCATTATATGTGACATACATAGTGTATTGTGTGTCATAATTCCAGCATATACAGTACCAGTGATCACAGTAACCACTATATGTGTCATACATAGTGTATTGTGTGTCATAATTCCAGCATATACAGGACCAGTGATCACAGTAACCCATTATATGTGTCATACATAGTGTATTGTGTGTCATAATTCCAGCATATACAGGACCAGCGATCACAGTAACCCATTATATGTGTCATACATAGTGTATTGTGTGTGATAATTCCAGCATATACAGGACCAGCGATCACAGTAACCCATTATATGTGTCATACTTAGTGTATTGTGTTTCATAATTCCAGCATATACAGGACCAGCGATCACAGTAACACTTTATATGTGTCATACATAGTGTATTGTGTGTCATAATTCCAGCATACACAGGACCAGTGATCACAGTAACCCATTATATGTGTCATACATAGTGTATTGTGTGTCATAATTCCAGCATATACAGGACCAGTGATCACAGTAACCCATTATATGTGTCATACATAGTGTATTGTGTGTCATAATTCCAGCATATACAGGACCATTGATCACAGTAACCCATTATATGTGTCTTACATAGTGTATTGTGTGTCATAATTCCAGCATATACAGGACCAGTGATCACAGTAACCCATTATATGTGTCATACATAGTGTATTGTGTGTCATATATCCAGCAAATACAGGACCAGTGATCACAGTTACCCATTATATGTGTCATACATAGTGTATTGTGTGTCATATATCCAATGAATACAGGACCAGTGATCACAGAAACCCATTATTTGTGTCATACATAGTGTATTGTGTGTCATAATTCCAGCATAAATAGGACCAGTGATCACAGTAACCCATTATTTGTGTCATACATAGTGTATTGTGTGTCATAATTCCAGCATATACTGGACCAGCGATCACAGTAACCCATTATATGTGTCATACATAGTGTATTGTGTGTCATAATTCCAGCATATACAGGACCATCGATCACAGTAACCCATTATATGTGTCATACATAGCGTATTGGGTGTCATAATTCCAGCATATACAGGACCAGTGATCACAGTAACCCATTATATGTGTCATACATAGTGTATGGTGTGTCATATATCCAGCATATACAGGACCAGTGATCACAGTAACCCATTATATGTGTCATACATAGTGTAATGTGTGTCATAATTCCAGCATATACAGGACCAGTGATCACAGTAACCCATTATATGTGTCATACATAGTGTATTGTGTGTCATAATTCCAGCATATACAGGACCAGTGATCACAGTAACCCATTATATGTGTCATACATAGTGTATTGTGTGTCATAATTCCAGCATATACTGGACCAGTGATCACAGTAACCCATTATATGTGTCATACATAGTGTATTGTGTGTCATAATTCCAGCATATACAGGACCAGTGATCACAGTAACCCATTATATGTGTCATACATAGTGTATTGTGTGTCATATATCCAGCATATACAGGACCAGTGATCACAGTTACCCATTATATGTGTCATACATAGTGTATTGTGTGTCATATATCCAACAAATACAGGACCAGTGATCACATTAACCCATTATATGTGTCATACATAGTGCATTGTGTGTCATAACTCCAGCATATACAGGACCAACGATCACAGTAACCCATTATATGTGTCATACATAGTGTATTGTGTGTCATAATTCCAGCATATACTGGACCAGTGATCACAGTAACCCATTATATGTGTCATACATAGTGTATTGTGTGTCATATATCCAGCATATACAGGACCTGTGATCACAGTAACCCATTATATGTGTCATACATAGTGTATTGTATGTCATAATTCCAGCATATACAGGACCAGTGATCACAGTAACCCATTATATGTGTCATACATAGTGTATTGTGTGTCATAATTCGAACACATACAGGACCAGTGATCACAGTAACCCATTATTTGTGTCATACATAGTGTATTGTGTGTCATAATTCCAGCATATACAGGACCAGTGATCACAGTAACCCATTATATGTGTCATACATAGTGTATTGTGTGTCATAATTCCAGCATATACAGGACCAGTGATCACAGTAACCCATTATGTGTGTTATACATAGTGTAGTGTGTGTCATAATTCCAGCATATACAGGACCAGCGATCACAGTAACCCATTAAATGTGTCATACATAGTGTATTGTGTGTCATAATTCCCGCATATACAGGACCAGCGATCACTGTAACCCATTTTATGTGTCATACATAGTGTATTGTGTGTCATAATTCCAGCATATACTGGACCAGTGATCACAGTAACCAATTATATGTGTCATACATAGTGTATTGTGTGTCATATATCCAGCATATACAGGACCAGTGATCACAGTTACCCATTATATGTGTCATATATAGTGTATTGTGTGTCATAATTCCAACATATACAGGACCAGTGATCACAGTAACCCATTATTTGTGTCATACATAGTGTATTGTGTGTCATAATTCCAGCATATACAGGACCAGTGATCACAGTAACCCATTATATGTGTTATACATAGTGTATTGTGTGTCATAATTCCAGCATATACAGGGCCAGTGATCACAGTAACCCATTAAATGTGTCATACATAGTGTATTGTGTGTCATAATTCCCGCATATACAGGACCAGCGATCACAGTAACCCATTATATGTGTCATACATAGTGTATTGTGTGTCATAATTCCAGCATATACTGGACCAGCGATCACAGTAAACCATTATATGTGTCATACATAGTGTATTGTGTGTCATAATTCCAGCATATACAGGATCAGTGATCACAGTAACCATTATATGTGTCATACATAGTGTATTGTGTGTCATATATCCAGCATATACAGGACCAGTGATCACAGTTACCCATTATATGTGTCATACATAGTGTATTGTGTGTCATAATTCCAGCATATACAGGACCAGTGATCACAGTAACCCATTATATGTGTCATACATAGTGTATTGTGTGTCATATATCCAGCATATACAGGACCAGTGATCACAGTTACCCATTATATGTGTCATACATAGTGTATTGTGTGTCATATATCCAACGAATACAGGACCAGTGATCACAGTAACCCATTATTTGTGTCATACATATTGTATTGTGTGTCATAATTCCAGCATATACAGGACCAGTGATCACAGTAACCCATTATTTGTGTCATACATAGTTTATTGTGTGTCATAATTCTAGCATATACAGGACCAGTTATCACAGTAACCCATTATATGTGTCATACATAGTGTATTGTGTGTCATATATCCAGCATATACAGGACCAGTGATCACAGTAACCCATTATATGTGTCATACATAGTGTATTGTGTGTCATAATTCCAGCATATACTGGACCATTGATCACAGTAACCCATTATATGTGTCATACATATTGTATTGTGTGTCATAATTCCTGCATATACAGGACCTGCGATCACAGTAACCCATTATATGTGTCATACATAGTGTATTGTGTGTCATAATTCCAGCATATACAGGACCAGTGATCACAGTAACCCATTATATGTGTCATACATAGTGTATTGTGTGTCATAATTCCAGCATATACAGGACCAGCGATCACAGTAACCCATTATATGTGTCATACATAGTGTATTGTGTGTCATAATTCCAGCATATACAGGACCAGCGATCACTGTAACCCATTATATGTGTCATACATAGTGTATTGTGTGTCATAATTCCAGCATATACAGGACCAGCGATGACAGTAACCCATTATATGTGTCATACATAGTGTATTGTGTGTCATATATCCAGCATATACAGGACCAGCGATCACAGTAACCCATTATATGTGTCATATATAGTGTATTGTGTGTCATAATTCCAGCATATACAGGACCAGTGATCACAGTAACCCATTATATGTGTCATACATAGTGTATTGTATTTCATAAATCCAGCATATACAGGACCAGCGATGACAGTAACCCATTTTATGTGTCATATATAGTGTATTGTGTGTCATAATTCCAGCATATACAGGACCAGTGATCACAGTAACCCATTATATGTGTCATACATAGTGTATTGTATTTCATAAATCCAGCATATACAGGACCAGTGATCACAGTAACCCATTTTATGTGTCATACATAGTGTATTCTGTGTCATAATTCCAGCATATACAGGACCAGCGATCACAATAACCCGTTATATGTGTCATATATAGTGTATTGTGTGTCATATATCCAGCATATACAGGACCAGAGATCACAGTAACCCATTATATGTGTCATACATAGTGTATTGTGTGTCATAATTCCAGGATATTCAGGACCAGTGATCACAGTAACCCATTATATGTGTTATACATAGTGTATTGTGTGTCATTATTCCAGCATATACAGGACCAGTGATCACAGTAACCCATTATATGTGTCATACATAGTGTAGTGTGTGTCATAATTCCAGCATATACAGGACCAGCGATCACAGTAACCCTTTATATGTGTCATACATAGTGTATTGTGTGTCATAAATCCAGCATATACAGGACCAGCGATCACAGTAACCCATTATATGTGTCATACATAGTGTATCGTGTGTCATAATTACAGCATATACAGGACCAGTGATCACAGTAACCCATTATATGTGTTATACATAGTATAGTGTGTGTCATAATTCCAGCATATACAGGACCAGTGATCACAGTAACCCATTATATGTGTCATACATAGTGTATTGTGTGTCATAATTACAGCATATACAGGACCAGTGATCACAGTAACCCATTATATGTGTCATACATAGAGTATTGTGTGTCATAATTCCAGCATATACAGGGCCAGTGATCACTGTAACCCATTATATGTGTCATACATAGTGTATTGTGTGTCATAATTCCAGCATATACAGGACCAGTGATCACAGTAACCCATTATATGTGTCATACATAGTGTATTGTGTGTCATAATTACAGCATATACAGGACCAGTGATCACAGTAACCCATTATATGTGTCATACATAGAATATTGTGTGTCATAATTCCTGCATATACAGGACCAGCGATCACAGTAACCCATTATATATGTCATACATAGTGTATTGTGTGTCATAATTCCTGCATATACAGGACCAGCGATCACAGTAACCCATTATATGTGTCATACATAGTGTATTGTGTGTCATAATTCCAGCATATACAGGACCAGCGATCACTGTAACCCATTATATGTGTCATACATAGTGTATTGTGTGTCATAATTCCAGCATATACAGGACCAGCGATCACAGTAACCCATTATATGTGTCATACATAGTGTATTGTGTGTCATATATCCAACATATACAGGACCAGCAATCACAGTAACCCATTATATGTGTTATACATAGTGTATTGTGTGTCATAATTCCAGCATATACAGGACCAGTGATCACAGTAACCCAATATATGTGTCATACGTAGTGTATTGTGTGTCATAATTCCAGCTTATACTGGACCAACGATCACAGTAACCCATTATATATGTCATACATAGTGTATTGTGTGTCATAATTCCAGCATATACAGGACCAGTGATCAGAGTATCTTATTATATGTGTCTTACATAGTGTATTGTGTGTCATATATCCAACATATACACGACCAGTGATCACAGTAACCCATTATATGTGACATACATAGTGTATTGTGTGTCATAATTCCAGCATATACAGTACCAGTGATCACAGTAACCATTATATGTGTCATACATAGTGTATTGTGTGTCATAATTTCAGCATGTACAGGACCAGCGATCACAGTAACCCATTATATGTGTCATACATAGTGTATTGTGTGTCATAATTCCATTATATACAGGACCAGTGATCACAGTAACCCATTATATGTGTCATACATAGTGTATTGTGTGTCATAATTCCAGCATATACAGGACCAGTGATCACAGTAACCCATTATATGTGTCATACATAGTGTATTGTGTGTCATAATTCCAGCATATACAGGACCAGTGATCAGAGTAACTTATTATATGTGTCATACATAGTGTATTGTGTGTCATATATCCAACATATACAGGACCAGCAATCACAGTAACCCATTATATGTGTTATACATAGTGTATTGTGTGTCATAATTCCAGCATATACAGGACCAGTGATCACAGTAACCCAATATATGTGTCATACGTAGTGTATTGTGTGTCATAATTCCAGCTTATACTGGACCAACGATCACAGTAACCCATTATATATGTCATACATAGTGTATTGTGTGTCATAATTCCAGCATATACAGGACCAGTGATCAGAGTATCTTATTATATGTGTCTTACATAGTGTATTGTGTGTCATATATCCAACATATACACGACCAGTGATCACAGTAACCCATTATATGTGACATACATAGTGTATTGTGTGTCATAATTCCAGCATATACAGTACCAGTGATCACAGTAACCATTATATGTGTCATACATAGTGTATTGTGTGTCATAATTTCAGCATGTACAGGACCAGCGATCACAGTAACCCATTATATGTGTCATACATAGTGTATTGTGTGTCATAATTCCATTATATACAGGACCAGTGATCACAGTAACCCATTATATGTGTCATACATAGTGTATTGTGTGTCATAATTCCAGCATATACAGGACCAGTGATCAGAGTAACTTATTATATGTGTCATACATAGTGTATTGTGTGTCATATATCCAGCATATACAGGACCAGCGATCACAGTAACCCATTATATGTGTCATACGTAGTGTATTGTGTGTCATAATTCCAGCATATACAGGACCAGTGATCACAGTAACCCATTATATGTGTCATACATAGTGTATTGTGTGTCATAATTCCTGCATATACAGGACCAGCGATCACAGTAACCCATTATATGTGTCATACATAGTGTATTGTGTGTCATAATTCCTGCATATACAGGACCAGCGATCACAGTAACCCATTATATGTGTCATACATAGTGTATTGTGTGTCATAATTCCAGCATATACAGGACCAGCGATCACTGTAACCCATTATATGTGTCATACATAGTGTATTGTGTGTCATAATTCCAGCATATACAGGACCAGCGATCACAGTAACCAATTATATGTGTCATACATAGTGTATTGTGTGTCATATATCCAACATATACAGGACCAGCAATCACAGTAACCCATTATATGTGTCATACATAGTGTATTGTGTGTCATAATTCCTGCATATACAGGACCAGCGATCATATTAACCCATTATATGTGTCATACATAGTGTATTGTGTGTCATAATTCCAGTATATACAGGACCAGTGATCACAGTAACCCAATATATGTGTCATACGTAGTGTATTGTGTGTCATAATTCCAGTTTATACTGGAACAGCGATCACAGTAACCCATTATATATGTCATACATAGTGTATTGTGTGTCATAATTCCAGCATATACAGGACCAGTGATCAGAGTATCTTTTTATATGTGTCATACATAGTGTATTGTGTGTCATAATTCCTGCATATACAGGACCAGCGATCATATTAACCATTATATGTGTCATACATAGTGTATTGTGTGTCATAATTCCAGCATATACAGTACCAGTGATCACAGTAACCATTATATGTGTCATACATAGTGTATTGTGTGTCATAATTCCAGCATATACAGGACCAGTGATCACAGTAACCCATTATATGTGTCATACATAGTGTATTGTGTGTCATAATTTCAGCATATACAGGACCAGTGATCACAGTAACCCATTATATGTGTCATACATAGTGTATTGTTTGTCATAATTCCAGCATATACTGGACCAGCGATCACAGTAACCCATTATATGTGTCATACATAGTGTATTGTGTGTCATAATTCCAGCATATACAGGACCAGTGATCAGAGTAACTTATTATATGTGTCATACATAGTGTATTGTGTGTCATATATCCAACATATACAGGACCAGTGATCACAGTAACCCATTATATGTGTCATACATAGTGTATTGTGTGTCATAATTTCAGCATATACAGGACCAGTGATCACAGTAACCCATTATATGTGTCATACATAGTGTATTGTGTGTCATAATTCCAGCATATACAGGGCCAGTGATCACAGTAACCCATTATATGTGTCATACATAGTGTATTGTGTGTCATAATTCCAGCATATACAGGACCAGCGATCACAGTAACCCATTATATGTGTCATACATAGTGTATTGTGTGTCATAATTCCAGCATATACTGGACCAGCGATCACAGTAACCCATTATATGTGTCATACATAGTGTATTGTGTGTCATAATTCCAGCATATACAGGACCAGTGATCAGAGTAACTTATTATATGTGTCATACATAGTGTATTGTGTGTCATATATCCAACATATACAGGACCAGTGATCACAGTAACCCATTATATGTGACATACATAGTGTATTGTGTGTCATAATTCCAGCATATACAGGACCAGCGATCACAGTAACCCATTATATGTGTCATACATAGTGTATTGTGTGTCATAATTACAGCATATACAGGACCAGTGATCACAGTAACCCATTATATGTGTCATACATAGAATATTGTGTGTCATAATTCCAGCATATACAGGACCAGTGATCACAGTAACCCATTATATGTGTCATACATAGTGTATTGTGTGTCATAATTCCTGCATATACAGGACCAGCGATCACAGTAACCCATTATATGTGTCATACATAGTGTATTGTGTGTCATAATTCCTGCATATACAGGACCAGCGATCACAGTAACCCATTATATGTGTCATACATAGTGTATTGTGTGTCATAATTCCAGCATATACAGGACCAGCGATCACTGTAACCCATTATATGTGTCATACATAGTGTATTGTGTGTCATAATTCCAGCATATACAGGACCAGCGATCACAGTAACCCATTATATGTGTCATACATAGTGTATTGTGTGTCATATATCCAACATATACAGGACCAGCAATCACAGTAACCCATTATATGTGTCATACATAGTGTATTGTGTGTCATAATTCCTGCATATACAGGACCAGCGATCATATTAACCCATTATATGTGTCATACATAGTGTATTGTGTGTCATAATTCCAGTATATACAGGACCAGTGATCACAGTAACCCAATATATGTGTCATATGTAGTGTATTGTGTGTCATAATTCCAGCTTATACTGGACCAGCGATCACAGTAACCCATTATATATGTCATACATAGTGTATTGTGTGTCATAATTCCAGCATATACAGGACCAGTGATCAGAGTATCTTTTTATATGTGTCATACATAGTGTATTGTGTGTCATAATTCCTGCATATACAGGACCAGCGATCATATTAACCCATTATATGTGTCATACATAGTGTATTGTGTGTCATAATTCCAGCATATACAGTACCAGTGATCACAGTAACCATTATATGTGTCATACATAGTGTATTGTGTGTCATAATTCCAGCATATACAGGACCAGTGATCACAGTAACCCATTATATGTGTCATACATAGTGTATTGTGTGTCATAATTTCAGCATATACAGGACCAGTGATCACAGTAACCCATTATATGTGTCATACATAGTGTATTGTGTGTCATAATTCCAGCATATACAGGACCAGCGATCACAGTAACCCATTATCTGGGTCATACATAGTGTATTGTGTGTCATAATTCCATTATATACAGGACCAGTGATCACAGTAACCCATTATATGTGTCATACATAGTGTATTGTGTGTCATAATTCCTGCATATACAGGACCAGCGATCATAGTAACCCATTATATGTGTCATACATAGTGTATTGTTTGTCATAATTCCAGCATATACAGGACCAGTGATCACAGTAACCCATTATATGTGTCATACGTAGTGTACTGTGTGTCATAATTCCAGCATATACTGGACCAGTGATCAGAGTAACTTATTATATGTGTCATACATAGTGTATTGTGTGTCATATATCCAACATATACAGGACCAGTGATCACAGTAACCCATTATATGTGACATACATAGTGTATTGTGTGTCATAATTCCAGCATATACAGGACCAGTGATCACAGTAACCATTATATGTGTCATACATAGTGTATTGTGTGTCATAATTTCAGCATATACAGGACCAACGATCACAGTAACTCATTATATGTGTCATACATAGTGTATTGTGTGTCATAATCCCAGCATACACAGGACCAGCGATCACAGTAACCCATTATATGTGTCATACATAGTGTATTGTGTGTCATAATTCCAGCATATACAGTACCAGTGATCACAGTAACCACTATATGTGTCATACATAGTGTATTGTGTGTCATAATTCCAGCATATACAGGACCAGTGATCACAGTAACCCATTATATGTGTCATACATAGTGTATTGTGTGTCATAATTCCAGCATATACAGGACCAGTGATCACAGTAACCCATTATATGTGTCATACATAGTGTATTGTGTGTGATAATTCCAGCATATACAGGACCAGCGATCACAGCAACCCATTATATGTGTCATACATAGTGTATTGTGTTTCATAATTCCAGCATATACAGGACCAGCGATCACAGTAACACTTTATATGTGTCATACATAGTGTATTGTGTGTCATAATTCCAGCATATACAGGACCAGCGATCACAGTAACTCTTCATATGTGTCATACATAGTGTATTGTGTGTCATAATTCCAGCATACACAGGACCAGTGATCACAGTAACCCATTATATGTGTCATACATAGTGTATTGTGTGTCATAATTCCAGCATATACAGGACCAGTGATCACAGTAACCCATTATATGTGTCATACATAGTGTATTGTGTGTCATAATTCCAGCATATACAGGACCAGTGATCACAGTAACCCATTATATGTGTCATACATAGTGTATTGTGTTTCATAATTCCAGCATATACAGGACCAGCGATCACAGTAACACTTTATATGTGTCATACATAGTGTATTGTGTGTCATAATTCCAGCATACACAGGACCAGTGATCACAGTAACCCATTATATGTGTCATACATAGTGTATTGTGTGTCATAATTCCAGCATATACAGGACCAGTGATCACAGTAACCCATTATATGTGTCATACATAGTGTATTGTGTGTCATAATTCCAGCATATACAGGACCAGTGATCACAGTAACCCATTATATGTGTCATACATAGTGTATTGTGTTTCATAAATCCAGCATATACAGGACCAGCGATGACAGTAACCCATTATATGTGTCATACATAGTGTATTGTGTGTCATATATCCAGCATATACAGGACCAGCGATCACAGTAACCCATTATATGTGTCATATATAGTGTATTGTGTGTCATAATTCCAGCATATACAGGACCAGTGATCACAGTAACCCATTATATGTGTCATACATAGTGTATTGTATTTCATAAATCCAGCATATACAGGACCAGCGATGACAGTAACCCATTATATGTGTCATACATAATGTATTGTGTGTCATATATCCAGCATATACAGGACCAGCGATCACAGTAACCCATTATATGTGTCATACATAGTGTATTCTGTGTCATAATTCCAGCATATACAGGACCAGCGATCACAATAACCCATTATATGTGTCATACATAGTGTATTGTGTGTCATATATCCAGCATATACAGGACCAGAGATCACAGTAACCCATTCTATGTGTCATACATAGTGTATTGTGTGTCATAATTCCAGCATATACAGGACCAGCGATCACAGTAACCCATTATATGTGTCATACATAATGTATTGTGTGTCATAATTCCAGGATATACAGGACCAGTGATCACAGTAACCCATTATATGTTATACATAGTGTATTGTGTGTCATTATTCCAGCATATACAGGACCAGTGATCACAGTAACCCATTATATGTGTCATACATAGTGTATTGTGTGTCATAATTACAGCATATACAGGACCAGTGATCACAGTAACTCATTATATGTGTTATACATAGTGTAGTGTGTGTCATAATTCCAGCATATACAGGACCAGTGATCACAGTACCCCTTTATATGTGTCATACATAGTGTATTGTTGTCATAATTCCAGCATATACAGGACCAGTGATCACAGTAACCCATTATATGTGTCATACATAGTGTATTGTGTGTCATAATTCCAGCATATACAGGACCAGTGATCACAGTAACCCATTATATGTGTCATACATAGAATATTGTGTGTCATAATTCCAGCATATACAGGACCAGTGATCACAGTAACCCATTATATGTGTCATACATAGTGTATTGTGTGTCATAATTCCAGCATATACAGGACCAGTGATCACAGTAACCCATTATATGTGTCATACATAGAATATTTTGTGTCATAATTACAGCAGATACCTGCTCTATTAGAGCAGGAAGTCCACTGGAGCTTGCGGCAACGAGACCCTACCGCAAGGGTCTCGCTGCAAGCCCAATGGTCGCGATGGTCTTGACTATCGCGACCATCACCTGGCCGGTCGCTAAAGCTGTGGGTAGTCACCCACAGCTTAGCAAGCGGCCAGGAGGCCGGCTCAGAAAAAACATGGCTGCTCCTCTTTCAGAGTGAGCGCTTGCTTTTTGAAAGCGCCTCTGTATCATGCCCTGTATACTATTAACCAGGAAGGTGGTCTATGTTGTATACTAGTTACCAGGAAGGTGGTCTATGTTGTATACTAGTTACCAGGAAGGTGGTCTATGTTGTATACTAGTTACCAGGAAGGTGGTCTATGTTGTATACTAGTTACCAGGAAGGTGGTCTATGTTGTAAACTAGTTACCAGGAAGGTGGTCTATGTTGTATACTAGTTACCAGGAAGGTGGTCTATGTTGTATACTAGTTACCAGGAAGGTGGTCTATGTTGTATACTAGTTACCAGGAAGGTGGTCTATGTTGTATACTAGATACCAGGAAGGTGGTCTAGGTTGTATACTAGATACCAGGAAGGTGGTCTATGTTGCATACTAGTTACCAGGAAGGTGGTCTATGTTGCATACTAGTTACCAGGAAGGTGGTCTATGTTGTATACTAGATACCAGGAAGGGGGTCTATGTTGTATACTAGTTACCAGGAAGGGGGTCTATGTTGTATACTAGTTACCAGGAAGGTGGTCTATGTTGTATACTAGTTACCAGGAAGGTGGTCTATGTTGTATACTAGTTACCAGGAGGGTGTTCTATGTTGTATACTAGATACCAGTAAGGTGGTCTATGTTGTATACTAGTTACCAGGAAGGTGGTCTGTGTTGTATACTAGTTACCAGGAAGGTGGTCTATGTTGCATACTAGTTACCAGGAAGGTGGTCTATGTTGTATACTAGATACCAGGAAGGTGGTGTATGTTGTATACTAGTTACCAGGAAGGTGGTCTATGTTGTATACTAGTTACCAGGAAGGTGGTCTATGTTGCATACTAGTTACCAGGAAGGTGGTCTATGTTGTATACTAGATACCAGGAAGGTGGTATATGTTGTATACTAGTTACCAGGAAGGTGGTCTATGTTGTATACTAGTTACCAGGAAGGTGGTCTATGTTGTATACTAGTTACCAGGAAGGTGGTCTATGTTGTATACTAGCCATTAGGAACAAATTGTAAACTAAACACCTTGCTTAGGAGGGTCTGTATTGTATTCTCACCACCAATAATATGTAAGAGAAAAGGCCATATATTGTATAATATCCACCAGTAGAGAGGGTAAATAGTGCCTTGGGTTGTGGACAGATGTTGGTTATTATTATTATTATTATTATTATTATTATTATTATTATTATTATTATTATTATGTCCCAATCTGTCTGAACTAAACCATGTAAATGTTAGAACTAGGGATGTGCGCCGGACCATTTTTGCCAGATTTGGATTTGGTTCTAATTCGTCGTCCGGATTTGGATTTTGATTTGGTTTTGGATTTTTTTACAAAAATTGACAAAAAAGCTAAAATCACATAAATTGGTCTTTTTTTTCTTCCTAGAGTATCATTAACCTCAATAACATTAATTTCCAGTTAATTTAGACCATATCACAGCTTATAATATTGTTTTCAACATTATTGGCCAAAGGTTGCAGTGAGCTGACTGGTTACTAAGCGACAAAGCAGCGGCACAACGACACAGACACCACAGTATAAAGCACATCTATGACACATTGCCACACAGCAGTGGCAGAAGAGAAACCGAAAGATTACATAAGAAAAGAGGTGTTTTAAACCTCTAGGATGGGGGCCGGCATGTATGCAAATTACTTGTGGGAGTTAGCCTATGGCAAGCAGGGGCGGGTATGTAACATGAACATTATATAATGGGCTAGAAGTGTGGGCCAAAGCCTCTTTGTTCCAGATTCCCCACCCTCCCCCCCTATAAATTTTGGTATGTTGTGGGTTTGGTTTTGGGTGGTGGGAAAGAACGGCAGGTCGCCAGTCCGGGTGCAATTATGATTTAAGGGCGCTCCCTTTGTTGACTGGTAGTTGGCTGTACCAACCTAATGGGGGGCAGTATCACCACCTAAACGGGTGGGAAGTCAAGATGGGAGTGAGCGTTACCTTTTGTTGTTGATATGATTTACATGGTTATGTGTATGCACTCTGGGCGATCTACGCCTACTATGCCTTTTGTTGTTTGTGTGTGGGCATAGCAGATCTGGCTGATTTCTGGCCGTCCTTTCTTTGCCACCATACATCCTTAAATAAATAATAAATAAATAATAATTATTATTGCTCCAATAAATCGCCATCAAGTTATCTGCCAAATCCACCTCTCAGTGTCTTTATTTTATGTTAGTATGACAAGTGGTTTGCACACATGACAACACCTCATCCGATAGAAGGTTTAATGAAAAGTAGTGCACCCACCCACTGGGGTACGGCCAGCAGAGTCACAGTACTTGTTTACATAGTGGGCTACGGCCCAAGGACTCACAGTGCACAATCTTATTCACATTACACCGCACATAGGGCCTGATACACATTACACCATAAAGTAGTGTCTCTTATTTATGTTACAACACACAGTAGTGCCCTTTATACACAATGCCCACAGTAGTATGCCCCTTATACAATGCCCACAGCAATAGTGTCCCTTACACAATACCCCCTGCAGTGGTGCCCCCTATGCAGTACCCCTAGTAGTAGTATGCCCCCCAGTAGTATGCTCCCCATTAGCAGCCCCCCAGTAGTATGCTCCCCATTAGCAGCCCCCTCAGTAGTATGCCCCCATAAGTAGGCCCCCAGTAGTATGCCCCCCAGTAGTATGCTCCCCATTAGCATGCCCCCAGTAGTATGCCCCCCATTAGCAGGCCCCCAAGAGTATGCCCCCCCAGTAGCAGGCCCCCCATTAGCAGGCCCCCAGTAGTATGCCCCCCCAGTAGTATGCTCCCCATTAGCATGCCCCCAGTAGTATGCCCCCCATTAGCAGGCCCCCAGTAGTATGCCCCCCCAGTAGTATGCCCCCCATTAGCAGGCCCCCAGTAGTATGCCCCCCCAGTAGCAGGCCCCCCAGTAGCAGGCCCCCATACACACATTAAAAAAAAAAAAAACTTACCTGCAGCCGCCGTCCGCTCTGCATCCACGCGACGTGGGAGCTGGAAGACGGAGCTCATGTGTGAGCTCCAGCCGGCTCCCTCCATGCAGCAGCCAATTAGAATCTGTGTGACTCTCATTGGCTGCTGTAACAAACACACAGCTGCCGCTGGCGGCTGTGTGTTTGTGTCTGTGTAGGGCAGAGTGCTATCACAGCGCTCTGCCCTACACAATAGGAGCCCTGATGTCAGATTCTCTAGCGAGAATCTGACATCAGGCGGCTGCTGTTCGGCCCCGAACGGGGATCCGAGGCAGGCGGGGAACACCCGAGCAGCGTTCGGGTGGACTTGGATCCACTATGTTCGGAGCGGTTCGGATTCCACAGAACCGCGCAGCCGTAGTTAGCGCATCCGTGATTGGCGCAGCCGTGATTAGCACAGCCGTGATTGGCGCATCCGTGATTGGCGCAGCCGTGATTAGCGCATCCATGATTAACGCATCCGTGATTGGCGCAGCCGTGATTAGTGCTTCCGTGATTAGCGCATCCGTGATTAACGCAGCCGTGATTAGTGCAGCCTTGATTAACGCGCATCCGTGATTAATGCATCCGTGATTGGCGAAGCTGTGATTAGTGCAGCCGTGATTGGCCATAGTTCCTTAACCTGAATCTTTCATTTAGTAATACTTTGTATAATCCTATTAATAGGAATGTGTGGAGGAAAAGCGGTCTCAGCACCTAGGTAAAGGGGTCAGTCTGACACTGCAAATAGTTAAATCATATTTGGCAAATTCCCTGACTTGGAACCTGTTCCCTGACGAGAAATACAGAATACGGTATCATTGGTAACGTGAGCGCCCCACACTTAATCTAGAGCTGTTTGTTTTTACAGTGAATAACAACGCCTTACAAAAGGCGCAGGAATGTCAGCTTCCCCGTTAGCGGCGTTGACGTTGCATAAAAACGCTGTTTCTATTTACACATATTTTGTATGCTTGTAATAATCAAAGAATTGTGAATTTCCTCCCTGATTTTATGCGACGCTGTTGTATTGAAGTTTTAATTGGCTTAGAAAACAAGAAACGTTACGTGGAGCCAAAGGAGCCTCCTTTGCTGGAATAAATCTGCAGGAATAAAACCTCGGCTTCTTCTCCTATCTGCTAATACCTTGGAATTCACATCAATAAATATTTTTTGCTTTGAACTTGTATAACTACAATTTGTGGAATTACTTTAAAAATATCCCTCTGTTTTTTTTTCCCTGAAAGCGCCTAAATGTATCTGAGAAGAACGCCCTACACACTACAACTGGAGACGCCCTCCCATCTGGTACTAGCGGCTCTATTTCCTCACTTACTCCAGAGCTCAGCTCAGTTATAACATAAGGAGTCTGTGAGAACTCATTATGGAGGCAGCTTCCTGGGAATAGCACCTGCGCTGGGTATTATCTCATTGCAGAGCGCCGTATAGATGGCGTTACCTCACGTAGAGCCTCATCTAACACATTCATCTGTGTCTGTCCCAATAGGCCTGAGATATAATTACTAATAATATTTATATTATATTTGTGTAGAGGTCAGATCGCCTGTAATCATTTCTTAGTCTCAGCTTTGATGTAGGTGGAGCTAAACTATATGCAGCCACTTAGATTGTCACAATGTAAAGCAGAAAAAATCATTCCATAAAATTAGTGCACTGATACTGAGTGAAGCACTAGGAGTGTGATAATATACTAGTGAGCACAGGGGCAGTGACAGGATGTGAGGAGGGGAATGGAGGCAGCAGGAAGTCACAGGCTGAGAGTTATATAGTGGAGGAGGAGCAGTGTCCCCAGCAGCACAGAGTATATCAGGAGATTAGTGATGTGTTAGTGAGGACAGGGCTGCATGTGACAGGGGCAGTGACAGGATGTGAGGAGGGGAATGGAGGCAGCAGGAAGCCACAGACTGAGAGTTATATAGTGGAGGAGGAGCAGTGTCCCCAGCAGCACAGAGTATATCAGGAGATTAGTGATGTGTTAGTGAGGACAGGGCTGCATGTGACAGGGGCAGTGACAGGATGTGAGGAGGGGAATGGAGGCAGCAGGAAGTCACAGGCTGAGAGTTATATAGTGGGAGGAGCAGGGTCCCCCAGCAGCACAGAGTATATCAGGAGATGAGTGATGTGTTAGTGAGGACAGGGCTGCATGTGACAGGGGCAGTGACAGGGTGTGAGGAGGGGAATGGAGGCAGCAGGAAGTCACAGGCTGAGAGTTATATAGTGGGAGGAGTAGGGTCCCCCAGCAGCACAGAGTATATCAGGAGATGAGTGATGTGTCAGTGAGGACAGGGCTGCATGTGACAGGGGCAGTGACAGGATGTGAGGAGGGGAATGGAGGCAGCAGGAAGCCACAGACTGAGAGTTATATAGTGGAGGAGGAGCAGTGTCCCCAGCAGCACAGAGTATATCAGGAGATGAGTGATGTGTTAGTGAGGACAGGGCTGCATGTGACAGGGGCAGTGACATGATGTGAGGAGGGGAATGGAGGCAGCAGGAAGCCACAGACTGAGAGTTATATAGTGGGAGGAGCAGGGTCCCCAGCAGAACAGAGTATATCAGGAGATGAGTGATGTGTCAGTGAGGACAGGGCTGCATGTGACAGGGGCAGTGACAGGATGTGAGGAGGGGAATGGAGGCAGCAGGAAGCCACAGACTGAGAGTTATATAGTGGAGGAGGAGCAGTGTCCCCAGCAGCACAGAGTATATCAGGAGATTAGTGATGTGTTAGTGAGGACAGGGCTGCATGTGACAGGGGCAGTGACAGGATGTGAGGAGGGGAATGGAGGCAGCAGGAAGCCACAGACTGAGAGTTATATAGTGGAGGAGGAGCAGAGTCCCCAGCAGCACAGAGTATATCAGGAGATTAGTGATGTGTTAGTGAGGACAGGGCTGCATGTGACAGGGGCAGTGACAGGATGTGAGGAGGGGAATGGAGGCAGCAGGAAGTCACAGGCTGAGAGTTATATAGTGGGAGGAGCAGGGTCCCCCAGCAGCACAGAGTATATCAGGAGATGAGTGATGTGTTAGTGAGGACAGGGCTGCATGTGACAGGGGCAGTGACAGGGTGTGAGGAGGGGAATGGAGGCAGCAGGAAGTCACAGGCTGAGAGTTATATAGTGGGAGGAGTAGGGTCCCCCAGCAGCACAGAGTATATCAGGAGATGAGTGATGTGTCAGTGAGGACAGGGCTGCATGTGACAGGGGCAGTGACAGGATGTGAGGAGGGGAATGGAGGCAGCAGGAAGTCACAGGCTGAGAGTTATATAGTGGAGGAGGAGCAGTGTCCCCAGCAGCACAGAGTATATCAGGAGATTAGTGATGTGTTAGTGAGGACAGGGCTGCATGTGACAGGGGCAGTGACAGGATGTGAGGAGGGGAATGGAGGCAGCAGGAAGCCACAGACTGAGAGTTATATAGTGGAGGAGGAGCAGTGTCCCCAGCAGCACAGAGTATATCAGGAGATTAGTGATGTGTTAGTGAGGACAGGGCTGCATGTGACAGGGGCAGTGACAGGATGTGAGGAGGGGAATGGAGGCAGCAGGAAGTCACAGGCTGAGAGTTATATAGTGGGAGGAGCAGGGTCCCCCAGCAGCACAGAGTATATCAGGAGATGAGTGATGTGTTAGTGAGGACAGGGCTGCATGTGACAGGGGCAGTGACAGGGTGTGAGGAGGGGAATGGAGGCAGCAGGAAGTCACAGGCTGAGAGTTATATAGTGGGAGGAGTAGGGTCCCCCAGCAGCACAGAGTATATCAGGAGATGAGTGATGTGTCAGTGAGGACAGGGCTGCATGTGACAGGGGCAGTGACAGGATGTGAGGAGGGGAATGGAGGCAGCAGGAAGCCACAGACTGAGAGTTATATAGTGGAGGAGGAGCAGTGTCCCCAGCAGCACAGAGTATATCAGGAGATTAGTGATGTGTTAGTGAGGACAGGGCTGCATGTGACAGGGGCAGTGACATGATGTGAGGAGGGGAATGGAGGCAGCAGGAAGCCACAGACTGAGAGTTATATAGTGGGAGGAGCAGGGTCCCCAGCAGCACAGAGTATATCAGGAGATGAGTGATGTGTCAGTGAGGACAGGGCTGCATGTGACAGGGGCAGTGACAGGATGTGAGGAGGGGAATGGAGGCAGCAGGAAGCCACAGACTGAGAGTTATATAGTGGAGGAGGAGCAGTGTCCCCAGCAGCACAGAGTATATCAGGAGATTAGTGATGTGTCAGTGAGGACAGGGCTGCATGTGACAGGGGCAGTGACAGGATGTGAGGAGGGGAATGGAGGCAGCAGGAAGTCACAGGCTGAGAGTTATATAGTGGGAGGAGTAGGGTCCCCCAGCAGCACAGAGTATATCAGGAGATGAGTGATGTGTCAGTGAGGACAGGGCTGCATGTGACAGGGGCAGTGACAGGATGTGAGGAGGGGAATGGAGGCAGCAGGAAGCCACAGACTGAGAGTTATATAGTGGAGGAGGAGCAGTGTCCCCAGCAGCACAGAGTATATCAGGAGATTAGTGATGTGTTAGTGAGGACAGGGCTGCATGTGACAGGGGCAGTGACATGATGTGAGGAGGGGAATGGAGGCAGCAGGAAGCCACAGACTGAGAGTTATATAGTGGGAGGAGCAGGGTCCCCAGCAGAACAGAGTATATCAGGAGATGAGTGATGTGTCAGTGAGGACAGGGCTGCATGTGACAGGGGCAGTGACATGATGTGAGGAGGGGAATGGAGGCAGCAGGAAGCCACAGACTGAGAGTTATATAGTGGGAGGAGCAGGGTCCCCAGCAGAACAGAGTATATCAGGAGATGAGTGATGTGTCAGTGAGGACAGGGCTGCATGTGACAGGGGCAGTGACAGGATGTGAGGAGGGGAATGGAGGCAGCAGGAAGCCATAGAACTGAGAGTTATATAGTGGAGGAGGAGCAGGGTCCCCAGCAGCACAGAGTATATCAGGAGATGAGTGATGTGTCAGTGAGGACAGGGCTGCATGTGACAGGGGCAGTGACAGGATGTGAGGAGGGGAATGGAGACAGCAGGAAGCCACAGACTGAGAGTTATATAGTGGAGGAGGAGCAGTGTCCCCAGCAGCACAGAGTATATCAGGAGATTAGTGATGTGTCAGTGAGGACAGGGCTGCATGTGACAGGGGCAGTGACATGATGTGAGGAGGGGAATGGAGGCAGCAGGAAGCCACAGACTGAGAGTTATATAGTGTCATCGCACCCTCTCACCTTCAGGCCGTGTGTTGAGCAGACGGTCCTGGAACCTCCAAATAGAACATGGACATGATGACCTAGGGGGAAGGAGACGAGGTGAGTACCGTCCTTCCTCACGTCGACTGACGCGCCCTACCGAACCGGGGGATAAATTCAGGTTTTGAGTGAAGATCATCATTGGCACTTTTGGCCTCAGATCCCGAATTTTCACCTGTCGGTACTCATGCACCAGGTGAAGATCCGTCCTTGCACCGGGTTGCAAGGTTCACCATCCGCCCAGAAGGAAGGAGATAGACAGTGACAAACAGGGAGAGACAGTACACACAGATATTCCTCACCGTGTCCACTCTTGCTCTTCGTCCGCTCACTCGCCTACTGGTCCCTGTAAGGAGATACACAACACGGCCATGCAGGGCCTAAACCTATGTCAAGCAACTACACATACTAAAACGGCATCACCCTCAACCTACAGTGTGTGTAGTGCGACAGATATAACAACTAAACTTTTGCCCTGCACGGAACACCAATCACAGACTATAAGTATACAAGAGCAAAACACGGTGCTGTCCCTTTAAATGTCTGCTACCTATCCAGAGCTGGCCAGCTCCTCTTCTGGGTGACTGGGGAAACCACTACCTCATGGGTGGAAGCCGTACAGCTCTCCTCCACTGCTCACACCTCTCATCCGCCTCTCTGTTAGCGCTGCAGCTAATGAGCTCAGGGCCATGGGCCTAACGCCCAGACCACGTTTTATGGGGCTCAGGCCTATTTGCCTGCCTGTCTGTGGGGCTCATATAGCGGTCTGGGCCTAATGCCCAGCCCACCTTATATTCTGAGTGCTCGGGCAGTTGCCCGCCTACTTTATTATATAGTGACCTGGGCCTAGTACCCAGGCCACTTATACCTGATTAAGAGGGGATCCTTTTATGGGGCCTAATGCCCGCTACTGTGCCCCGGGCCTTGTGCCCAACTAATTGCCCACGGGCCTAGTGCCCGACAATGCTCCACGGGCCTAGCGCCTGACAACCCTGGCAGTCTAGGGAGGGGGTTATAAGGTGGGCCTCACGGAGGGCCTACCTGCTACGTTTGAAGAGGCTGCTGGGGGAACTTCGTGACGCTCTTTTACTTCCCTCCCCCGCAGTCCTCTCCGGTCCTCAGCCGCATTCTTCTGCCGCTGGCCCTTCCTGGCCAGCGGCGCCGCCTCTTCTTCTCTTCCTCCAGTCGGCGCCGCCTGTCATCTCTCTTGACATCTTCTGGCCTCTTCCGCGGCCGCCGCCCCTGTTGACGCGCCGAACTTCTGCTCTTCGGGAGGTCTTCTCTCCTCCCTCTCCGCCGCCGAACTAACTGTTCCCGCTCGGCACCGTCTAATACAAGACGGTGCGAGTGGGCGGGGCTATGACGCGGCGAGCCGCGATTGGCTCATCGCGTCCGCCTCTGATTGGCTGCTGGCCCGCGAGCCAGGTTTGGAGCCAAAAGCCCGCCGCACTGACTGCTGCGCCCAACGCCTGACCGGCGCTGGGAGCAGATACTCTCTCCCAGCGCCGGCTACCCGCCGCTTCTTGGCTGCCGGGTGCCAAGCTCCGCTGAGCTTGCGCCCGGAGCCAAGCTTCTCCCGGCGCCACAGTACCGCCGGCACTGGTGAAAGGGACCAGGCGGTCCCTTCACCAGGTGCCCGCGGTATCTGCACCGACGCTAGGGACATTACTGTCCCAGCGCTGGCAACGGATGTGTCCCGCAGAGGACACATCCCCTCTGCCTGCCCCTGCACCTCGGCTGATGCTGGGATCAAACACGTGATCCCAGCACAGCCTTCCACACCCAGCAGCACAGAGAATATCAGGAGATGAGTGATGAGTTAGTGAGGACAGGGCTGCATGTGACAGGGGCAGTGACAGGATGTGAGGAGAGGAATGGAGGCAGCAGGAAGTCACAGACTAAGAGTTATATAGTGGGATGAGCAGGGTCCCCAGCAGCACAGAGTATATCAGGAGATGAGTGATGTGTCAGTGAGGACAGGGCTGCATGTGACAGGGGCAGTGACATGATGTGAGGAGGGGAATGGAGGCAGCAGGAAGTCACAGACTGAGAGTTATATAGTGGGAGGAGCAGGGTCCCCAGCAGCACAGAGTATATCAGGAGATGAGTGATGTGTTAGTGAGGACAGGGCTGTATGTGACAGGGGCAGTGACAGGATGTGAGGAGGGGAATGTAGGCAGCAGGAAGTCACAGACTGAGAGTTATATTAGAGGGAGGAGCAGGGCCCCCAGCAGCACAGAGTATATCAGGAGATGAGGGATGTGTTAGTGAGGACAGGGCTGTATGTGACAGGGGCAGTGACAGGATGTGAGGAGAGGAATGGAGGCAGCAGGAAGTCACAGACTAAGAGTTATATAGTGGGATGAACAGGGTCCCCAGCAGCACAGAGTATATCATGAGATGAGTGATGTGTTAGTGAGGACAATGCTGCATGTGACAGGGGCAGTCAAATGATGTGAGGAGGGGAATGGAGGCAGCAGGAAGCCACAGTCAGAGTTATATAGTGGGAGGAGCAGGGTCCCCAGCAGCACAGAGTATATCAGGAGATGAGTGATGTGTTAGTGAGGACAGGTCTGCATGTGACAGGGACAGTAACATGATGTGAGGAGGGGAATGGAGGCAGCAGGAAGCCACAGACTGAGAGTTATATAGTGGGAGGAGCAGGGTCCCCAGCAGCACAGAGTATATCAGAAGATGAGTGATGTGTTAGTGAGGATAGGGCTGCATGTGACAGGGACAGTGACATGATGTGAGGAGGGGAATGGAGGTAGCAGGTTGTCACAGACTGAGAGTTATATAGTGGGAGGAGCAGGGTCCCCAGCAGCACAGAGTATATCAGGAGATGAGTGATATGTTAGTGAGGACAGGTCTGCATGTGACAGGGACAATGACATGATGTGAGCAGGGGAATGGAGGTAGCAGGAAGTCACAGACTGAGAGTTATATAGTGGGAGGAGCAGGGTCCCCAGCAGCACAGAGTATATCAGGAGATGAGTGATGTGTCAGTGAGGACAGGGCTGCATGTGACAGGACCAGTGACATGATGTAAGGAGAGGAATGGAGGCAGCAGGAATTCACAGACTGAGAGTTATATAGTGGGAGGAGCAGGGTCCCCAGCAGCACAGAGTATATCAGGAGATGAATGATGTGAGGACAGGGCTGCATGTGACAGGGGCAGTGACAGGATGTGAGGAGGGGAATGGAGTCAGCAGGATGCCACAGACTGAGAGTTATATAGTAGAAATAGCAGAGTCCCCAGCAGCACAGAGTATATCAGGATATGAAAATATTAATAAATACATAAAATAGAATAAAAATGCAAACCAGTAAATCATAGGCATCCTTAATATTTCATCATATTAAATCCCCCAAAAGAAAACGAATACAAACCACTAAACCTAACACCTATATACAATCCACTCCCTCCAAGTGAAAACTAAGCAAGAATTTTAAAGACAACCCTAAACTACATCACACACTAACCTCTCTAAACTTAACCTACCATTACCCATCAGCACTATCTAACACCTACAGGTAGATATACTGTACGCAAACCTTTCCATCAAAAAACAATCATAACATCAAAAATGTACGGGGGAGTGAGAGAAGAAAAAGAACCCATAGCTGGACATAGAAAAGACTGTCTACCACCCACTGAAGGGGGCTTCAACTGGCCCCAACCAACGAGACCAACTAATGGTATCCAACCTCTTCTTTTCCAGATCCATCATCTTCTTCACCTCTTGTAGAGTTAAACCCGCCACCTATTCACATGGGAGGACCGTTTTCCTTATGGTAACATGACACCGTGCATTCCATGTGTGAAATCTAACTGCTTAACTAACTAAATAAACTGCATTCAAAATAAATCTACTGTACCTTCTGACTGCCCCATAAGCCCACTCAGGGTAACCAATGCCCTTGATACTTCCTCAGAAACTTTTACATTAAAGAGACACTCAAGCAGGAAATGGTCCATCGTCTCCTCCACCCCTGGACATTTCTCCCATGGGCAACCACGATCATTGGCATTCCTCCACCTGAGGTTCACTCCAACATAAAGCTTTCCATGCAATGAGAGCCAGGCGATATCTATAAACTTCTGCAGTATCCTCTGGGAATTTAACAGTTAACCAGGCCAAAGCAACATTGTCTGGTTAGTCCCTCAGTGACAGCAGGACATGGAAAGTGGGTCTGTTAAATTATTTTCCCCAACCCCCTTCTGGAAAAGTTTATGACTTCAACCACTTCCACACCATATTGCCTTATCACCTTCAAGCTCTGGATGACGTAGACTGGGAGGTAACCATGCCAAATCTGAAAGCTTCTCACTTGGCACCCTCTGTCCACAAACTGAGGAAGGGAGACACCTACAATCTGTATCCCTCTACCCACCGAGGTGGAGTGTCTAAAAACATACTGTGGGAAGCTTTCGGGCTGACAATAAATAGTTTGCAACAAATTCACCACCCGCTCTGGATAACCATACCATTTCAGGAGAGCCCAAAGGTACTCATGGTTTACCCAGTCAAAGGCCTTAGATTGATCCAATGCCAGTAGGTACTTTCTCCACTTTTCAGCCCTGCACCACTCAATGGCCTCCAGGACACCAAGGACAGAACTAAAGGTGCTACAACCCTTCCCCGTGCAGTGCTAAGAAGATGAAAGCAACAGCTCAGAAAATTCCGATAGCCTATTAAACAGAACTTTTTGCCAGAATTTTCCTATCCATATTAAGAAGGGCTATTGGGCACCAGTTCTCAATACAAGATGGGGCCTTTCCTTTGGACAGTAAAATAAGAGCAGATAACCTAATGGAAGGAAGGAGAATACCCTCAACCAGGCTCTCATTAAACACTTCTACTAGGCAGGGAATTAGGAGGTCTGAAAAGGTCTTATAAAACTCAGATGTTAACCCATCTGGTCCTGGTGACTTTTTGGGGTTTAAGCCATATATTGCTTTCCTAACTTCCTCCGCCATTGTGTCACTCTCCAAAGAGTCAAGAGACACAACCTGAGGATACAGACCTGGTGTCCCCCTCAGAAATTCTTCCATCCTCTCCCTGACAAGTGAGTGCTCAGACAAATGATCCGAATAATAGGATACAATTACGTCCAGAATGCCCTTTTTATTAATACGAAGAACACCCTGTCCATCGACAAGTCCTCTTATCTGTTTTGCATCGACTGACCTCCTACAATTCTGGTAAGGATCCGTTGAGTTGTATGTTCTGTAATCGCTCTCCAGGACCAAGGATGCCAGCCGGTTGTACTGAATATCCTTCATCTGCTCCCTCACCCAGGAGATTTCCCCACTATCTAACTCCTCAGAGATCAAGAAATCTAATTTCTTTCTCAGGTTATGGTAGGCATTCTGCTTTATTAAGTTTTTCTTGGCTATGAGCCCATGGAAAAACACACGGATTCTCTTTTTTATCACCTCCCACCACTCAGGCCAACTCTAGCCAGCCTCCAGAATTGTCGCCTGAGATTGAAAGACGACCCTGACGGACTGCCTAACCTGCTCTTCCTCTAGAAGCTCAGAGTTCAATCTTCATAGGCCCCACCTTTTCTGAGGGGTTTCTGAGGCATTCAAAGTTACTGAGAAAACCGTGATCGGGGAACTACACCAACCTCACCCCTATGGATGAGGTTTTAGAAGACGCCTTAACAAAAAAAACTATCTATTCTAGACCTATGGTTACCACTACAATAAGTGAAACCCGTGAGGTCAGGGTAGTGACGAATGTGCACATCCACCAGACCAGCCTGACTAACCATACTAACTAAAAAATGGGAATCAGGGCCCAGAGGTCTCCTTGAATCTCCCCTGTCTTTTGGCCTAACAACGGTATTAAAATCACCACCAAAGATAACCTGCTGAGCCATAAAAAGGAAAGGTTTAATCTCCATAAAGAGACATTTCCTATCCCAGGACGTCTGTGGCCCATAAACATTGATCAACCTTAGGTCCTGTCCCTTCATATTGATATCAAAAATCATACATCTACCTGCTTGCAATACTATAACCACCCCACCGTATGGCGAAAGAGACTAGTAAGAAGGATGTCTAATCCACTCACGCTTTGCTTTGTGGAGGATGTCCAATTTACTAATCCTGGTCTCCTGCAAAAACAGAAAATCAACCTCAACTGTGTTGAAAAAAATCAAAGGCCAATGTACAAGCTCCTTTGGAAACCACGGAAGCCACATTAATAGTGGTACATCATATAGGATGGCAATCCATGTTTATAGGTTATAAAAAGTAAGACCTTGCTTACTTATATCTTGTACAAAAAACTAACCAACACATCATCCCTACATACCAGCCTCCTGTGGGCCAGCACTCTCCACTTTTGTAATCAAAGTCAATTCTTGTACACCCACCTCCCGTTCTCCCTGGGGTAACTCACTCCCCATTTCAGAAGGCCCAGGATACGGTGTCTTAGCCACAAATTTTATTACTTTTGGCACTTTTAGGACCTGATTCGCTAGGATGCGTTCGCTTGTAGCCGGACGTTTTTTGCATTCTGCGCACGCGAACCAGTGTGAGAGATCAGGATGTGTTCGCTCAGTGTGCATAGACAGCCCAGCAGAGTGAGTGACAGGAGAAGCTGTTTGTGGGTGGTGACAGGGGCTGACCATTAAAAACAGGGTAGTGGAGGTGTGAACGCAGGCGTGCCTGAGCGTCTTAACACCGTTTCAGAGGAGTGTATAATAAACAGGCAGCGTCATAGTACACGTCACCTGGCTTGTTTTTACACTAAAGTGCTCGCAGTGCTTGCGGTAGGGTATAGTCAACCTGAAGTGCTACATTTGCTTCCGATGGTACCCGATGTACCGATTGTTGCATACACTTCCTGGAGATGTTGTGCGCAAGTGGACATCTTAAGACAGGCTGGTGGGCATCTGCATACACAAAGCAATCATACGGCAAGACATAGTGGGCATTCTTATGCCTTGCCGTGCCATCGCCTGCCTTGCTGGGTGTGTGCCATATTTGAATACGCTGGGTGCGAGCATATGCATCTAGCGAGCGGGTCTGAATTGAGCCCTTAGTGCCTAAAGCTTCCCCACTTACTGTCCCACTGGGACCCACTTTAGCTCCTTGGTATGAGACTACACCTTTCCTCCCCATTTCTGACTCCTGTGTTTCCTCCACTGCCTCCTCCGCCCTTTCAGCATTGCTCACACTATCCACCATGAGTTCTGTTCCCACAGGGTCCCATGCTCAGTGGTGTAACTAGGGCAGGGATGCTGGGGCTCGTGCCCTGGGCGCCGTGGGACCGGTGGGGCTGGGGGCGCCACTGGCCACGGTACCGGCCTGACCTGGTTAGCCAGTTTAGTGCCGAATGCAGAGAGTGCGGTCAGCATTACACATTTACTCAAGACAGGTGCTAGACTTCCCTGCGCCCAGCGCCATCATGTGCTGCAGACACGCACCCCTTCCCTCCCCATGAGTGCTTACCCAATAGCGCCAGACAAAGGGTGGGAGGCGGGCTCAGTGCATTTACACACACACACACATCACCGCTGATGCAGCAATGATGTGTGTGTTTCAGCAGCCAATGAGAGTCAGACAGACTCTCATTGGCTGCTGCTGCGCCCACTGCAAGAGCTGGGCTGGAGCTCACTTATGTACTCCGCCTTCCAGCTCCTGCAGTGAGTTATGGGAGAGATGTCATGATGTCTCTCCCATAATGCAGAGCGTGCCAGTCCAGGAAGACCGAGGTGCGGACGACGGCGGGAGCAGGAGCCGGGGTTCAGGTATGTGTTTTTTTTTCTTGTGTGTCTGCACTATTGGGGGCACTGCAATGGGGGGGGACCTCTACAGGGGGGACTACTACTGGGGGTACTGCAATGGGGGGACCTCTACGGAGGGGACTACTACTGGGGGCACTGCAATGCGGGGGACCTCTACGGGGGGGACTACTACTGGGGGCACTGCAATGGGGGGGACCTCTATGGGGGGGACTACTACTGGGGGCACTGCAATGCGGGGGACCTCTACGGGGGGGACTACTACTGGGGGCACTGCTTTGGGGGGGACATCTTCTGGGGGCACTACTACTGGGGCACTGCATCGGGGGACCACTACTGGGGGCACTATCTAAAGGGCACTCTATAGGGGGCACCTTTACTGGGGGCACTGAATAGGGAGGACCACTGCAGGGGGCACTGTATAAGGTGCACTGGATAGGGGGGACCACAACTGGGGGCACTATCTAAAGGGCACTACTGGGGGCACTGCATAAGGGGTATTACTACTGGGGCCTGTATAAGGGAGACCACTACTGGGGGCAATGTATAAGGGGCAATACTGGGGGTACTGCATAGGGGGGACCACTGCATGGGGCACTGCATAAGGGGGATCACTATTGGGGGCCTGCATAAGGGGTCCACTACTGGGGGCACTGTTTAATGGGCACTACTGGGGGACTGCATAAGGGGGACCACTACTGGGGCACTGTATAAGGGGCACTACTGGGGGATCACTACTGGGGGCACTGCATAGGAGGACTGTATAAGGGGCTCTGCATTAAGGTGCATATGGGATGTAAAGGAATGTTCAGAGAGTTATAACTGAGAGTTATATAGTGGGAGGAGCAGGGTCCCCAGCAGCACAGAGTATATCAGGAGATGAGTGATGTGTCAGTGAGGACAGGGCTGCATGTGACAGGGGCAGTGACAGGATGTGAGGAGGGGAATGGGGGCAGCAGGAAGCCACAGACTGAGAGTTATATAGTGGGAGGAGAAGGGTCCCCAGCAGCACAGAGTATATCAGGAGATGAGTGATGTGTTAGTGAGGACAGGGCTTGCATGTGACAGGGGCAGTGACAGGATGCGATGAGGGGAATGGAGGCAGCAGGAAGTCACAGACTGAGAGTTATATAGTGGGAGGAGCAGGGTCCCCAGCAGCACAGAGTATATCAGGAGATGAGTGATGTGTTAGTGAGGACAGGGCTGTATGTGACAGGGGCAGTGACATGATGTGAGGAGGGGAATGGGGCAGCAGGAAGCCACAGACTGAGAGTTATATAGTGGGAGGTGCAGGGTCCCCAGCAGCACAGAGTATATCAGGAGATGAGTGATGTGTTAGTGAGGACAGGGCTGCATGTGACAGGGGCAGTGACATGATGTGAGGAGGGGAATGGGGCAGCAGGAAGCCACAGACTGAGAGTTATATAGTGGGAGGAGCAGGGTCCCCAGCAGCACAGAGTATATCAGGAGATGAGTGATGTGTTAGTGAGGACAGGGCTGCATGTGACAGGGGCAGTGACATGATGTGAGGAGAGGAATGGAGGCAGCAGGAAGTCACAGACTGAGAGTTATATAGTGGGAGGAGCAGGGGCCCCAGCAGCACAGAGTATATCAGGAGATGAGTGATTCGTTAGTGAGGACAGGGCTGCATGTGACAGGGCCAGTGACATGATGTGAGGAGGGGAATGGAGACAGCAGGAAGCCACAGACTGAGAGTTATATAGTGGGAGGAGCAGAGGCCCCCAGCAGCACAGAGTATATCAGGAGATGTGTGATGTGTTAGTGAGGAAAGGGCTGCATGTGACAGGGGCAGTGACAGGATGTGAGGAGGGGAATGGAGGCAGCAGGAAACACAGACTGAGAGTTATATAGTGGAGGAGGTGCAGGGTCCCCAGCAGCACAGAGTATATCAGGAGATGAGTGATGTGAGGACAGGGCTGCATGTGACAGGGCCAGTGACAGGATGTGAGGAGGGGGGTGGAGGCAGCAGGAAGTCACAGACTGAGAGTTATATAGTGGGAGGAGCAGGGTCCCCAGCAGCACAGAGTATATCAGGAGATGTGTGATGTGTTAGTGAGGACAGGGCAGCATGTGACAGGAGCAGTGACAGGATGTGAGGAGGGGAATGGAGACAGCAGGAAGCCACAGACTGAGATTTATATAGTGGGAGGAGCAGGGTCCCCAGCAGCACAGAGTATATCAGGAGATGAGTGATGTGTTAGTGAGGACAGGGCTGCATGTGACTGGGGCAGTGACATGATGTGAGGAGGGGAATGGAGGCAGCAGGAAGTCACAGGTTGAAAGTTATATAGTGGGAGGAGCAAGGTCCACCAGCAGCACAGAGTATATCAGGAGATGAGTGATGTGTTAGTGAGGACAGGGCTGCATGTGACAGGGGCAGTGACAGGATGTGAGGAGGGGAATGGAGGCAGCAGGAAGCCACAGACTGAGAGTTATATAGTGGGAGGAGCAGGCTCCCCAGCAGCACAGAGTATATCAGGAGATGAGTGATGTGTTAGTGAGGACAGGGCTGCATGTGACAGGGGCAGTGACAGGATGTGAGGAGGGGAATGGAGGCAGCAGAAAGTCACAGGTTGAGAGTTATATAGTGGGAGGAGCAAGGTCCACAAGCAGCACAGAGTATATCAGGAAATGAATGATGTGTTAGTGAGGACAGGGCTGCATGTGACAGGGGCAGTGACAGGATGTGAGGAGGGGACGGAGGCAACATGAAGCCACAGACTGAGAGTTATATAGTGGGAGGAGCAGTGTCCCCAGCAGCACAGAGTTTATCAGGAGATGAGTGATGTGTTAGTGAGGACAGGGCTGCATGTGACAGGGGCAGTGACATGATGTGAGGAGGGGTATGGAGGCAGCAGGAAGTCACAGGTTGAGAGTTATATAGTGGGAGGAGCAAGGTCCACCAGCAGCACAGAGTATATCAGGAGATGAGTGATGTGTTAGTGAGGACAGGGCTGCATGTGACAGGGGCAGTGACATGATGTGAGGAGGGGAATGGAGGCAGCAGAAAGCCACAGACAGAGTTATATAGTGGGAGGAGCAAGGTCCACAAGCAGCACAGAGTATATCAGGAAATGAGTGATGTGTCAGTGAGGACAGGGCTGCATGTGACAGGGGCAGTGACAGGATGTGAGGAGGGGATGGAGGCAACATGAAGCCACAGACTGTGAGTTATATAGTGGGAGGAGCAGTGTCCCCAGCAGCACAGAGTATATCAGGAGATGAGTGATGTGTTAGTGAGGACAGGGCTGCATGTGACAGGGGCAGTGACTTAATGTGAGGAGGGACAGGGCTGCCATCAGAAATTATTGGGCCCGGAACTGACAAAACAGGCAGCACCCCTTCCCAACAGTGTTTCTGCCACTCTTGCCTCGCAGTGTCTCTCCAGTACCAGCCAGACCCCCTTCTGTACCTGCCTGTCAGCCCCCTTTCTGTGTTTGCCAGCCAACCCCCGCATTACACCATATTCTCTTCTGACTAACATGCTGCGGGTCCTCTCACTTTCAGCCTTGATGATGTAACGCAAGTGCTGGATGGCAAAGAAAAAATAACTTTATTGAACAGCTGTCAGACTGCAGCCGTAGGAATGGACCCCGCTGTTACTGCACTGCACAGTGGCGTGGTAGAGCTGTAGGGCGAGCAGTAGGAATGGACCCCGCTGTTACTGCACTGCACAGTAGCGTGGTAGAGCTGTAGGGAGAGCAGTAGGAGTGGATGGGCTACCCCCTGTAACTGTTGCATGGTGAGTCCCAACAGTATAACCGCTGATGGTGTCCCTGATGAGGGGCATGGGGGCATTAGGATTCCACAGATTGAGAGTTATAAAGTGGAAGGAGCAGGGTTCCCAGCAGCACAGAGTATATCAGGACATAACTGACATGTCAGTGAAGGCAGCAAGAAGCCACAACAAATAAGTTTGTGATGTGAGGCTCCTTCTAAGCGGAGGCAGAATAAATGCACCTCTATATGAACACCAAGTTCATAAAACTATTTTTCTTAATACAGGTTGAGTCTCCCATATCCAAAATGTTTGGGACCAGGGGCATTTTGGATAACGGAATATTCCGTATATTGAAATATTTGCATAAAATAATGAAATATCTTGGGAATGGGACCCAAATATACACACAGAATGCATTTATGTTTTATATACACCTTATACACACAGCCTGAAGGTTATTTTACACAATATTTTTAATAACTTGTGCTTTAAACAAAGTTTGTGTACATTGAACCATCAGAAAGCAAATGCTTCACTTTCTCAGTCATGCTAAAAATATTCCGTATTTTGGAATATTTGGATATGGGAGACTCATCCTGTATATGCTTTAGGGGAGATTCTCTACAACTATTATAATTCTCAATATCTCACGATTCGCTGAACAGAAAACCGTGAACTTTTGCACTCACTCTTGTAACGTTTGGTTTGGAGTTGAGTCTGTGGGGAGGCCCCTTTCTGTGACCCTGTGCAGATGGCTGATCTGCTGCCAGGTATTCTGGGATGTGAACAGTTTTATTGAACAAACAAATACTGTATAATTCTCTACATAACCCTGGAAAATGAGTGCGCTGACGCTCAGCCATTAGGCTATGGGGTTGCCACATCCATCAGGGGTGAGAGAATATGAATCACAGAACGGAGGTCACTCTGGTCTGAAGAGAATATCTCACTGGAACATAAGCTGCTCACACCAGCAAGTTATGTAATAGTACCGGGGAGCCCTGGTGCTTTTATGGTGCAAAAACTTATTTGTTTCAGGATTGTAAAATAAATGCTGAGAGGTCTGAGTGAAGCCACCATGTTTGTTGGTGCTGCAGAAATCACCGCACAAGTAGCACCTGCCCCCTTCCCGCAAATATCTGCGCATGTGCGATAGAGCGATCACCTGGTAGATGGCGCCATGTTCCCAGAGATCGGCAAATGTGCAGCAGTCTCTAACACATGCACCAGCAAGTGAGGGGGGATGCACAGAGACAGCACATGGGCCCCCTACTCTCTTAATGCACCATATGGCTGTTAGTACAAAATTGTGTGGTCGCCAATAGCAAACAGATATAAGAGTAGTTAAAACAGTCTTGTGGTCACCAACGTTCTACTATGTCCCTCCTGCAGACAAATGCTCCAAACTGGACCCAGTCTTCTGGTTTCATTATACCCCGTTCACACTGCCAGCAATAACCCGGGATATTGTATGTGAACGCGCATCAAGCTGGGTGTAGTGTGAACGGGTAACCTGGATCGTTGCGACCTGGGACCCGTTCATGGCATTGGAAGAGCCGGCGCTCAGAGATGATCTCATCTCATACCTGCCTACTGCCCCGGGATGGTCGGGAGCCTCCCAAAAATCGGGTGGTGATCACAGCCCCCGGAAGAGTGAGCAAGTCTCCCCGCTGGCGCCAGCCACCCGCACCCCCTAGCTGTTCTATCCCCCATGCCGTCCGCTCCCCCTTGTAATTGGCCATCCGGGCTGAATCACGTCATCATGGCCCTTCCCCCGGCTACAAAGTGCCTGTAACCTCTGCATTTTGTAGCGGGGGCGTGGCCCCGATGACGCAATCATGCAGTCCCATCCCACCCCCAAATTCACATCACGCCCCCTGCTCTGACAATCTGGCTGTCTCCTCCCGGAAAAGGCTGTCAGACTGTCGGCAGCCCTGTCTCATCTCCAAGTGCCAGCTCGGCACATTATGGTGGTGAGGTCGTGGACCTGACAATAAGATGGGTGGGGCCAGCAGTCTGAAAGGGGTCTCAGCCGGGTTGCACCCAGGACGGACCCTTTTACAAAATCCTGGGTGCGACAAGCAATGCAATGTGGGAGGGGTATTAGTTGTTTCAGGCACGGCCGGATTAAGGGCCCCATGGGCCTGGAGCTGCAAATGTTCAAGGGCCTATACTGAGAAGGGGAGGAGCTGTAGCCAGTGCTGTGTGGGTGTGGCTAGTGCTGTGTGGGTGTGGCTAGTGTTTATGTGGGTGTGACCAGCTCCATTATCTCCCTAAATACATAAAAATACAAAAAAAAGCATAAATTAGTGACAAAACTAGAAATACAATTGTAATACTTATAATTTATGGCCGTCTGTGTTGCCAGCTAGTCAGATGGTCCTTATCTTGCTGATTATGGCCTTTATTATGTGGAGACCTGGGGCTGTAGCTCTGTCCACCCCATTGTTATTCTGCCCCTGGTTTCAGGTAGAGTATTTGTTTATAGAAAGGGTACAGGATGGCGAGTAGAAGGGAAATCCTAATCTGCGGCAAAGTAGGGTTGTCCCGGCGAAAATCTAGTTAATAGATAAGCAGAGGACAGAACTCTGACTCTGCATTAGGTAAATGAACCCCATTAATATTGGGCTACACCTGAACACCAGTCAGGAATAAAATGATGTCACAGTAATGAGATAACGTCACAGAATGTCCATCTAACTAATTCATTAAATTAATAAATAGCAATATGGATATGAATCCCTTAATATAAATACAATGTAATAAGATGACCACAGAAGGAGTCACAGTATCAGATAGATATAGCAGGCTGTACATGATAAGCGCACACAGCGGGGCTCATTAGCACCAATAGTTATCATGCTGGGATGTTTCTTAGGGGTTGGGAGCGGGATCCCAGCATCAGAATCTCAATGCCGGCATCCCGATAGGGTTAGGATACCAACAGTTCTCGGTCAGTATCCTAACCCTCCCCTACCCCTAATCCTTCCTCCCTGGTGCCTAAACTCCCCCTCCCCATACCCTAAACTAAACCCTCCCCATAACCCTAACCTACGCCCTAACCCCAGTACTTACCATTGGGATAATATAGCATAAAAGATAGCAGCGCTAATAACAGTTAGATCAATAAATTTAGATGCACAAAGATATTTCACAGTAATAAATTCATATTTAATACATAAAACTAAATAGAATGGTTAAAATCAATTGATTCATCAACTTAATGATACAAGAACCAATGTATATAAGAACTCTTGTCCCTATTCAAATAGCTGGACTCTATTATGGCTGATCCATTCAAGTATAAGGACTTCTTGCACGTAGGGGCATAATCCACATAGTAGGTTCTAACCATATAGGCACCGCTGGAGGATACAGTCCCGTATTAATATGATAGCAATGATCCAAAGAAAGAGGAGGGATTGCAAATTCCTCACCAGTACACGATGTCTTCTCAGTGGGGCCCTATCCACCGACAGATGAGCGTAATTCCATGTGCAATCGGATGTTCGCCATAAACACTGAGAGTTCCAGTCCTGGTCCAAGTGTTTCCACTGGGGTACAGGGGTTCTTGGTAGAGTTTAAAAGTCAACAGCTGATGCGTTTCACTGCTGTTCTGATGCAGCTTTATCAAAGGTGACTCTCTGTGTCTTTGCTGGGTTTAAATACCCTCCTTAATGAACCACTCCATTCGCATCTGGTGTAAATTATCCATCTGATTAAGTGCATCTTACTTAAAAACTGTAAAAATATATATACATAAAACCTGTATTTTGACTCAGAGGCAGATTCATTTAAAAGGCTATAAATATGAATTTATTATTGTGAAATATCTTTGTGCATCTAAATTTATTGATCAAACTGTTATTAGCGCTGCTATCTTTTATGCTGTATGATTTTTATGTTTGTGGAGGCGACTTCTCCCATTTGTTTAGTAGCTGCTTTAGAACAATATCCCTAATCAGCGCCCGAATATCACCTTATTGGTTATTTTCTACTACTTACCATCGGGATGTCTGCGCTGGGATTCTGACAGGTATCGGGATTCCGGCACTGACATTGTAAGCGATGGCATCCTGACTGTCGGTATTTTGACCGGGTCCCATTTCTTAGAGCCTGATGAGGCAGCATAACGCGTCTGTATGTAGGACTGTCACAGTCCATCACCAGGACCTGCTCACAGGTTACGTGCTCCTCCTATTACTGTGCTGGACTACAGCAGAAACTACATATGTGTCGTGAATGGTTGCTGGATGCCTGGTTTAAAGGTAAAAAATAAAAATGTTAAATAAATGAAAAGAAAAAGGAGACCCACCCAAAAAGTGCACCAGCAAGTGCAGCCTGGACTGTGCAACACCTGCTGCGATAATCAGCGCCTTGTTCTCCTGCAGCAGCCGTCCTGGACTGGTGACAATACTGGGGAGACCCCATAGAGGAGACCCCTATCATGATGTGAAGCAGTCCCCACCAGGTTGGCATATGGCTACATTTCCTAGGGATGGTAGAGCTCAGGGTAATGAGATAAAATTACCACATTATTGATTCAGTTGGTGTATCGACAAGTCCCACAACCCATGCAAGCCCTGGATCTAAGCAAGGATTTCATGGCACTGAATACTATGGAACCCAACAAACACTGCACTTGTATTGCAGATACAGTATCGGATGCTGTGTCACACTTAGAAATATAATAAGAGAGTAATTTATGGCTAATAACCAATAGAATGAGCATTGTATTATATCTGTAATGTCAAATTTAGTACACAAGAAAAATAACAATACAGGTGGTGATAATGCAGATGAGTGCTGTAATAGGCATTATACTAAGGTGCAGGTCTGTGGGAGAGTATTGCGGTCGCTGGATGCGTCATAGGTAACAGACTTTGTAGAATGGCTTCTCTCCAATCTGTGAGCTTGACAAATGCATTTTCAAAGCAGGAATATACAGTATGGAGTATATCAGCAATCATTCACTACCAGACGCGTTTCATCACAGCAATCATTCACTACCAGATGCGTTTCATCACAGCAATCATTCACTATCAGACGCGTTTCATCACAGCAATCATTCACTACCAGACGCGTTTCATCACAGCAATCATTCACTACCAGACGCGTTTCATCACAGCAATCATTCACTACCAGATGCGTTTCATCACAGTAATCATTCACTACCAGACGCGTTTCATCACAGCAATCATTCACTACCAGACGCGTTTCATCACAGTAATCATTCACTACCAGACATGTTTCATCACAGCAATCATTCACTACCAGACGCGTTTCATCACAGCAATCATTCACTACCAGACGCGTTTCATCACAGCAATCATTCACTACCAGACGCGTTTCATCACAGCAATCATTTCTTCTTCAGAGGGTTTAGTCACTGGAGCCTGTGTCCTACAGAGTGAATTAATAGAAAATAAGTACTCAGACAACATAATAAAAAGAAATAAAGACTCATCAAACCTTAAACTCATATCTTTATTCCACATGACCATAGGGATAAAGTCAGTGAAGTGCTCTGCACGCTGAACCATGGAAAGAGCTGGTGCACATGGAACTGGTAGACACAAGTAATATGCCAAGTAATGTTTTCATGACCGTATGAATGTCAGATTGAATATTGTCTTTGTCTTTATCACATTTTACTTTTCTGTGCTTGAAAATGTTTGTTCATATATAAATGTTTTTATGCAGATCATATGCACATAAATGGTATGAGAACCATCCCATTACCAGCATTGGGTGGCTCTGATTATGCCACCTCCTGAGCACCGATGGGCTAAGACAGGGCCACAATTAGGGGTGGCTAAGGGGGCACGTGACCTGGGTGCCAGACATGAGGGGGTGCCGGGGAGAGGCTGCCGGGAGGCTAGGTTACTGCTCTTGTGAGTTTGGAGCCACATTCCAGTGTTGGGAGGCACAGAAACACCGTCAGTCTAATGTGGTACCGGTCGCAAGCCAATCAGTGTTTGCGGACCGGCAGCCAATCAGCAGAGGCTACCAGTCCAAAACCTCCAAGTGGTTTGCGAGCTGCGCCACTTTACAATGATGGCAGTACTGACAGCTCCGCAGCATGCGGCAGCCCCATCCCGTGCCACGCAGAGTTCACCCACCGAATGGCTCTGGCAGGTAAGAAAAGGGAGATGGGGCCTTACTGCGGCACAATGCGTAATAATGTGTAAGGGGCATTACTGCGACATAATGTGTAAGGGACCTTACTGTGACATAAAGTGAAAGGAGCATTATTGTGGCATAATGTGTAAGGGACATTACTGTGACATAATGTGTAAGGAGCATTACTGTCACATAATGTGTAAGGGCCATTACTGTGGCATAATGTGTAAGGGGCATTACTGTGACATAATGTGTAAGGGAACTTACTGTGACATAATGCGTAAGGAGCATTACTGTGACATAATGTGTAAGGGGCATTACTGTGACATAATGTGTAAGGGGAATTACTGTGACATAAAGTGTAAGGAGCATTACTGTGACATACTGTGTAAGGGACATTACTGTGACATAATGTGTAAGGAGCATTACTGTCACATAATGTGTAAGGGCCATTACTGTGGCATAATGTGTAAGGGGCATTACTGTGAAATAATGTTTAAAGGGCATTACTGTGACATAATATGTAAGGGGAATTACTGTGACATAATGTGTAAGGGGCATTACTGTGAAATAATGTGTAAGGGGCCTTACTGTGACATAATGTGTAAGGGGCCTTACTGTGACATAATGTGTAAGGGCCATTACTGTGGCATAATGTGTAAGGGGCATTACTGTGAAATAATGTTTAAGGGGCATTACTGTGGCAAAATGTGTAAAGGGCATGACTGTGGCATAATGTGTAAGGGGAATTACTGTGACAATGTGTAAGGGGCATTACTATGACATAATGTGTAAGAGGCATTACTGTGGAATAATATTAAAAGGGCGTTACTGTGACATAATGTGTAAGGGGCGTTACTGTGGCATAATGTGTAAGGGGGATTACAGTGGCATAATGTGTAAGGGGCATTACTGTGACATAATGTGTAAGGGGCATTACTGTGACAATATGTGTAAGGAGCATTACTGTGACATAATGTGTAAGGGGCATTACTGTGACATAATGTGTAAGGGGGCATTACTGTGGCATAATGTGTAAGGGGCATTACTGTGACAATGTGTAAGGGGAATTACTGTGGCATAATGTGTAAGTCATTACTGTGACGTAATGTGTAAGGGGCATTACTGTGACATAATGTGTAAGGGGCCTTACTGTGGCACAATGTGTAAGGGGCATTACTGTGGCATAATTTGTAAGGGGCATTACTGTGACAATGTGTAAGGGGCATTACTGTGGCATAATGTGTAAGGGGTATTACTGTGACAATTTGTATGGGGCATTACTGTGACATAATGTGTAAGGGGCATTACTCTGGCATAATGTGTATGTAAGGGGCACTACTGTGACATAATGTGCAAGGGGCATTACTGTGACATAATGTGTAAGGGGAATTAATGTGACATAATGTGTAAGGGGCATTACTGCGACGTAATGTGTTAGGGGCATTACTGCGACCTAATGTATAAGGGGCATTACTGCGACATAATGTGTAAGGGGCATTACTGTGACATAATGTGTAAGGGGAATTACTGTGACATAATGTGTAAGGGGCATTACTGTGACGTAATGTGTAAGGGGCATTACTGTGACGTAATGTGTAAGGGGCATTACTGTGACATAATGTGTAAGGGGCATTACTGTGACGTAATGTTTAAGGGGCATTACTGTGACGTAATGTTTAAGGGGCATTACTGTGACGTAATGTTTAAGGGGTCATTACTGTGACATAATGTGTAAGGGGCATTACTGTGACAATGTGTAAGGGGCATTACTGTGACATAATGTGTAACGGTCATTACTGTGACGTAATGTGTAAGGGGCATTACTGTGACATAATGTGTAAGGGGCATTACTGTGGCACAAAGTGTAAGGGGCATTACTGTGGTATAATTTGTAAGGGGCATTACTGTGACAATGTGCAAGGGGCATTACTGTGGCATAATGTGTAAGGGGTATTATTGTGACAATTTGTATGGGGCATTACTGTGACATAATGTGTAAGGGTCATTACTGTGGCATAATGTGTATGTAAGGGGCATTACTGTGACAAAATGTGTAAGGGGCATTACTGTGACATAATGTGTAATGGGCATTACTGTGGTGTAATGTGTAAGGGGCATTACTGTGACATAATGTGTAAGGGGCATTACTGTGACGTAATGTGTAAGGGGCATTACTGTGGCATAATGTGTAAGGGGCATTACTGTGACAATGTGTAAGGGCATTACTGTGGCATAATGTGTAAGTCATTACTGTGAAGTAATGTGTAAGGGGCATTACTGTGACGTAATGTGTAAGGGGCCTTACTGTGGCACAATGTGTAAGGGGCATTACAGTAGCATAATTTGTAAGGGGCATTACTGTGACAATGTGTAAGGGGCATTACTGTGGCATAATGTGTAAGGGGTATTACTGTGACAATTTGTATGGGGCGTAATGTGTATGGGGCATTACTGTGACGTAATGTGTAAGGGGAATTACTGTGACGTAATGTGTAAGGGGCATTACTGTGGCGTAATGTGTAAGGGGCATTACTGTGATGTAATGTGTAAGGGGCATTACTGTGACGTAATGTGTAAGGGGCATTACTGTGACGTAATGTGTAAGGGGCATTACTTTGACGTAATGTGTAAGGGGCATTACTGTGATGTAAATACTGTCATTCAGAGGCGGTTGGAGGGTGCAAGCGGTCGCTCAGAAACTGGGCGGCCACTTGCATCCTGACCGCCCACCTCTGTTGCGGTAGTTAGGCTGTGGGTTAACACCCACAGCTCTAATGACCGCTCCAGTGATGGTCGCGATGGTCAGAGACCATCGCGACAATCGGGGATTACGATGAGACCCTAGGGTAGGGTCTGCCTTGTCGTAAGCCCCGGAGAGCTTCTGGCTCTGTCTGAGCCGGAAGCTCTACACTGACATCACTAGAGATGTCAGTGGGGCCTCTCTCAAATGGTAGGCGTTCCCATGAGAACGCCTCCGTTTGGGCTACCACCCCCCGGGCCGCATTCCAAACGGTGCAAGCTGTCAATCAACATCAACAGCTCACCCCATTTGGATCGAGACCCGCTTCGACCGGCGCTGTCGGTCGTAGCGGGTCTCACGCATGCGTACAACGGTGCCGGCGCCGTCGTGCACATACTCTGTGGGGGGCCATCGACTCGGTCTGAGCGCATCGGCACTAACGACCGGGTCTGAATGACCCCCATAATGTGTAAGGGGGCATTACTGTGACATAATGTGTAAGGGGTATTACTGTGACATAATGTGTAAGGGGAATTACTGTGACATAATGTGTAAGGTGAATTACTGTGACATAATGTGTAAGGGGAATTACTGTGATGTAATGTATAAGGGGCATTACTGTGACGTAATGTGTAAGGGGCATTACTGTGACATAATGTGTAAGGGGCATAACTGTGACGTAATGTGTAAGGGGTATTACTGTGGCGTAATGTGTATGGGGCATTACTGTGACATAATGTGCAAGGGGAATTACTGTGACATAATGTGTAAGGGGCATTACTGTGATGTAATGTGTAAGGGGCATTACTGTGGCGTAATGTGTAAGGGGCATTACTGTGACATAATGTGTAAGGGTCATTACTGTGACGTAATGTGTAAGGGGCATTAATGTGACGTAATGTGTAAGGGGCATTACTGTGACGTAATGTTTAAGGGGCATTACTGTGACGTAATGTGTAAGGGGCATTACTGTGACGTAATGTTTAAGGGGCATTACTGTGATGTAATGTTTAAGGGCCATTACTGTGACGTAATGTGTAAGGGGCATTACTGTGACAATGTGTAACGGTCATTACTGTGACGTAATGTGTAAGGGGCATTACTGTGACGTAATGTGTAAGTGGCTTTACTGTGGCACAATGTGTAAGGGGCATTACTGTGTCATAATTTGTAAGGGGCATTACTGTGACAATGTGTAAGGGTCATTACTGTGGCATAATGTGTAAGGGGTATTACTGTGACTATTTGTATGGGGCATTACTGTGACATAATGTGTAAGGGTCATTACTGTGGCATAATGTGTATGTAAGGGGCATTACTGTGACAAAATGTGTAAGGGGCATTACTGTGACATAATGTGTAATGCGCATTACTGTGGTGTAATGTGTAAGGGGAATTACTGTGACATAATGTGTAAGGGGCATTACTGTGACAAAATGTGTAAGGGGAAATATTGTGACATAATGTGTAAGGGGCATTACTGTGACGTAATGTGTAAGGGGCATTACTGTGATGTAATGCGTAAGGGGCATTACTGTGACATAATGCGTAAGGGGCATTACTGTGACGTAATGTGTAAGGGTATTACTGTGACGTAATGTGTAAGGGGCATTACTGTGACGTAATGTTTAAGGGGCATTACTGTGACATAATGTATAAGGGGCATTACTGTGACAATGTGTAAGGGGCATTACTGTGGCACAATGTGTAAGTGGCATTACTGTGGCATAATTTGTAAGGGGCATTACTGTGACAATGTGTAAGGGGCATTACTGTGGCATAATGTGTAAGGGGTATTAGTGTGACAATTTGTATGGGGCATTACTGTGACATAATGTGTAATGGTCATTACTGTGGCATAATGTGTATGTAAGGGGCATTACTGTGACAAAATGTGTAAGGGGCATTACTGTGACATAATGTGTAATGGGCATTACTGTGGCGTAATGTGTAAGGGGCATTACTGTGACATAATGTGTAAGGGGCATTACTGTGACGTAATGTGTAAGGGGCATTACTGTGACGTAATGTGTAAGGGGCATAACTGTGATGTAATATGTAAGGGGTATTACTGTGGCGTAATGTGTATGGGGCATTACTGTGACATAATGTGCAAGGGGAATTACTGTGACATAATGTGTAAGGGGCATTACTGTGATGTAATGTGTAAGGAGCATTACTGTGGCGTAATGTGTAAGGGGCATTACTGTGACATAATGTGTAAGGGTCATTACTGTGACGTAATGTGTAAGGGGCATTAATGTGACGTAATGTGTAAGGGGCATTACTGTGACGTAATGTTTAAGGGGCATTACTGTGACGTAATGTGTAAGGGGCATTACTGTGACGTAATGTTTAAGGGGCATTACTGTGATGTAATGTTTAAGGGCCATTACTGTGACGTAATGTGTAAGGGGCATTACTGTGACAATGTGTAACGGTCATTACTGTGACGTAATGTGTAAGGGGCATTACTGTGACGTAATGTGTAAGTGGCTTTACTGTGGCACAATGTGTAAGGGGCATTACTGTGTCATAATTTGTAAGGGGCATTACTGTGACAATGTGTAAGGGTCATTACTGTGGCATAATGTGTAAGGGGTATTACTGTGACTATTTGTATGGGGCATTACTGTGACATAATGTGTAAGGGTCATTACTGTGGCATAATGTGTATGTAAGGGGCATTACTGTGACAAAATGTGTAAGGGGCATTACTGTGACATTGGCCCTCATTCAGAGCCGTACGCTCTGAGCAGAGCGCACGCTCTGAATGAGGTCCGGCCTCCATGAAAATGGAGCGTCCTTCTGGACGCTTGTATAGCTGTGGGTCACACCCACAGGCTATACGAGCGTGCATTTTGATGGCCACGATGGTCGAGACCATCGCGACCATCGAAATTGCGAGCCGGAGCCTGCGGTTGAGGTTTTCAACCGCAAGCTCCAGAGTGATTTTGGCTCTATCAGAGCCAAAATCACTCCCACTGACATCACTAGTGATGTCAGTGGGCCGGCTTTTGACGGGAGGCGTTCCCGTGGGAATGCCCCCGTCAGGGAGGCACGCCCCCGGCATGCCTACCAAAGTGGGCGTGCTGTCAATCAACATTGACAGCATGCCCCCTTTGATCGGACACAATGAGCGAAGGACTTTCCTTCGCTCGTCGCGTCTGGCGCATGCGCACGACAGAGCTCCCTCCGTCGTGCGCATGCTCAGTGCACACCATTGACCCACTTGCGAGCGGACAGCCTCTCGCGAGTGGGTCTGAATCAGGCCCATAATGTGTAATGGGCATTACTGTGGCATAATGTGTAAGGGGCATTACTGTGACGTAATGTGTAAGGGGCAATACTGTGACGTAATATGTAAGGGGCATTACTGTGACGTAATGTGTAAGCGGCATTACTGTGACGTAATGTGTAAGGGGCATTACTGTGACATAATGTGTAAGGGGCATTACTGTGACGTAATGTGTAAGGGGCATTACTGTGACGTAATGTGTAAGGGGCATTACTGTGACGTAATGTGTAAGGGGCATTACTGTGGCAGAATGTATTTGGGCACACAAGAAATAAAGTGTCCGCACAGACCTCCAGTTTGTTCATATATAAACCACTCATCCATTCCAATCCATATAATGTTGTATTATAAAGGTCTCATTCAGTCCAATTCAGTTTTCAGGTGTAGGTGCACCCAGGAATAAAACCAATCATTACACAGAAAAGAAGAAAAAATATTCCTATAACTGGATGATTTGTATATTATGTGTAACTTATACCTCTTTTACACCAAAAACCCAGGTCCGACCTGTGTTTTCAGAGATGGTTCAACCCAGGTTAGACACCATTTACACAGCACCATCAATCTGGGTTAGTCTCAGGTCAGCCCCGTTCACAATGAACCTGGGTCTGCCCTGCTATTCTCGCAGTACTTGTGGTTGGCTTTTCCTACCAAAATCACTGTGAGCAGTTCAGGCTAAAAGACAACCAAGTGACGTGGTCGATGACGCTCCTTTACTAATTATGCACTCCCATTAAACGCCCTTTTTACCGTTAAGCACGCCTGCGTTCGGATCTCCACTCCCCCATTTTTAAGCACCTTCCCCTGTTACCACCCACAAACGGTACATTCTGTCAATCAAATTAGCAGCCCATCACTGTTTTGCGAGTGCACGATTTCCGCCCGCAATGACTGGATTGCGCATGTGCATTACGACCCATATGCATGCGCAGTTGTGCGAATATCGCTCAGAGAGAACGAGCGGCCGCTCACGAGCGGCTCTGAATCAGGCCCAGAGTTCCTATCCGTATCAGACCTGGAAATTTAGCCAGCGTTGACTCAGGATATTCCCAAGTCAGCGCCGCTCACACTGCAGTCGGGTCTGCATAGATGATGTCATCTCCAAGCGCCACTGAACCCAGACCAATCGGCCGGCTAGCAGCGCACTCCAGGTCATCGTGACCCGGAGTGCGCTGTTCTCACAGCAGGGTTTCCCAGGCTACGCCCGTGTTAAGCCCTGCTAGTTACCTGGGTTGGATTGCCGGGTCACTCGACCCGGCGATCCTACTCTCTCCCCTTTTACACCAGAGAGCTGCCCGGGTTACCCCTGCAATAACCCGGGTGTTAGCTCCAGGGTAAAAGGGATATTAGTTGTATTAGAGGTCCAGATACAAAGAAAACATAAAATATAACTTATTATTGTCAATAAAATGACTACCTGTTTATTAATATTTTATTTTTGTTTTTACCTTTATTTTTTATTTTTATTTGTTTTATAATTAATTAAAAAAGCCAGCGAAGTATTGTGATTAATGTGTCAGTGGTATCATTATGTGAAATAAAGTGATTTAAAAGACACTATTCCCTTGTAATTATGCTTTTATTCATAATGTATATTGTTGTATCGATGTAAATATACCAACTTATTTATTCTAATGGTCCCATACAGTGGAAAGTACACCATTAAAGTACATGACAACCTCTCAGGATTATATATGTAAGGAGCCTATCTAAATTGGCCAAGCTATGATAGCTCCGTCAAATTAGCCCTATAGTTGGATTTATATGATCTAATATCCCTGAGAGGTGCTTAAAATACCCAAAGTTATGTGATAATAACAGAATATTCCATATATGTATTAATGGATAGAGGTTTATAAAGCTGTATAGGGTTAATACGTTCTTCAAAAATATATGGTACTCCGGCTCTACCCATTTAGATAATAATTTGTGTATTTAGCAGGTTGCTAAGACTCAGAATTAAATCCTTCATAATGTAACAGATCAACTCTCACCCAAATAGCTTCCTTCAAAAAGAAGAGAAAGTTGTTACTATATATAATACTCTCTGAGACGATCTCATCCCTGGAAATAACTCATACAATCGAGTCCATATATTGCACTACATGCAGCAGTGTTACCCAGTGGATTAGATAATGGAGTCCAGCCCTTATTAGGTGGAGAGATGTGTAAGTCCCAGTAAACCATTCTAGTTGAGATGTGATGCCTATAATAGCTGATAGTATGGTTCACCACATTGGAAATCTATATTATTGTCGTTGATAAAGGTAGGGGTCCTCATACACACTGGTAAACTCTAGTTAGTGATTAAATATCACCTGCATTAATAGCGAGCTTACAGTACATATGTCTAGTAACTGGCTCAGCTTGTCCCTTTACAATATGCACGGCAATGCTTTTTTATCCCAATGGTTAGATTGTAACAATGTAATATTGTCATTTTTGTATGACTAAAAGGTTCACTTTATAGTATGTACTACAATATTTATTTATCCCCAAAGGTTAAGTTATGACAGCGTAGTACTGTCACCTATGTATAACGTCCCAATTAATAGGTATGCAGCACTCTGAATTGTAAATGCTGCCAATTACCTAGATCACAGGTTCTCAAAATCGGTCCTCAGGACCCCACGCAGTGCATGTTTCCCAGGTCTCTTCACAGAATCACAAGTGAATTAATTATAACCACCTGTGGAGATATTGGCACTGCACTGTGTTGCATAATGTGTTGTAAGGGACATTACTGTGTTGCATAAATGTGTTGTAAGGGACATTACTGTGTTGCATAATGTGTTGTAAGGGACATTACTGTGTTGCATAATGTGTTGTAAGGGACATTACTGTGTTGCATAAATGTGTTGTACGGGACATTACTGTGTTGCAAAATGTGTTGTAAGGGACATTACTGTGTTGCATAATGTGTTGGAAGGGACATTACTGTGTTGCATAATGTGTTGTAAGGGACATTACTGTATTGCATAATGTGTTGTAAGGGACATTACTGTGTTGCATAATGTGTTGTAAGGGACATTACTGTGTTGCATAATGTGTTGTAAGGGACATTACTGTGGCATAATGTGCTATAAGGGACATTACTGTGGCATAATGTGCTATAAGGGACATTACTGTGGCATAGTATGTTGTAAGGGACATTACTGTGGCATAATGTGCTATAAGGGACATTACTGTGGCATAATGTGCTATAAGGGACATTACTGTGGCATAGTGTGTTGTAAGGGACATTACTGTGTTGCATAATGTGTTGTAAGGGACATTACTGTGTTGCATAATGTGTTGTTAGGGGACATTACTGTGTTGCATAATGTGCTATAAGGGACATTACTGTGGCATAATGTGCTATAAGGGACATTACTGTGGCATAATGTGTTGCAAGGGACATTACTGTGAGATAATGTGCTATAAGGGACATTAATGTGTTGCATAGTGTGTTGTAAGGGACATTACTGTGTTGCATAATGTGTTGTAAGGGACATTACTGTGTTGCATAATGTGTTGTTAGGGGACATTACTGTGTTGCATAATGTGCTATAAGGGACATTACTGTGGCATAATGTGCTATAAGGGACATTACTGTGGCATAATGTGTTGTAAGGGACATTACTGTGAGATAATGTGCTATAAGGGACATTAATGTGTTGCATAGTGTGTTGTAAGGGACATTACTGTGTTGCATAATGTGTTGTAAGGGACATTGCTGTGTTGCATAATGTGTTGTAAGGGACATTACTGTGGCATAATGTGCTATAAGGGACATTACTGTGTTGCATAATGTGTTGTAAGGGACATTACTGTGTTGCATAATGTGCTATAAGGGACATTACTGTATTGCATAATGTGCTATAAGGGACATTACTGTGGCATGATGTGCTATAAGGGACATTACTGTGGCATAATGTGCTATAAGGGACATTACTGTGGCATAGTGTGTTGTAAGGGACATTACTGTGTTGCATAATGTGTTGTAAGGGACATTACTGTGGCATAATGTGTTGTAAGGGACATTACTGTGGCATAATGTGCTATAAAGGACATTACTGTGGCATAATGTGCTATAATGGACATTACTGTGTTGCATAATGTGCTATAAGGGACATTACTGTGGCATAATGTGTTATAAGGGACATTATTGTGGTATAATGTGTTGTAAGGGACATTACTGTGGCATAATGTGCTATAAGGGACATTACTGTGTTGCATAATGTGTTGTAAGGGACATTACTGTGTTGTATAATGTGTTGTAAGGGACATTACTGTGGCATAATGTGCTATAAGGGACATTACTGTGTTGCATAATGTGTTGTAAGGGACATTACTGTGGCATAATGTGTTGTAAGGGACATTACTGTGTTGCATAATGTGTTGTAAGGGACATTACTGTGGCCTAATGTGTTGTAAGGGACATTACTGTGTGGCATAATGTGTTATAAGGGTAATTAATGTGTGACATAATGTGTTATAAGGGACATTACTGTGTTGCATAATGTGTTGTAAGGGACATTACTGTGGCATAATGTGCTATAAGGGACATTACTGTGGCATAATGTGTTATAAGGGACATTACTGTGGCATAATGTGTTATAAGGGACATTACTGTGGCATAATGTGTTATAAGGGACATTACTGTGTTGCATAATGTGCTATAAGGGACATTACTGTGTTGCATAGTGTGTTGTAAGGGACATTACTGTGGCATAATGTGTTATAAGGGTAATTAATGTGTGACATAATGTGTTATAAGGGTAATTACTGTGTGGCATAATGTGTTATAAGGTGCATTACTGTGTCACAAAACCACACACCCTTTTCATCCAGTATGTTGTATATTTTTTTTGGGGGGGGCAAATTATGGCTTTGCCCAGGGTGACAAAAATCCTAGTTGTGGTCCTGGGTAAGATAAAGGCCTCTCAGCAGCCGCATACCAGGGAAATTGCCATCTCTCTTCCCTCCAAATATCATGTAAACATATAATAAAATGAAATGTGTTTTTTGCAAGTGGGCGCAACTATAAGAGCGTTACTGCGCCCGCCCTGTATGACCGGGAATGTTCCATCACCTCCGATTATAAGATGCAAATCCTGTGCAGAGATGCTGATATACTGGCATGCAGATCCAGGCACCACATCCAGCTTTTACTCACAGCATTGGCTGAAAAACAGACAAATAACTTCACAAAATGGAATATAAATGGGATATACAAAGTCTATTTATGCTGCAAAACACAGTGCTTAGTGCATACCCAGCCGAGAGTACACACTGCTGAGACCCCTGATCTGTAGTTCTATTCAATCTGAATCCTGGACACTTAGCAAAGACGCTTCTCGGCTGCTATGTTAAATGGATTATGACTGATTTGTGGGGGCCGAACGAAACAGATGACTAATATTTCTGGACTTTTTTGAACGTTTCTAAACTGCTTTATATTCAGGAGATGGCGCTTTCCATTTTTGTAGACGTCTTTCTGGCTTAACACCTCCAGCGCCATACATTCCGAATTGTTTCAATTTTTTCTTGTAAATCTCATTTTAAATTGCCAATATTAACAATAATCGTGGCTATAGCAGACTGAGGACCCACCCCCCACCCCCCACACACACACTTTGGGATTTCTTGCAGAACTTTATACTGTTACTAAAGATATTAGAAATTCAAAGACTTAACAATAGTTGCTAGACATTGGGATAAGTGTGAGAGGAGTTTTGGAACATAAACTTGTCTAGAAAAGTCTGGATGAAGACTTAGTTGGAAAAGAAAATAGTCAGCGATAGATTACAATAAGCTGAAGCATTTTAGCTGTTATATTATGCAGCATAAGCCTAAAACCCTATTGGCGTCATATGGTAGCGAGTATATTATAGGATATACAGCTATCCAATAACAGCAAATCAGTTATTCCGCAGCATGAAGGAGCCCTCAGACATACTACGCTAATGAAGTACGTGTTTGCTGATTTATTTTGTATTTATTTCACTTGGTGCCATTAATAAGTTGCCAAAGATGAAAAAAGTGATGGAATTCTTTATAGCGACTTGTTTTGTGTTGAGTTCTTATTGTAAGAGGAAAAATAATATTTCATTTGTTGTTTGTCCATCACAATACTGTACAAGGAACTTAGGGCCTGATTCAGAACCGCTCGCGAGCGCACATCGCTCGCAAGCGGGTCGGTGGCCGGGCAGTGCGCACTCGCGGCGTGCACGCTGCATGTGCGCGAGCCCCATAGCGGGTGAATTTTCACTCGCTGTGAGACTAACTACAAGACAGGGCGGCTGTCGATTGTGACTGACAGCTCGCCCCGTTTTGTAGGCGTGCAGGGGGGGTGGTTGGACAAACGGAGGCGTTCCTGAAGGAACACCTGCCATTTGTGGGCGGCCCTACTGACATCACCAGTGATGTCATGTCTATTAGAGCAGGAAGTTCACTGGGGCTTGCGGTGAACAAGACCCTACCACAAGGGTCTCGTTGCAAGCCCGATGGTCTCGATAATCGCGACCATCGCCAGGCCGCCCGCTAAAGCTGTGCCTGTGTAGCTTCTGCCTGATGGACCAATGCACCCACAGTACGCACAGTGCAATAGCACCACACAATGCAAATTTGTCATGTTAGTCTCCTACATACACCCCTCCTCAAATCCCGCCTATCCGTCAAGTTTACTTGCAATGAAAAATCTGACTAACCCGCGCCAAGCATCCCATCGCTATTATTATGACTGTGACTGTTTTGCACCATTAGTGTAATAATTACAGCACAAATTACATCTACCCTTTACAACTTCAGAGGATTTGTGCACTATAGTGACAAGGACACTACTCTGGGAAAAAAGAGACCAAGGGCTGATGTGACCGAGCCGCGCAATGCTCGCCATGCACATTTACACTCGGTACCTACAATCCTGTTTGTGTGCGGCTGCGATGTGAAATAGATACTATGAGGTGAGCTCTAGTCAGGGGCGTCTTAAGAGAGGAGGGGGCCCGTGTGCACTTCCCGTGCAGGACCCCCTCCTCTCTCCCCGGTGGCCGGCAGCCGACTGACGCGGCTAGCCTAGAGTGTGCCTGGAGTCTACTGTGCATGCGCAGAACACCGGAAAAATGGTCGCTGACACCCGACGCGGAACCACAGATAGGTAAGTTTAATATAATATGGATGCAGTGTGTGCGATGCGTGGCCCCCCTGCACCCATTATAGATACGCCACTGGCTCTAGTCGCACCACGGATCTTGCGCCAGTGATCGGGCTAATATGTCTAAAGTCACTCTATCAACAGCGAATCTGCAGACACGAGAAAGCTGGTTCTGGGATCCCAAGAAGGTTAAAATGCTACTTACAGCATATTAACCGTGCCGAGCATTGTAACTTTATACTACCAGAGCGGCATATTTAATGTCGGGACTTTGGCGCCTGCTTTCTCATGTCTACAGATGGACTATAGACGTCCAGACAGCATTCCAAGCATAAGAGTTATACTGTCACATGAAGATACCTGTACAATGCTGACGTTACATGCTGGAGCGTTTGCAGTGACTATGGCCAGGAAAAGACACAATGCCTAATAAAAGATCTAATCTCGATGTATAGGATTGTCATTGGATAAGTTTATAAATTTGAACGCCTATAAGGACCCTCCTGCCGTCATCTTCCAACCTTATTGCCTGTGATGCCAGATATGGTCGGATTGGTTTGGCTGAGGGCTGAACTACTGATGTTGCCCGACGTAGCCGCCTACGTATTTGCGTGGGTTTCCTCCGGGGGCTCCGGTTTCCTCCCACACTCCAAAAATATACCGGTAGGTTAATTGGCTCCCAACACAAATTAACCCTCGTGTGTCTGTGTGTGTGAGCATGTGATAGGGAATATAGAGTGTAAGCTCCACTGGGGCAGGGAATGACGTGATCCCTAGTGTGTATGTGTGTGACCAAATATTCTCTGTAAAGCGCTGCGGTATATGTGTGCGCTATATAAATAACTGGTAATAAATAAATAAATTAATTAATCCTTTGTTCATAGTTTCTGGAACAGACCTATCACTAACAGCGTAACAGCCTGACACCCGTTACTGGTCACCCTGTAAGACCACAGCTCAGCAATAGGGACTAGGGGGTAAATTTACTAAGAATGGCATCTGGACGAGTTTTACACACACTGTGCCTCGCAGGGACACGAGTAACATTTTCTTAAACATACAAATTTAGCAAGACTCATGTTTTCCGATGGTGTATGGACTCGTGTTTGATAGTGTGTTACTTCTGTCATATTTGGATTGACATGAATGGAAGTGCCTGTGAGCTGTGTGTTCTGCAGAAGCACTGCATAGATCAGTATGATTATGTGTAATCAGTGTGATCTGTGCAGGCTTCTGTGTGTAATAGTTAATGAAAATTTAAAAATGAAAAAAAAAAATGGAGTGAGGTCCCCCCCAAAAGCATAACCAGCTCTGTGCATCTAAGCCCATTGTGGTACTGGAACCAGTGAACCAGCTAGAGTGGTAATGGCATAGCCGTGAGACGCAAGGCTTGGGGTCTCCCTGCCAAACCATTCTCCAGCCTCAAACTGGACAACCCAGGGCTGGCAATTCTCAGAAAGTGGGGACTACCCAAAAATATTAGAGCTGAGGGCTCTTTCCTGCACCCCTGGAGGAGGTGGGTGCAGAGTTATGGGGTAAATAATAGAGATGTGCGCCGACTCCCATGTCTTGGTTTGTTTTTAATCCGTCGCCAGTTTTTGATTTGCCAAAACCGTCCTCATGTGTTTTGGTTTTGGATCTGTATTTTTTTTTTAAATATAAAAACTGCTAAATCGCATAATTTGTGCCTTTTTTTGGTCCTACAGTTTTATTAACCTCAATAACATTAATTTCCAGTCATTTTTTGTGTAATCTGTGTAGTGCGTAAATAAAGGGTTAAAAATTTGAAAAATAAAATGCTTGGGGTCGCTCCCAAAGCTTAACCAGCACCAGGCTTTTTTGAGCTGGTCCTGGTTCTGAAAATATGGGGAAAAAAACATAGGGGTCCCCCCTATGTTTTACACAACCAGCACCGGGCTCCTGAGCTTCTTCAATGGGCCCCTTGAATTGGCCCAGTAAAGTCTATGGGGGTGTGTTGGTTGGCTAAGAGACAACCATTTTCAGCCAACCAGCAGCCTGTTACCATGGTAGCAGCTGCTGTTTGGTTCCGACAGTCTGCAGTCTGACCCAAGACATGGGAGATCTAACACCATGAGGATGGTGCTTTGCCCTGTATTTGGGCAAGAAGATCCGAGTCGGGACACAGATCTACTCGGAACAGGTAAGTTCAGGTGGGTTCATTTTCCAGGTATACACACCCCGACTGTTTTATTACTTTAATACACATTCACTCTAGGGGTGTGCACCGGCCACTTTTCGTGTTTTGTGTTTTGGTTTTGGATCTGGATCTTTCTTCGTGTTTTGGATCTGGATTGGTTTTGCCAAAACCACCCTTCCGTGTTTTGGGTTCTGGGTTTTGTGTTTTGGATCTGTATTTTTTTTAAAAAAAGCATAAAAACAGCTAAAATCACAGAATTTGTAGGTTTTTCTGCTCCTATGCTATTATTAACCTCAATAACCTTAATTTCCACTCATTTCCAGTCTATTCTGAACACCTCACACCTCACAATAGTGTTTTTATGTCCAAAACGTTGCACCGAGGTAGCTGGATGACTATGCTAAGCGACACGAGTGGGCGGCACAAACACGTGACCCATCTAGGCGTGAAACTGCAGTGGCAGACAGGATGGCAGTTTGAAAAACTAGGCCCCAAACTGTACATAATGCAAAGAAAAAAAAGAGGTGCAAGATGGAATTGTCCTTGGGCCCTCCCACCCACCCTTATGTTGTATAAACAGGACATGCACACTTTAACAAACCAATCATTTCAGCGCCAGGGTCTGCCACACAACTGTGGCTGAAATGATTGGTTCGTTTGGGCCCCCACAAAACAAGCTGGCAATTAATGTGTCCCTGCACAAACTGGCTCTATGGAGGCAAGATGTCATCCTCATCCTCCTCATCCACCGATTCCTCACCCTCTTCAGTGTGTACATCCTCATCCTCACAAAGTATTAACTCGTCCCCACTTGAATCCACCACCACAGGTCCCTCTGTACCTTCTGGAGGCTGGTCTCCCTGGAAGAGCTGATAATTCATTTTGATGAACATCATCTTCTCCACATTCTGTGGAAGCAACCTCCTACGCCTTTCGCTGACAAGGTTCCCGGCTGCACTAAACACTCTTTCGGAGTACACACTGGAGGGGGGGCAACTAAGGTAAAATAGAGCCAGTTTGTACAGGGGCCTCCAAATTGCCTCTTTTTCCTGCCAGTACAGGTATGGACTGTCTGCCATGCCTACTTGGATGCTGTCACCGATGTAATCCTCCACCATTCTGTCAATGGTGACAGTATCATATGCAGTGACAGTAGACATGTCAGAAATTGTTGCCAGGTCCTTCAGTCCAGACCAGATGTCCAAACTTGGTCCTGCCTGCCCTGCATCACCGCCAGCGGGTTGCTTAGGATACCTAAGTTTTTTCCTGGCAGCCCCAGTTGCAGGAGAAAATGAAGAAGGAGCCGTTGACGTGTCACGTTCCGCTTCAGCTGACAGTGTGTTCACCAGCAGGTCTTTGCACCTCTGCAGGCTTGTGTCGGCCGGAAAGAGAGACACCACATAGGCTTTAAACCTAGGATCGAGCACGGTGGCCAAAACGTAGTGGTCTGATTTCAACAGATTGACCACCCTGGAATCCTGGCAAAGCGAATGAAGGGCTTCATCCACAAGTCCCACATGCCGAGCGGAATCGCTCCGTCTTAGCTCCTCCTTCACTTTCTCCAGCTGCTTCTGCAAAAGCCTGATGAGGGGAATGACCTGACTCAAGCTGGCAGTGTCTGAACTGACTTCACGTGTGGCAAGTTCGAAGGGCTGGAGAACCTTGCACAACACGGAAATCATTCTCCACTGCGCTTGAGTCAGGTGCATACCCCCTCCTTTGCCTATGTCATAGGTGGATGTATAGGCTTGTATGGCCTTTTGCTGCTCCTCCATCCTCTGAAGCATATAGAGGGTTGAGTTCCACCGCGTCACAACCTCTTGCTTCAGGTGATGGCGGGGCAGGTTCAAGAGTGTTTGCTGGCGCTCCAGTCTTCGGCACGCAGTCGCTGAATGGCGAAAGTGGCCAGAAATTTTTCGGGCCACCCAAAGCGTCTCCTGCACGCCCCTGTCGCTTTTCAGAAAATTCTGCACCACCAAGTTTATTGTGTGAGCAAAACATGGGACGTGCTGGAATTTGCCCAGATGTAATGCCCGCACAATATTGGTGGCGTTGTCAGATATCACAAATCCCCAGGAGAGTCTAAGTGGGGTAAGCCACTGGGCGATGATTTCCCTCAGTTTCTCTAAGAGGTTGTCGGCGGTGTGCCTCTTACTGAAACCGGTGATACACAGCGTAGCCTGCCTTGTAACGAGCTGGCATTTCTGAGATGCTGCTACTGGTGACGCTGCTGCTGTTGCTGCGTAAGGTGATACATCTACCCAGTGGGCTGTCACAGTCATATAGTCCTTAGTCTGCCCTGTTCCACTTGTCCACATGTCCGTGGTTAAGTGGACATTGTGTACAACGGCATTTTTCAGGACACTGAGGACACTTTTTCTGACGTTTCTGTACAGTCTCGGTATCGCCTGCCTAGTGAAGTGGAATCTAGACGGGATTTGGAACCGGGGACACACTACCTCCATCAATTGTCTAAATCCCACTGCACTAATGGCGGATACCGGACGCACGTCTAACACCAACATAGCAGTCAAGGCCTCAGTTATACGTTTTGCTTCAGGATGACTGCTGTCGTACTTCATCCTCCTCGCTAAGGACTGTTGGAGGGTCAATTGTTTAGTAAAAGTAGTGGTGTTCCTACTTCCTCTCTGGGATGATGAACGACTCCCAGCAGCAGCAACAGCAGCAGCGGCAGCAGTAGGCGTAGCAATGCAGGATCCTCCGGAGGAATCCCGGATAGGAGAGTCAGTCATGCCAGTGACATGGCCTGCAGGACTACTTCCGATCCTAACTAAGGAGGAAATTGACGAGGAGGGAGTTGACGGTGTGGTTTGCAGGCGCTTGGATACAACAGGACAACGGGATTTAGGTGTCCCTGGACTGCTTACGGTCTGAGCCAAAGTTTCTGAACTTGACAGTAACTTTTTATGAACGCGCTGCAGGTGCCGTATAAGGGAGGATGTTCCTAGGTGGTTGACGTCCCTACCCCTACTTATTTCACCTTTACATATGGTACATATGGCAAGACAGTTGTTGTCCGGATTTGGATAGAAATATTGCCAGACCAAAGAGGTGGAATGTTTGGTCTTCTGCCCAGGCATGACCGTGATGGGCTTTTTCATCCCACGGACAACAACTGTCTCCCCCGGAGCCTGATTTAAACAAACCACATCACCATCAGAATCCTCCTCGCCAACTTCCTCCTCAGCGCCAGCTACACCAGTATCCTCATCCTGTTGTACTTCAACAGTGACATCTTCAATTTGCATATCAGCAAGTGGACTGTGGGTGCTCCTTTCAGCACTTGCAGGGGGCGTGCAAATGGTGGAAAGAGCCACCTCTTCCCGTCCAGTGCTGGGAAGGTCAGGCATCGCAACCACCACCACACTTGGACTCTCCTTGGGGATTTGTGATATCTTCTTAGAAAGCACAGTTCTTCGCTGTGCTTTTGCCAGCTTAACTCTTTTGATTTTTTTAGTGGGAGGAGGGCTTCCATCGTCATGTGAAGCTGAACCACTAGTCATGAACATACTAGGGATCGACCTTAGCCGTTCCTTGCCACTCCGTGTCGTAAATGGCATATTGGCAAGTTTACGTTTCTCTTCAGCTGATTTAAATGTCTTTTTCAAGGTCATTTTCCTGAACTTTGCCATTTGGGATTGTATGTGCCCTCTACTATGACATTGGGCATCGGCCTTGGCAGACGACGTTGATGGCATGTTATCGTCTATATCATGACTAGTGGCAGCAGCTTCAGCACTAGGAGGAAGTGGTTCTTGATCTTTCTCTATTTTATTTTTATCGGAGAAAGTTTGGTCCTCCATTTATGTTATATCGATTTGATATATACGTGCGGCTAAACACAGAAAATAATTTTTTTTGGGTTTGGACTGGAGTGTACTTTGTGGGTTACAGCACCCTTTAACGGTCAAGCCAGCCGGCCCTTTACTTATGACACAGGCGCACGCTTGGCACTACTTTGTTGATGCACATGCGGCTACTGCGCACACAATTCACAAACACAGAAAATAATTTTTTTTTTGGTTTGGACTGGAGTGTACTTTCGGGGGATACAGCACCCTTAACGGTCAAGCCAGCCGGCCCTTTACTTATGACACAGGCGCACGCTTGGCACTACTTTGTTGATGCACGTGCGGCTACTGCGCACACAATTCACAAACACAGAAAATAATTTTTTTTTTGGTTTGGACTGGAGTGTACTTTCGGGGGTTACAGCACCCTTTAACGGTCAAGCCAGCCGGCCCTTTACTTATGACACAGGCACACGCTTGGCACTACTTTGTTGATGCACGTGCGGCTACTGCGCACACAATTCACAAACACAGAAAATAATTTTTTTTTTGGTTTGGACTGGAGTGTACTTTGGGGGTTACAGCACCCTTTAACGGTCAAGCCAGCCGGCCCTTTACTTATGACACAGGCGCACGCTTGGCACTACTTTGTTGATGCACGTGCGGCTACTGCGCACACAATTCACAAACACAGAAAATAATTTTTTTTTTGGTTTGGACTGGAGTGTACTTTCGGGGGTTACAGCACCCTTAACGGTCAAGCCAGCCGGCCCTTTACTTATGACACAGGTGCACGCTTGGCACTACTTTGTTGATGCACGTGCGGCTACTGCGCACACAATTCACAAACACAGAAAATAATTTTTTTTTTGGTTTGGACTGGAGTGTACTTTCGGGGGTTACAGCACCCTTAACGGTCAAGCCAGCCGGCCCTTTACTTATGACACAGGCGCACGCTTGGCACTACTTTGTTGATGCACGTGCGGCTACTGCGCACACAATTCACAAACACAGAAAATAATTTTTTTTTGGTTTGGACTGGAGTGTACTTTCGGGGGTTACAGCACCCTTAACGGTCAAGCCAGCCGGCCCTTTACTTATGACACAGGCGCACGCTTGGCACTACTTTGTTGATGCACGTGCGGCTACTGCGCACACAATTCACAAACACAGAAAATAATTTTTTTTTTGGTTTGGACTGGAGTGTACTTTCGGGGGTTACAGCACCCTTAACGGTCAAGCCAGCCGGCCCTTTACTTATGACACAGGTGCACGCTTGGCACTACTTTGTTGATGCACGTGCGGCTACTGCGCACACAATTCACAAACACAGAAAATAATTTTTTTTTTGGTTTGGACTGGAGTGTACTTTCGGGGGTTACAGCACCCTTAACGGTCAAGCCAGTCGGCCCTTTACTTATGACACAGGCGCACGCTTGGCACTACTTTATTGATGCACGTGCGGCTACTGCGCACACAATTCACAAACACAGAAAATAATTTTTTTTGGTTTGGACTGGAGTGTACTTTCGGGGGTTACAGCACCCTTAACGGTCAAGCCAGCCGGCCCTTTACTTATGACACAGGCGCACGCTTGGCACTACTTTGTTGATGCACGTGCGGCTACTGCGCACACAATTCACAAACACAGAAAATAATTTTTTTTTGGATTGGACTGGAGTGTACTTTCGGGGGTTACAGCACCCTTAACGGTCAAGCCAGCCGGCCCTTTACTTATGACACAGGCGCACGCTTGGCACTACTTTGTTGATGCACGTGCGGCTACTGCGCACACAATTCACAAACACAGAAAATAATTTTTTTTTTGGTTTGGACTGGAGTGTACTTTCGGGGGTTACAGCACCCTTAACGGTCAAGCCAGCCGGCCCTTTACTTATGACACAGGTGCACGCTTGGCACTACTTTGTTGATGCACGTGCGGCTACTGCGCACACAATTCACAAACACAGAAAATAATTTTTTTTTTGGTTTGGACTGGAGTGTACTTTCGGGGGTTACAGCACCCTTAACGGTCAAGCCAGTCGGCCCTTTACTTATGACACAGGCGCACGCTTGGCACTACTTTGTTGATGCACGTGCGGCTACTGCGCACACAATTCACAAACACAGAAAATATATTATTTTTTTAGCACTTGGGGGGAGCACCCCTGATGGACAGAGCACCCCCTGGACAACACTACAGCACTCCTTTAGGACTGGGACACTGCACAGGACTTTGGAGTGGACACAGCCCCTATGGAGAACTGACTGCACAACACAGTCCAGCCAGCCCCTATGGACTTTGAAGTAGTGGACACAGCCCCTATTAACAACAGCAGCACAGCACAACACAGCCAGCCCCTATGGACTTTGAAGTAGTGGACAACAGCAGCACTACACTACACTACACTACACTACACAGCCCTAACTCCCACCCTCCCTCTTCACTGTCCACAGCCGAGTGAGAAAATGGCGCCGACGCGGGTACCTTATATAGGATCCAAAACCCGCGAGACTCGGAAGGCGGGATGATGACGTTTTGCCTCGATTTCAGATCCGAGTCAGGCGGGAAAAGTCGAGCCTGACTCGGATCGGACTCGGATCGGGGGGGCTCGGGGGGGTTCGGATTTCTGAAATCCGAACCCGCTCACCCCTAATTCACTCACTCACCCGCACTCACACTACATACATACCTACTCCATAGCACTGGTCGGTCATCTTCTCCATGTAGGCATTCTGGGGCTTAGCAAAATAATAAAGCGATTACCCGATGCCACGGACGTGTTTTTTATATAGCAATAACCTAATATACAAAGCAGACAATAACTTTATGTTATGATCATATCTTTGTATCACTGGTGACAATAACCTACTCTATAATATACTCTATAAGAACAGAGAGATCGGGAAGCTGATACTCTTCTGGAGAGAGGAGCTTTCTGGGATCACAATGAAAGTTACAGTGTAGCCACACTGTAGTCAATGGGACGCTGACAATCTCGAACCGGCCCGGCCCATGCTCACCCTAGCTACTGGAAAAATCCGTGTGGGATCAGGCTGACCATGCAGGCTACAGAAGAAAGCCACCCCACCATACACTTATGCATGGCTGCAAGGAAAGACATGCAACAAAATAGGACCAGATAAAAGAGTGCATCAATGATGGTGACTTCTCCCTGTGTCCCCAGGCGAAAGGCAACACTGATCCCACTCATGCCAAGCAGCTCCATATGAGCATCAAGTCCCAGAAGCAACAAATCACCTTGCTAATTCTTCCAGTCCAGCCTGATGACCTGCCAGACATAAGTAGGACAGTCATCACCTACCAGTGCTGCCTGCGCCGCCAACTCGCTAAATTTGATCCAGTGAAACCTAGAAAACACATCTTCAATGGTATTATTGACTCCAGGGACATGCTTAGCCTGAGAACTGACAGTGCAGACTAAACGACGCCACACTAGCTTAGCAAGCAACGGCAGAACTGGCAAGGAGGATGTTCGCTGATAGTTAACAGCCTGAACTACGCCAAGGCTGTCGCATCAAACTACTATGCTAGAGTTGTGCAGGCGCTCACCCCAAACCTCCAAGCCACTATGATTGGGAAAAGCTCGAGCAAAAGCAAATTCTTGGTCAAACCTTCCCCAACCCATGACAACGGCCACGGGGCCGTGCACCATGACCCGTCTAAGTAAGCCCCAGATAACCGGCTGCATCTGTAAAAGCTGTAAATCCCTATTGCTGCACACTGGCTGTGGCCAAATGGTAACTCCATTAAAATCAGTTAAAAAAATAAAGGCCAAACAGGCAAATCCCGCTTTATCTCCGCGGACGGACGCAAGAAGTGTTGTGGTCTATGCAAACTCGCCGTGGCCTTTTCCAAGAAGTGAAGTTAATTTACCCCAGGATAGACTACGAGCGCCACAGCGTCACCTTCCCAGCCTGTAGACTGGATGCAATAACTGTTCAGTTTATGAATTTTAGCGTCCGGCAGAAACCCACAGCGATGTCTATTTCTATACCCTCAGTTTTGTCATGAGCAATGGATACACCTAGCTCTGAAAATAAGGCTTGTGCCAAAAAAGCAAATGCGCACACCAAGGGGAACCCGCCGGCCTGATACAGAGGAAATCATCATGTTAACGCAGCAGGCCCATCTCCCCCATGCCGGCACAAACACACCAATGTAAAAATGTGCCAAAACGTTCAAAAAAGGAACAGGGGCTGAGACTTGCATCTCGCTCGCTTGGCTCGTTTAGGTGCCGCCTCCGATGATGAGGAATCATCGTCAGAAGATGAGGAAGCGGAGGAACTGGTAGCCTGAGCCGCAGACGCTCCCAATGCCGACTCACTTAAATTTCCAGGTGGATTGCGTCACCTGCTTGCATCACCGCATCAACGATCTGGTCAGCAGAGGACATAGCTGCAGCAACACCTGCAGAGGAGGAAGGATAACAGGCACCAAATCCAAAGCCACATTGACAGGCGTAGAAGGAGAAGCCAAAGGCACAGCACCAGGGCTGGAATCCCCTGCAAACCTAAAGCACGCAGCAGCTGCCCCATCAGGGGGGCCAAAGTGCACAGATGGCTGCGCCGATGCTGGGGAGGACACCATGGACTGCGCTGCCAACAAAGGTGCCAAAGCATCTGCCAAAGCCACTAAAGCATTTCCAGCCACTAATGGATCCGCAACTGCCACAGGTCAAGAAGCCTGCGGAATGGGAGGAGCAAGTGTAGGCACCGGATCTGTGAATACTGGGTGGGAGGAAGCTATAGCCACTTATACCTACAACTAGGGGTGTGCACCGGCCACTTTTCGTGTTTTGTGTTTTGGTTTTGGATCTGGATCTTTCTTCGTGTTTTGGATCTGGATTGGTTTTGCCAAAACCACCCTTCCGTGTTTTGGGTTCTGGGTTTTGTGTTTTGGATCTGTATTTTTTTTTAAAAAAGCATAAAAACAGCTAAAATCACAGAATTTGTAGGTTTTTCTGCTCCTATGCTATTATTAACCTCAATAACCTTAATTTCCACTCATTTCCAGTCTATTCTGAACACCTCACACCTCACAATAGTGTTTTTATGTCCAAAACGTTGCACCGAGGTAGCTGGATGACTATGCTAAGCGACACGAGTGGGCGGCACAAACACGTGACCCATCTAGGCGTGAAACTGCAGTGGCAGACAGGATGGCAGTTTGAAAAACTAGGCCCCAAACTGTACATAATGCAAAGAAAAAAAAGAGGTGCAAGATGGAATTGTCCTTGGGCCCTCCCACCCACCCTTATGTTGTATAAACAGGACATGCACACTTTAACAAACCAATCATTTCAGCGCCAGGGTCTGCCACACAACTGTGGCTGAAATGATTGGTTCGTTTGGGCCCCCACAAAACAAGCTGGCAATTAATGTGTCCCTGCACAAACTGGCTCTATGGAGGCAAGATGTCATCCTCATCCTCCTCATCCACCGATTCCTCACCCTCTTCAGTGTGTACATCCTCATCCTCACAAAGTATTAACTCGTCCCCACTTGAATCCACCACCACAGGTCCCTCTGTACCTTCTGGAGGCTGGTCTCCCTGGAAGAGCTGATAATTCATTTTGATGAACATCATCTTCTCCACATTCTGTGGAAGCAACCTCCTACGCCTTTCGCTGACAAGGTTCCCGGCTGCACTAAACACTCTTTCGGAGTACACACTGGAGGGGGGGCAACTCAGGTAAAATAGAGCCAGTTTGTACAGGGGCCTCCAAATTGCCTCTTTTTCCTGCCAGTACAGGTATGGACTGTCTGCCATGCCTACTTGGATGCTGTCACCGATGTAATCCTCCACCATTCTGTCAATGGTGACAGTATCATATGCAGTGACAGTAGACATGTCAGAAATTGTTGCCAGGTCCTTCAGTCCGGACCAGATGTCCAAACTTGGTCCTGCCTGTCCTGCATCACCGCCAGCGGGTTGCTTAGGATACCTAAGTTTTTTCCTGGCAGCCCCAGTTGCAGGAGAAAATGAAGAAGGAGCTGTTGACGTGTCACGTTCCGCTTCAGCTGACAGTGTGTTCACCAGCAGGTCTTTGCACCTCTGCAGGCTTGTGTCGGCCGGAAAGAGAGACACCACATAGGCTTTAAACCTAGGATCGAGCACGGTGGCCAAAATGTAGTGGTCTGATTTCAACAGATTGACCACCCTGGAATCCTGGCAAAGCGAATGAAGGGCTTCATCCACAAGTCCCACATGCCGAGCGGAATCGCTCCGTCTTAGCTCCTCCTTCACTTTCTCCAGCTGCTTCTGCAAAAGCCTGATGAGGGGAATGACCTGACTCAAGCTGGCAGTGTCTGAACTGACTTCACGTGTGGCAAGTTCGAAGGGCTGGAGAACCTTGCACAACACGGAAATCATTCTCCACTGCGCTTGAGTCAGGTGCATACCCCCTCCTTTGCCTATGTCATAGGTGGATGTATAGGCTTGTATGGCCTTTTGCTGCTCCTCCATCCTCTGAAGCATATAGAGGGTTGAGTTCCACCGTGTCACAACCTCTTGCTTCAGGTGATGGCGGGGCAGGTTCAAGAGTGTTTGCTGGCGCTCCAGTCTTCGGCACGCAGTCGCTGAATGGCGAAAGTGGCCAGAAATTTTTCGGGCCACCCAAAGCGTCTCCTGCATGCCCCTGTCGCTTTTCAGAAAATTCTGCACCACCAAGTTTATTGTGTGAGCAAAACATGGGACGTGCTGGAATTTGCCCAGATGTAATGCCCGCACAATATTGGTGGCGTTGTCAGATATCACAAATCCCCAGGAGAGTCTAAGTGGGGTAAGCCACTGGGCGATGATTTCCCTCAGTTTCTCTAAGAGGTTGTCGGCGGTGTGCCTCTTACTGAAACCGGTGATACACAGCGTAGCCTGCCTTGTAACGAGCTGGCGTTTCTGAGATGCTGCTACTGGTGACGCTGCTGCTGTTGCTGCGTAAGGTGATACATCTACCCAGTGGGCTGTCACAGTCATATAGTCCTTAGTCTGCCCTGTTCCACTTGTCCACATGTCCGTGGTTAAGTGGACATTGTGTACAACGGCATTTTTCAGGACACTGAGGACACTTTTTCTGACGTTTCTGTACAGTCTCGGTATCGCCTGCCTAGTGAAGTGGAATCTAGATGGGATTTGGAACCGGGGACACACTACCTCCATCAATTGTCTAAATCCCACTGCACTAATGGCGGATACCGGACGCACGTCTAACACCAACATAGCAGTCAAGGCCTCAGTTATACGTTTTGCTTCAGGATGACTGCTGTCGTACTTCATCCTCCTCGCTAAGGACTGTTGGAGGGTCAATTGTTTAGTAAAAGTAGTGGTGTTCCTACTTCCTCTCTGGGATGATGAACGACTCCCAGCAGCAGCAACAGCAGCAGCGGCAGCAGTAGGCGTAGCAATGCAGGATCCTCCAGAGGAATCCCGGATAGGAGAGTCAGTCATGCCAGTGACATGGCCTGCAGGACTACTTCCGATCCTGACTAAGGAGGAAATTGACGAGGAGGGAGTTGACGGTGTGGTTTGCAGGCGCTTGGATACAACAGGACAACGGGATTTAGGTGTCCCTGGACTGCTTACGGTCTTAGCCAAAGTTTCTGAACTTGACAGTAACTTTTTATGAACGCGCTGCAGGTGCCGTATAAGGGAGGATGTTCCTAGGTGGTTGACGTCCCTACCCCTACTTATTTCACCTTTACATATGGTACATATGGCAAGACAGTTGTTGTCCGGATTTGGATAGAAATATTGCCAGACCAAAGAGGTGGAATGTTTGGTCTTCTGCCCAGGCATGACCGTGATGGGCTTTTTCATCCCACGGACAACAACTGTCTCCCCCGGAGCCTGATTTAAACAAACCACATCACCATTAGAATCCTCCTCGCCAACTTCCTCCTCAGCGCCAGCTACACCAGTATCCTCATCCTGTTGTACTTCAACAGTGACATCTTCAATTTGCATATCAGCAAGTGGACTGTGGGTGCTCCTTTCAGCACTTGCAGGGGGCATGCAAATGGTGGAAAGAGCCACCTCTTCCCGTCCAGTGCTGGGAAGGTCAGGCATCGCAACCACCACCACACTTGGACTCTCCTTGGGGATTTGTGATATCTTCTTAGAAAGCACAGTTCTTCGCTGTGCTTTTGCCAGCTTAACTCTTTTGATTTTTTTAGTGGGAGGAGGGCTTCCATCGTCATGTGAAGCTGAACCACTAGTCATGAACATACTAGGGATCGACCTTAGCCGTTCCTTGCCACTCCGTGTCGTAAATGGCATATTGGCAAGTTTACGTTTCTCTTCAGCTGATTTAAATGTCTTTTTCAAGGTCATTTTCCTGAACTTTGCCATTTGGGATTGTATGTGCCCTCTACTATGACATTGGGCATCGGCCTTGGCAGACGACGTTGATGGCATGTTATCGTCTATGTCATGACTAGTGGCAGCAGCTTCAGCACTAGGAGGAAGTGGTTCTTGATCTTTCTCTATTTTATTTTTATCGGAGAAAGTTTGGTCCTCCATTTATGTTATATCGATTTGATATATACGTGCGGCTAAACACAGAAAATAATTTTTTTTTTGGTTTGGACTGGAGTGTACTTTGTGGGTTACAGCACCCTTTAACGGTCAAGCCAGCCGGCCCTTTACTTATGACACAGGCGCACTCTTGGCACTACTTTGTTGATGCACGTGCGGCTACTGCGCACACAATTCACAAACACAGAAAATAATTTTTTTTTGGTTTGGCCTGGAGTGTACTTTCGGGGGTTACAGCACCCTTTAACGGTCAAGCCAGCCGGCCCTTTACTTATGACACAGGCGCACTCTTGGCACTACTTTGTTGATGCACGTGCGGCTACTGCGCACACAATTCACAAACACAGAAAATAATTTTTTTTTGGTTTGGACTGGAGTGTACTTTCGGGGGTTACAGCACCCTTTAACGGTCAAGCCAGCCGGCCCTTTACTTATGACACAGGCGCACGCTTGGCACTACTTTGTTGATGCACGTGTGGCTACTGCGCACACAATTCACAAACACAGAAAATAATTTTTTTTTTGGTTTGGACTGGAGTGTACTTTCGGGGGTTACAGCACCCTTAACGGTCAAGCCAGCCGGCCCTTTACTTATGACACAGGCGCACGCTTGGCACTACTTTGTTGATGCACGTGCGGCTACTGCGCACACAATTCACAAACACAGAAAATAATTTTTTTTTTGGTTTGGACTGGAGTGTACTTTCGGGGGTTACAGCACCCTTAACGGTCAAGCCAGCCGGCCCTTTACTTATGACACAGGCGCACGCTTGGCACTACTTTGTTGATGCACGTGTGGCTACTGCGCACACAATTCACAAACACAGAAAATAATTTTTTTTTTGGTTTGGACTGGAGTGTACTTTCGGGGGTTACAGCACCCTTAACGGTCAAGCCAGCCGGCCCTTTACTTATGACACAGGCGCACGCTTGGCACTACTTTGTTGATGCACGTGCGGCTACTGCGCACACAATTCACAAACACAGAAAATAATTTTTTTTTTGGTTTGGACTGGAGTGTACTTTCGGGGGTTACAGCACCCTTAACGGTCAAGCCAGCCGGCCCTTTACTTATGACACAGGCGCACGCTTGGCACTACTTTGTTGATGCACGTGTGGCTACTGCGCACACAATTCACAAACACAGAAAATAATTTTTTTTTTGGTTTGGACTGGAGTGTACTTTCGGGGGTTACAGCACCCTTAACGGTCAAGCCAGCCGGCCCTTTACTTATGACACAGGCGCACGCTTGGCACTACTTTGTTGATGCACGTGCGGCTACTGCGCACACAATTCACAAACACAGAAAATAATTTTTTTTTGGTTTGGACTGGAGTGTACTTTGGGGGTTACAGCACCCTTTAACGGTCAAGCCAGCCGGCCCTTTACTTATGACACAGGCGCACGCTTGGCACTACTTTGTTGATGCACGTGCGGCTACTGCGCACACAATTCACAAACACAGAAAATAATTTTTTTTTTGGTTTGGACTGGAGTGTACTTTCGGGGGTTACAGCACCCTTAACGGTCAAGCCAGCCGGCCCTTCACTTATGACACAGGCGCACGCTTGGCACTACTTTGTTGATGCACGTGCGGCTACTGCGCACACAATTCACAAACACAGAAAATAATTTTTTTTTTGGTTTGGACTGGAGTGTACTTTCGGGGGTTACAGCACCCTTAACGGTCAAGCCAGCCGGCCCTTTACTTATGACACAGGCGCACGCTTGGCACTACTTTGTTGATGCACGTGCGGCTACTGCGCACACAATTCACAAACACAGAAAATAATTTTTTTTTTGGTTTGGACTGGAGTGTACTTTCGGGGGTTACAGCACCCTTAACGGTCAAGCCAGCCGGCCCTTTACTTATGACACAGGCGCACTCTTGGCACTACTTTGTTGATGCACGTGCGGCTACTGCGCACACAATTCACAAACACAGAAAATAATTTTTTTTTGGTTAGGACTGGAGTGTACTTTCGGGGGTTACAGCACCCTTTAACGGTCAAGCCAGCCGGCCCTTTACTTATGACACAGGCGCACGCTTGGCACTACTTTGTTGATGCACGTGCGGCTACTGCGCACACAATTCACAAACACAGAAAATAATTTTTTTTTTGGTTTGGACTGGAGTGTACTTTCGGGGGTTACAGCACCCTTAACGGTCAAGCCAGCCGGCCCTTTACTTATGACACAGGCGCACGCTTGGCACTACTTTGTTGATGCACGTGCGGCTACTGCGCACACAATTCACAAACACAGAAAATAATTTTTTTTTTGGTTTGGACTGGAGTGTACTTTGGGGGTTACAGCACCCTTTAACGGTCAAGCCAGCCGGCCCTTTACTTATGACACAGGCGCACGCTTGGCACTACTTTGTTGATGCACGTGCGACTACTGCGCACACAATTCACAAACACAGAAAATAATATTTTTTTTGGTTTGGACTGGAGTGTACTTTCGGGGGTTACAGCACCCTTAACGGTCAAGCCAGCCGGCCCTTTACTTATGACACAGGCGCACGCTTGGCACTACTTTGTTGATGCACGTGCGGCTACTGCGCACACAATTCACAAACACAGAAAATAATTTTTTTTTTGGTTTGGACTGGAGTGTACTTTCGGGGGTTACAGCACCCTTAACGGTCAAGCCAGCCGGCCCTTTACTTATGACACAGGCGCACGCTTGGCACTACTTTGTTGATGCATGTGCGGCTACTGCGCACACAATTCACAAACACAGAAAATAATTTTTTTTTTGGTTTGGACTGGAGTGTACTTTCGGGGGTTACAGCACCCTTAACGGTCAAGCCAGCCGGCCCTTTACTTATGACACAGGCGCACGCTTGGCACTACTTTGTTGATGCACGTGCGGCTACTGCGCACACAATTCACAAACACAGAAAATATATTATTTTTTTAGCACTTGGGGGGAGCACCCCTGATGGACAGAGCACCCCCTGGACAACACTACAGCACTCCTTTAGGACTGGGACACTGCACAGGACTTTGGAGTGGACACAGCCCCTATGGAGAACTGACTGCACAACACAGTCCAGCCAGCCCCTATGGACTTTGAAGTAGTGGACACAGCCCCTATTAACAACAGCAGCACAGCACAACACAGCCAGCCCCTATGGACTTTGAAGTAGTGGACAACAGCAGCACTACACTACACTACACTACACAGCCCTAACTCCCACCCTCCCTCTTCACTGTCCACAGCCGAGTGAGAAAATGGCGCCGACGTGTGTACCTTATATAGGATCCAAAACCCGCGAGACTCGGAAGGCGGGAAGATGACGTTTTGCCTCGATTTCAGATCCGAGTCAGGCGGGAAAAGTCGAGCCTGACTCGGATCGGACTCGGATCGGGGGGGGCTCGGGGGGGTTCGGATTTCAGAAATCCGAACCCGCTCACCCCTACCTACAACCAGAGATTTATCACTAAAATCAAGCCTAGCATATAACCACCTGTATCATCTTGATCTAATGACATAATTAGCATATGGACCAATCAGGGTACGCTTGTTTCACATGGGACCAATCTAATCAGAAGATTTTTCCTATATTATGTTGTAAGGAACATACCCCTACATTGACAGACAACTCCTTGATAAAGGCCATTGGGCTGAAACGTGTTGGAGGACAACTTATCCACCATAAGATCATTACAATTATTCTATAATTAGAGATCTTCATGAGAATACTGCTACTTTTGCGGCCGCAGCTCAGACAACCCCCACGTGACCATACCCGGAAGCGGAGGAGAAACATACAGATTAGAAGGGCCCGACACGTGACCAGACCAGGCAGAATGAAGGGCAGACAAGCACCGCAGACCAGCACAGCCGGCAAGAGGAAGGAGCGGACAGCGGCGGTACCAAGGAAGGTAAGTCTCTGATGTGAGGGGGATGTATGGTCATTGGCTACACAGAGTCTGACTATAGCATCTCCCACACCACGGCAGCAGTTGTTCCGGACTGCGGTTCCGGCGGATGCCTGGGAACAGGCGCACCACCGGCATCTGCACGGGAATCAGTGGCAACCGTTCAGAGTTTTACCCCCTGGCTGCCGATCTCTCCGTACTCCCTTCCTCAGGAAGTTTCACCCGGGCACCTCATCTAGCGCTACATTAAACTGTACCATATAACAAGCGGGACGCCGCTACAACCCCTTTCCTATAGACTGATCTGTCCAGAACCCTCATCTCACTAACTATATGACTTTGGACTAGGGGTGTGCACCGGCCACATTTCGTGTTTTGTGTTTTGGTTTTGGATCTGGATCTTTCTTCGTGTTTTGGATCTGGATTGGTTTTGCCAAAACCACCCTTCCGTGTTTTGGGTTCTGGGTTTTGTGTTTTGGATCTGTATTTTTTTGAAAAAAAGCATAAAAACAGCTAAAATCACAGAATTTGTAGGTTTTTCTGCTCCTATGCTATTATTAACCTCAATAACCTTAATTTCCACTCATTTCCAGTCTATTCTGAATACTTCACACCTCACAATAGTGTTTTTATGTCCAAAAGGTTGCACCGAGGTAGCTGGATGACTATGCTAAGCGACACGAGTGGGCGGCACAAACACGTGACCCATCTAGGCGTGAAACTGCAGTGGCAGACAGGATGGCATTGAATAACTAGGCCCCAAACTGTACATAATGCAAAGAAAAAAAAGAGGTGCAAGATGGAATTGTCCTTGGGCCCTCCCACCCACCCTTATGTTGTATAAACAGGACATGCACACTTTAACAAACCAATCATTTCAGCGCCAGGGTCTGCCACACAACTGTGGCTGAAATGATTGGTTCGTTTGGGCCCCCACAAAACAAGCTGGCAATTAATCTGTCCCTGCACAAACTGGCTCTACGGAGGCAAGAAGTCGTCCTCATCCTCCTCATCCACAGATTCCTCACCCTCTTCAGTGTTATGTACATCCTCATCCTCACAGAGTATTAATTCGTCCCTGCTGGAACCACAGGTCCCTCTGTACGTTCTGGAGGCTGGTCTCCCTGGAAGAGTTGATCATTCATTTTATGAACATCATCTTCTCCACATTTTGTGGAAGCAACCTCCTACGCCTTTCGCTAACAAGGTTCCCGGCTGCACTAAACACTCTTTCGGAGTACACACTGGAGGGGGGGCAACTCAGGTAAAATAGAGCCAGTTTGTACAGGGACCTCCAAATTGCTTCTTTTTCCTGCCAGTACAGGTACGGACTGTCTGACATGCCTACTTGGATGCTGTCACCGATGTAATCCTTTAACAGACAGACGCACGCTTGTCGCTGCTGCTTTGAGGATTCAAGTGCGGCTACAGCCCACACAATTCACAAAGACAGAAAAAAAAAAAGAATATTTTTATTGTTTGTGGAGCACACTTTGAGGGTTACACCACCCTCTAACAGACAGACGCACGCTTGTCGCTGCTGCTTTGAGGATGCAAGTGCGGCTACAGCCCACACAATTCACAAAGACAGAAAAAAGAAGAAGAATATTTTTATTCTTTGTGTAGCACACTTTGAGGGTGTCACCACCCTTTAACAGACAGACGCACGCTTGTCGCTGCTGCTTTAAGGATGCAGGTGCGGCTACAGCCCACACATTTCACAAAGACCGAAAAAAAAAGAACAATATTTTAATTGTTTGTGTAGCACACTTTGAGGGTGTCACCACCCTTTAACAGACAGACGCACGCTTGTCGCTGCTGCTTTAAGGATGCAGGTGCGGCTACAGCCCACACAATTCACAAAGACAGAAAAAAGAAGAATATTTTTATTGTTTGTGTAGCACACTTTGAGGGTGTCACCACCCTTTAACAGACAGACGCACGCTTGTCGCTGCTGCTTTGAGGATGCAAGTGCGGCTACATCGCACACAAGTCACAAACACATAAAAAAAATAGTTTTTTATTTTTTGGAGCACTTTGAGAGTTACACCACCCTTTAACAGACAGACGCACGCTTGTCGCTGCTGCTTTAAGGATGCAGGTGCGGCTACAGCCCACACATTTCACAAAGACCGAAAAAAAAGAACAATATTTTAATTGTTTGTGTAGAAAACTTTGAGGGTGTCACCACCCTTTAACAGACAGACGCACGCTTGTCGCTGCTGCTTTAAGGATGCAGGTGCGGCTACAGCCCACACAATTCACATAGACAGATAAAAGAAGAAGAATATTTTTATTGTTTGTGTAGCACACTTTGAGGGTGTCACCACCCTTTAACAGACAGATGCACGCTTGTCGCTGCTGCTTTAAGGATGCAGGTGCGGCTACAGCCCACACATTTCACAAAGACAGAAAAAAAAAGAACAATATTTTAATTGTTTGTGTAGCACACTTTGAGGGTGTCACCACCCTTTAACAGACAGACGCACGCTTGTCGCTGCTGCATTGAGGATGCAGGTGGAATCTAGACGGGATTTGGAACCGAGGACACACTACCTCCATCAATTGTCTAAATCCCACTGCACTAATGTCGGATACCGGACGCACGTCTAACACCAACATAGCAGTCAAGGCCTCAGTTATACGTTTTGCTTCAGGATGACTGCTGTCGTACTTCATCCTCATCGCTAGGGACTGTTGGAGGGTCAATTGTTTAGTAAAAGTAGTGATGTTCCTACTTCCTCTCTGGGATGATGAACAACTCCCAGCAGCAGCAACAGCACTAGTAGGAAGTGGTTCTTGATCTTTCCCTATTTTATTTTTATCAGAGAAAGTTTGGTCCTCCATTTATGTTATATTGATATATATACGTGCGGCTAAAGCGCACACAAACACAGAAAATATTTTTTTATTTTTGCTGGAGAGTAGTGCACTTTGTGGGTTACACCACCCTTTAAGAAATGAGCCAGCCGGCTCTTTACTTATGGGACACAGGCGCACGCTTGGCGCTGCTCCTTTGTTGATGCACGTGCAGCCACAGTGCACACAAGTCACAAACACAGAAAATATATATTTTTTTGGTTTGGAGTGTACTTTGGGGGTTACAGAACCCTTTAACGGTCAAGCCAGCCGGCCCTTTACTTATGACACAGGCGCACGCTTGGCACTACTTTGTTGATGCACGTGCGGCTACTGCGCACACAATTCACAAACACAGAAAATAATTTTTTTTTTGGTTTGGACTGGAGTGTACTTTCGGGGGTTACAGCACCCTTAACGGTCAAGCCAGCCGGCCCTTTACTTATGACACAGGCGCACGCTTGGCACTACTTTGTTGATGCACGTGCGGCTACTGCGCACACAATTCACAAACACAGAAAATAATTTTTTTTTGGGTTTGGACTGGAGTGTACTTTCGGGGGTTACAGCACCCTTAACGGTCAAGCCAGCCGGCCCTTTACTTATGACACAGGCGCACGCTTGGCACTACTTTGTTGATGCACGTGCGGCTACTGCGCACACAATTCACAAACACAGAAAATAATTTTTTTTTGGTTTGGACTGGAGTGTACTTTCGGGGGTTACAGCACCCTTTAACGGTCAAGCCAGCCGGCCCTTTACTTATGACACAGGCGCACGCTTGGCACTACTTTGTTGATGCACATGCGGCTACTGCGCACACAATTCACAAACACAGAAAATATATTATTTTTTTAGCACTTGGGGGGAGCACCCCTGATGGACAGAGCACCCCCTGGACAACACTACAGCACCTCTTTAGGACTGGGACACTGCACAGGACTTTGGAGTGGACACAGCCCCTATGGAGAACTGACTGCACAACACAGTCCAGCCAGCCCCTATGGACTTTGAAGTAGTGGACACAGCCCCTATTAACAACAGCAGCACAGCACAACACAGCCAGCCCCTATGGACTTTGAAGTAGTGGACAACAGCAGCACTACACTACACTACACTACACAGCCCTAACTCCCACCCTCCCTCTTCACTGTCCACAGCCGAGTGAGAAAATGGCGCCGACGTGGGTACCTTATATAGGATCCAAAACCCGCGAGACTCGGAAGGCGGGATGATGACGTTTTGCCTCGATTTCAGATCCGAGTCAGGCGGGAAAAGTCGAGTCTGATTCGGATCGGACTCGGATCGGGGGGGCTCGGGGGGGTTCGGATTTCAGAAATCCGAACCCGCTCACCCCTACTTTGGACCCATTCTGAGCTCTGAAATTGAACCATCTGTTTGAACAGCAGTATATCTCATTCATGATCTCCTATGCATGTCTATCTTATCTGATCATTATATTTGATTAATGTTTATCACCCTTCTACCCATCAATTAGTGATATACTTTATCACCTTCCCTATTCATTTATTTGTTTTTGTACATTTTTGTGATATATACTTATGAATTGTATATGCCCCCCCGTTTTTTGCATTAAAACCCTTCGTTGTTTCATAATCATACTGACTCTCACGGTTTACATATCAGTCCATGTGAGACCACCTTCATAGCCTAGATTAAGGTTAAGCTGAGCGCAGTACGTATATCTTTTTATCCATTTGCCTATTTACAGTGTCAGCTGTACCACTTACTGCAGCTCGCCAACCATACCCATTCTCAGTGCGCAGATATCCTACCTCCTCTTCTTTATCACATAGCGAAAGCCACCAGGGAAAAACACATGAATTGTGTAAGCGCGTTTGCCGCACACGTGATAACAGCGGGGTATAGGCATGACCCAGCACCAATTTACCCCCAAAAATGCTGCTCTTCCCACAGACCCCACCTCACTATACAGCAGGGCAGTGTACGCCATCCGGCTGTGATTGGGCATCATGCCTCCCTCAACAGCAGCAGCATGCTGCACCTGAGCTACAAGACCAGTCTGGCCTGCAGGGTGGCCAACAGGGACCTGTGAGGCCACTCTACACCCCTGTCTGTCCTAGAGCCCCTGGGTAAAGTGACAGCAGTGGCCGTGAGCCCTGCCCCTTGCCTGGAGCACCACTGACCCGGCCAGGGTCAGCAGCGACCAGAGACCCTACCCAAGCCTGGCACCAACAGCGGGGACAACCGCTGACCCCGCCGCCACCATGTTGGAAACAAGCCCCAGGGACGCACCCGCAGCAGCCGAGTGGGCCGCGTCTCTCATCATTATGCGGCGCAACGGGGCCCGTCGCTGCTGCATAACACCGGCGGGAGCTGGGGCTGCTGAAGCAGCCTCTGACCCCGGCACAGCTATCACTAGCAGGTACCAGCGCCATGACCTGGAGTCGCGGCGAGCCACATGACCGCCAGTTGCGTGGGTCTCAGAAGGCCCCACTCCAGCAAATGAAGCCGAGCTGGCCGCACGCTTAACTAGCTGGCGGGGCATCGCAAAGGGAGACAATATAGTGTGTTTAGAAAGATGGGAAGGAGAATGAATAAGCAACACAAAATAAAAGTTAAAAGGGGAACTAAGGTAAAGAGAGAATAACCAAAAGACTGGGACACAGAATAGAATAGACCAAGGATAGAGAAAGAAATAACAAATAAATAGCAAGAAAAACAGACTATGCACAAACTTATACAATTAAAATGCACAGACCACTTCCCTGACTCCTGGGCTGGAAATTGCCAGAATCAAAGAGACTGATTTCCTGGTTTTCCAGCCCTAATATTAGAACAAAGACACGCCCCCAAGAACCCTATAGGCTAACTCTAAAAGCCTGACACCAACAACACATCATTCTTAAAGGTACCCTGCTGCTACAACCTCGGGGTTTAACCTGGCTCAGGCAGATTGCAGCTGTCATATGCTATTCTTCCTTCTTTTACCTTTACTTAGTTTGTTAATCTAAATAGTAGGTTAAATAGGTTAATTAGTTTATAAATTCAATAAAGCTGATCTTCCTTTCCCCTTAAGTAAGTCTCCGTGTCTTTATTTCATTCTGGTTAAAGTTTTAAGATGTTTTATTCATGTTGGTAGGAGGGAGCACATATCAGACGATGGGGAGTTTATAGTATTTATCAAAAAAGAAAAAATACAGAGCATATTATACAAACCAATCAAGGCTAAATGTATTAGATATGCATATATAAGGCATGGGACAAAATGTCATCTACTCTGATGATAACAGAATGGCTTCTAAAGCCATATATCTTATTGAACACCAATGTAAGTGTACCTAACAAATACTATATACATTTCTGTTTATGCATAGTGTCCATACCATATATGGAAGGATACCAAATACAGCATAATCTAGATTCAAAAATATATAAGCCTCATATTATTAGAAACATTCTAGGCTGAGACATTCATTGAGACCAATAGGGGCCACCGTATTCAAACGGTAGATCCAAGTGGCTTCTAATTGCAAGAGACTTCTACCTCTATCACCACCTTTAACCAACAGTGGCACATGGTCAACTAGTTTGTAATTAAGCATAGCAAGTGAGTGCCTAGCCGAAACAAAATGACGGGCAACCGGCTGGTTACTAATTTTACCTTCAAGAGCAAACCTAATGGTGGAACTATACTGTGCAGCCCCCTCTCTAAATGTGCAAACAGTATTTTCCACATATGGAAGCCCGTAAGGGCATTTAATAACATATATGACATATTTACTAGTGCAGCGGTGGCCAACCTGCGGCTCTTCCGTTGTTCTGATGCGGCTCCTCTGACTGAAACTGACTGCCTTCTCTGATAAGCGTGCAGCTGTTCAGAGGAGGCTAGTCCTTTATTGCAGCAGCCTGCTTAGCTTCGGAGGCATGTATGGGCGATGTGGTGATATCATGCCGCAAACAGGAGATGGAGTTCAACTTGTGACTGAACCTGCAGCCATGAGAAGGACGCAGTTGAGGATGCCAAAGCCTACCTACATAACACAGATAGTCACTTCAGAGCTGTGGGTTTTTTTTTTTTTCATTTTATTTTATGACATGTGGGGGTGGTTAGAGTGGAGTGTGGGGGAATGTGGCTGGACTGGAGTGGTCTGGGGAGAGAGAGAGGGGGCAGGAGTGACACATGGGGGGTTGCTGGAGTGACACATGGGGGGTTGCTGGAGTGACACATGGGGGTTGCTGGAGTGACACATGAGGGGCTACTTAAGTGACACATGGGGGGTTGCTGGAGTGACACATGGGGGACTGCTGAAGTCACACATGGGAGGTTGCTGGAGTGACACATGGGGGGCTGCTGTTGTGACACATGAGGGGCTACTTAAGTGACACATGAGAGAGACTGCAGTGACACCTGGGGGGGCTATTGTATTATGTGAATCTGTTTTTCTTTTTCAGTGTATTTTATGTGGATCTATTTTTGTTATTTTTTTTATTTTGTTCTGGCTTTTTCTTTCCCCTTAATAGTTACTTCCACGGTGATTGTGTGAATGCGGTTTTACATGCTTCTGCAAATATCACCCCAGGGGCATGGCTTAGCTGGCTACGCCCTATCTTGCATGTGCGCCTTCAGCATAAGTATGATCTCGGCTCTTTGACATACCTACAGTTATTTTTGGTCTCTTTGCCTCTGACTGGTTGGCCACCCCTGTACTAGTGCATGGTGATATATGTCTGATCGGAATTTTTGAACCAGCATGGGGATGCGCGATGTACAGTAAGTACCTACTTCTAAATGGTGACAGGTCACACAACCAGTGCACCTGTAACAACCAAAATGTCTAGATAGAAAATGTTGTGACTGTGTGATTCCTCTGTCAGTATCATCATTTTAACGAGCCAATCCATAAGATTCCTTCCTCGCTTATAACAATTAATTAGGTGAGAATTTTTAAGAGAAGGTATATTGGTATCAGAACTAATCAATTGCCAAAACCTTTTTGAAGTCTTACTAGTCACCGAACTAACAGAAGAAAAAGTGCTGACAAAAGCGAACAAGGGAGGAACCCAGATTGTTCGTATTTTGTATTTTTTTTAAGCACTCGTTATGGGGAATAGAGAAAAACCTCTAGCGGCCTCAAGATTTTGGGAAGGCATAAGTCAGGGTAGAGGGCAAATTTAGACTTGGGGTTTGTTTTATTAGATAGCTCTTGTACTAGAATAGGTGCTTTTGGGGATCAGGTAATTGAGCAAGTTACAGTTTTTAGACTATTACCTCACAAACGCCCCATTATATAGATAGGGAGCTTCAATTTGTTGCGCAGCCTCAGTGGATGGGTGCACTCACTATAGCTTCACTTGGGTGCACAAAGATAACTGTTCTTTGTGAGCGGTAGCAGTGGTGGGACACGGAGGAAGGAAGCAGGCGTAAGCTGCGGCCGGGACGCGGGGGAGGTAGTGGGCAAGAGTGGCAAGATGGGCTATAGGACCCAGTAGTGGTGTGAGCATCAGCGGCAAGCCTGGATCCCAGAGGATCCATCACTGCCAGCCATTTTGCAGAGTTCGACAGCTGCGCCCATTTCAAAAATGACACCTCAGCGCCATTTTTTAAATTCACACATGAACTATCGGGCACAATCTAATGATTTGCATATTCATTAGATCATGTGCGATAGCAGACAGATGCGGGCTCAAATCAGGGAAATCCATGATGCCTGCATCTGTGTGTAAATAAACACAGAAGCACAGATGGATCAGTGAGAGCTCTGTGCTTGCTGTGTTTAAAAAATAGAAAACCTATGTAAAAATTAAAAAAAACAGCATGGCCTCCCCCCCAAAAGAGCAACCAGTACCAGGTTTTGGAGACCCAGTACTGGTTCTGCTAAATACAGGGGACAAATGATGTAGGGGTCCCCTGTATTAAGCACAACCAGCACCAGGCTATTCAGAACCCATCCTGGTTGCCAAAATACAGGGGACAAATGACGTAGGGGTCCCCTGTATTTAGTGCAACCAGCACTGGGCTTAGAGCCGGTCCTGGTTCTGGAAATACAGGGGAAAAAAATGGACCCTTACTAGAGGAGGGTAATGCCACAGCCAGTGGAGCCCTTTCACCAGGTCCCCCAGCCAAAGCATTAACCCTGACCGCTAGTTAGCCCAGGCTGGGGATCATTGGGGAGCTGGGGTCCCCCCAATAAAGAGATTCCCCCTCTCTAGTGCTTCCCAGGCCTAGGCTGATAGCCCGGGGCTATTCCCGGCACTCCTGGCTGGTGGGTACCGGGTTGATAGTGCAGTGTGGTGCATTTGAAAGAAAGAGTTAAAAATATTGTCTTTTGCCGTGGAACTACAGGTATACAATAGGCTACACTTTCTGGGCATCACTATAATGGCACAGACTCCTTATTCTCAGGATTAGAACATTGGATACATATGCTGGAATCTGGTCACCAACAGGACATTGTTTCTGGACTTACCTGGTATTACAAGCATTTTTTATGTATATATTTCTTCCAGGAGACTTCAGTAGTCAACCACAGATACATTAAATGCTTATTATAGCACTTAGTGTTTTGATGTTTTAATATTGAAACTGTATTATGTTTATATGTGAAGATAGATTTTATGCGTATCTTATGATAAATAAATTGTCCTTTATTATCTTATATTTTATATTATTATTTCCATAAGTGATTTTTGTGTATTGATTGCTCTTATATGATCCCATCTTGATATATACCCGAGGACACTACCTGGATTCCTGCAGCAGCTAGAGAACATACAGTCACATAATTGATTAAGTAACAAGTGCATTCTTTTAGAATATAGAGTAACTCATTGTAGCGCTACAGTATCCTGCCCACCATTTCCTGAAGCCCATCGCGTCGACTTGTCCAAGTAGAATCCATAGGGTACCTGTAAAAAAAGAATCCATACTCACCTCCTCCTAGCGTTTATCACATCCTCTTCATTCCATGTAGGCATCCAGGGTCTTGGCAAAACAAAAGAACGCAAATACGTGGACCACCGAACTTAGAACTGTCCTCTAAGGATGGTACTACCTGAATGATGACTCAGCGGCGGGATTTCACTATAGAAATCACAGTGCTGAGAGCTAATTGGCTGAGAGAAGTGAGCCTTTCACCTCCCAGCCAATGAATGGGTCTCACCATTGACTTCAAAGATGGCCAGCATGAGGCAGCGGCATGGCAGTCCATTGGCAAGGGAGGATGCGTGCAAGAGCTCCCTAAGAAAGAAGACATCTGGAAGTCCTAGTGGGCAGCAGCCATGTATAGGTGCTTAAAGGCTGCTGCCCACTAAGTGAAGAGGACACCCTACGTATGCTGCGCAAAAGACACCAGAAGCCTTGGTGGGTTGACGTCTGCCGGACGAAGACAACGGGGCAGCGGTGGCCCTGTAAAAGAACTTAAAGGCCGCCACCTCCCAGGTGAAGGTGCAGCCTAATGAATTATTTTAAAGAATCGGTATAGTGCATTTATTTTAATATTTATTTTACAGGTGCACTACAAGTATCAGAGGGCCCTTTATGCCCCGCTTGCTGGTACTTGTGGTTCTACAAGTACCAGCATGTGGGGGAGGCTTGCTGGGACCTGTAGTTTAGCTGCAAAAGGCAATATTTTAACTGTTATCAGTACATAATCAACCCGGCACCCACTGGCCAGAGGTGCTGGTTATAGTCCCAGGCTATCAGCCTAGGCCTGGGGTGCCCTGGAGAGGGTTCCTTGGCCTGGGCTGACAAGCAGTCAGGGGTAATGCTGTGGCTGGGGGACCCAGTAAAAGGATGCCTCTGGCTGTGGCATTACTCCCTCGCTAGAAATATAACGGAGGTTAGGAATAGAGCCAACGGCACATAAACTTCTAGTCAGGGATAGAGGGGTTAATAAAGTTAAAAATGTTTGTTGATAGTTATAGGCAGATGCGATAGGACGTTAGGTTAGGGGCGGAGTTAGGGAGAGGGTGTGGTGATAGGACGTTAGGTTAGGGGTGGAGTTAGGGAGAGGGTGTGGTGATAGGACGTTAGGTTAGGGGCGGAGTTAGGGAGAGGGTGTGGTGATAGGACGTTAGGTTAGGGGCGGAGTTAGGGAGAGGGGTAGAGAATCTACTGTGGTAAAATCTGCCTCTTTGAATTGATCTGCGACCAGGGAAGTACAGTTCCTTCTTAGCAGATCTGTCTGTTTGGATAAACGTGTTTTATTCATCCCTACTTTCTCTTTCCCTACTTTATATCTTTCCCTACTCTCTTCTCCATACTTTCCCTATATCTGCACTCTCTTTTCTTATTTAACTTTTCTTTCCCTTCCTGTGCCTCCTACCTTCTTGCCTTACCCTTGGTGGAGCACCATGAGCCGCCCCCAGGGTGCGCGCTCGGTACCCGCCCATCTGTCAGACGGTGTTGGGCCCGGCGTGCTTTATCCCCCTCTCTCTCAGGTCCTGCCCTCCCGGCGTTCGGGAGGGTCAGGTGAAGTGGCCCCCTTACAAGCAAGCACTGCGGTCCCGGGCGCGCGGCCGCGGCGGTGCCGCGAAACGCCTCAGTTAATGCCTCCGCCTGCCCCTGGTTCCCCGCTGGTCACCAGTACTAGTGCGACTAGGGACCAGGGCAGGCGGGGATCGGGAGCTGCCGGGTGTACTACAGTACCCGCGGGAGTCGCGGGTGAGCGCTCCGGCCGTTCCCGCGGCCATCAGCGGGCAGTCACACCACCCGTCCCTTCTCCCCCAGTGGCCGCTCAGAGTGAGCCGGCTGAAGTCCGGGGGGAAGGGCAGCGGAAATGGCCACATAAGCCGGATGCCTGTCATGGAGCCGGCTTGCACGCAGGCCAATGTTACTACAGGCAGGGGGCGGAGATGAAGGGGGCGGAGCCAACGCCTGCATAGTGACAGGCAGGTTAATCATCCCCCACTTCTGCTGCCCCCTGTTTATGATGATACAGACATGGGGTCCCCCATGTCTGCAGTAGCCAGCTCCTCCAGGCCTGCGGGGGTGGCAGCTGCTCCGGCGTCTGCCATGCCTGCAGGGCCTGCGGCACCAGGGAGTGCTCCCTTGCTAGATGCTGGCGCCATAGCCGGACTGCTGGTCTCTGTGGTGGGTGCACTGACACCGCTTTTGACCCAGCAGCCCAGAAACGCTGACACTGGAGGCCCTTCTGCGTCGGCGGCGTCCGCCGTGCAGACGCAGCTTGGCCCGCTGGTGCAGCAATTAGGCAGGATTTGCGGTCTTTCCCTCGCTCCCATGCCCGCAGCTCCTTCCGTTTCTTTCTCTCCCATCTCCCTTCCTCAGCCCAATCAGGCTACGAACACAGACGATGTGCCATATGCTGCTTCAGTTTCTTCTTTTACAGACAACAGTCTGGAGGAGTTAACAGTGGTCGCAGCCCCGACCAGAAGTGCGACGGCTGAAGTCAGAGCTAATGCAGGCGCTGGAGTTACCAATGCCCTTGCCAGTGCGTCTGGTGAGTGTGACAGTACATCTGACTGTGGGTCTGCTTCCATTTCCTCCTCCTCTTCAAGCGATAGCTCGCATAAGGCTAGGCGTAAAAGGGCAAGGAGGTCTCGTAGACATCGCTCACGTCGTCATAGGCATTCTAGCGAATGATCCTCCGGCAGTAGTACCAGTGTAGATCACAGAGCGGGTCCGGAGGATGTTGTACACTGCGCGAATACAGCTGTCACTCGAGGTATGCATACCAGGGTTAAGCAGCGGATCAAAAAAGGGCGCTACGTAGATATGTTCACCCTTACAGCTACGGCGAAGAAAGCTGCTGCGACCGCAAAGGCAAAAGGGGGTATTGGTCTGGAGGCCTTTAAGTCCTACACGAATTGGCTGTCTGGGTTCTGCGTGTTCTCAACTTGCTATCTCAAAACCAGGCCTTCCGAGTACCTTAATGTTATACGATATATACACCTGATACATGGCCTATTCAAGGCCTCACACAGTACGGCGTGGCGTCAATACGACGAAGAGTTTCGTCGAAAGCAAGATCGGGTCAAGGTCATGGAATTGGGTTGTAAAGATGTTGAGGTGTGGATGGAGGTGACAGCCTACACGCGTCCTTGCTGATCAGTCCCCTGGGCGGCCAGTTCAACCCTCGTCCCCCTCGGCACCAAGGACAGCCAATGGAGGGCAAAACAAGCGGAAGTATTACGCATACAACAATGGGAATTGTACCCTTGGTAACAGGTGTCGCTTTCGACACCAGTGCCTCCGCTGCGGCGCGGCACACCCCAGTAAGGACTGCTCCCGCGGTCCAGGAGGAGCTCAGGCCTCCGCTGCGGCACCCTCTACCAAACGGTCAGGGGCCGGGACTTCGAAGTAAAGCGTCAACTCCCATTCGTCTGGATGCCATGGCAAAATGGTTAGACTGGTATCCTGTGCGGGACGCCGCCGCCTTTTTGAGTAAGGGTTTTGCAGAGGGATTCTTGCTCCCAATAATACTGCCTGTCAGTTCCGGGTCCCCTAGGAATTTACGCTCGGCCTGCGATTTACCTCACGTGCTAAAGGATAAGGTTATGAAGGAGGTCGGGCTGGGTCGCATGATTGGACCTTTCCCGCAGCCTCCGATACCCGATCTGGTCCTTTCCCCTGTGGGTGTTGTCCCCAAGAAGGCCCCCGGGAGTTACCATTTAATTCAGCACCTGTCACATCCGTCAGGCACGTTGGTTAACGACGCCATAGATGTTGAGGTCTGCCGCGTACAGTACCAGTCATTTGAATCTGCGTTAGCGTTGGTTCGCGCAGCGGGTCCGGGTTCTTTCATGGCGAAAGTGGACATTGAGTCCGCCTTCAGATTGTTGCCCCTGCATCCAGAATCATTTCGCTTCATGGGGTTTCGGTTGACGGATGGCTATTACCTGGACAAATGTCTTCCGATGGGTTGTTCGATTTCCTGCTCGTTCTTCGAGCGTTTCAGTTCCTTTCTCCATTGGTGTGTCGCGGTGGGGTCTGGGGAGACGAGCATAGCCCATTACTTGGACGACTTCTTGTGCGTAGGTCCAGCCGGTTCGTGATGCTGCAATCATCTCCTTTTTTCAGTGCAAGCACTCTTCTCGGAATTTGGAGTACCTATTGCGCACGATAAAACTGAGGGCCCAGCCACTAAGCTGGTTTTCTTGGGTATTGAAATTGATACCTTGGAGGGTCTTTGTCGGCTGCTGCTGGACAAGATTCGTCGTTTGCAGGATACTATCCTCCTAGCGTTGGCAGGAGGAAAGGTAACTCTTAGTCAAGGTCAATCCCTGCTTGGGCTGTTTAACTTCGCGTGTCGAGTTATCCCGATGGGGAAGATTTTCTGTCGGAAGCTACAGAGGGCTTTGGTAGGGCTACATCAACCGCACCATTTTCTGCGGCTGTCGTCTGAACTAATGCTGGACCTGGCGGTTTGGGAGACATTTTTGGCCGATTTTAATGGAGTGCGCATCTGGCCTGCGGATCCTCAGCCTAATGCTTGCCTGCAGCTCTTCACGGATGCTGCTGGATCATTAGGTTTCGGATCTTTTTTGGGAGGAGATTGGTGTTTTTCAGTTTGGCCGGGGGAATGGGTGCAGGCAGGATTGACCAAGAACTTGCTCCTACTGGAGCTGTTTCCCATAGTGGTGGCATTAGAGCTACGGTGTCAGCGGTTGCGTGACCGTTCCATAGTTTTTTGGTGCGATAACCTGGGGGTAGTACATGCGATCAATAACCAAAGATCGTCGTTGCTACCAGTGTTGCGGCTTCTTGCTTGGCTGGTTCTGCGTGCTTTGCAGTTTAACATATTGTTCACAGCTCGTCATGTGCCGGGTACTGATAATTCCATTGCAGATGCGCTCTCCAGACAGGAGTGGCGGAGGTTCCGCGAATTGGCCCCGTACGCGGCATTAAAAGGTGAGCTTTGTCCATTTCATTGTTGGCAGATCATCAAACCAGAATGGAAGATCTCGCACGTCGGTCCGTGGCCCCACGGACGTTGACGGCCTACCAAACATCTTGGCAACAATGGGAGAAGTTTTTGCAAGGATGGAGTTCGTCAGGTAGCTCTCGTTATACTAATATGGTTGCTTTTGTTTGTTTCTTGTTCGATTCCGGCAGGTCACGGGCTTATGTTGCCCAGAGGCTTGCTGGGATTTCATTCTTTTTGTGTCCCTGAAGTCCTGTCCTGATGACGGGATTTGTCCGGTTCACTTGGCCTCCCAATATACTCTTTGCAGGCCAATGCTGCCGGGGGCTTGGCTTAAGCATGCGGATGGTTCTCCTCTGACTAAATTCCAATTTAGATCGGTCTTCCATCGCTGCATACGGCACCTCGGGCTTTCCCCTTCGGATTACGGCACCCATTCTTTTAGAATAGGTGCCGCCACTTTTGCGGCCTCCTCGGGTCTTTCTTCACAGGAGATCCAGGCTCTCGGAAGATGGAAGTCCAATGCCTACAGAAGTTATGTTCGTCTGGAATCATAAATTGTATACTTTATTAGTTTGGACTTGAGTGCCTTGGCCAACTCGCTGCTTTTCCGGTGGGGGTCCCGAGAGATTTTGCCCTGTTTTTTGCCCTGCTTTGGACATTGATCGATTAGCTTAATATAATATTAATATGAACGAATGAAGCATGAAAAAGATCCAGCAGGTTTTTTGTAGGTTTTCACCTCGGGTCAAGTCTTCCTCCCCCCCTCCCACCCTCCCACTCCTCCTTTGTGATTTACATGCTGCATATATACTTATCTATTTTATTTCTGTATATTTGCAGGTGTTCAGGACGCTAGGCCCATTTGGTTCTTTGGTCACTCTTTTATTTTTTGGGCCGGGCAGTCGCGCTTTGCTGTAGATGCCTCCGTGTTCCCACGTTGGGAGAGTGTTAGGTGGTTGGGGCAGAGGGGCATGCTTTGGGAAGCTTTGTTGCGCAACTTGCACAGGTCAGTAGCTGAATTTGGTTCCCCTTTAGTGTTAATTATACATCTCGGGGGCAATGATTTGGGCCAGCAAACTTCCTTAGAGTTGCGCCATGCGATTGTTCGTGACTTGAGAGAGGTGGTTCGGTTATTGCCTAACTGCCTTTTGGTGTGGTCCCCTATCATCGCCAGGCTTTCATGGCGATATTGCTATAATAGTGTGGCTTTGGACAGGTCCAGGAGGAAGGTTAACAAATGGGTGGCTAGGCACGTGCTGGAATTGGGAGGGCTAGTGGTGCACCATCCTTTAATTCGGATTCAGGATGCCCACCTTTTCCGCAGAGATGGAGTTCATCTTACTGAGGAGGGAAATTTTTTGTTTCTAGAAGATATTTTTGCAGTTTTTAAGGGTTTGGTTGGTTAGCATGGTGGCGGGCTGCTTCTCTCCTGAGAGCCGCTGTGGCGGGAAAGACCGGCAATATTGAAGTGTCCATCTTGCAGCAGTAATAGCGGTGCACACCCCTTCAATGCACTGATAGGCTGATTTCACCCTATTGGGGTCAGGGGCACCTCTCGACCGAGCAGGATGAATGGTGCATTGGCATGGGTGTTGGGGCCGCATCACTTGCTCTGAAAGGGATAGTTGGCCCTTGCAAGTTTTTAAGATCACCCTACCCTTGTCTGGGATAGTTGGCCCTCACAAGTTGTGATTTACTTCCGGCCTAAGACAAGTGGACGCTGGTTAGTTGCCGTTCTTTCTCCTGCCACCATGTCTACCCTGTAACCAAATACAGCTGACCAATTAATTTAAACGGCATAACTTGGTCTCCTGTGTTTATTTTAGTTATGTTTAGTTTAAGTTTATGGGTCACATCTATCATCTGACGATAGAAGTTTAATATAACGGAGGTTAGGAATAGAGCCGACGGAACATAAACTTCTAGTAAGGGATAGAGGGGTTAATAAAGTTAAAAATGTTGTTGACAGTTATAGGCAGATGCAATAGGACATTAGGTTAGGGGTGGAGTTAGGGAGAGGGTGTAGAGAATCTACTGTGGTAAAATCTGCCTCTTTGAATTGATCTCCCACCCTCCCTACCCTCTTGTGTCTTGTGTCGGCTTTATTTCATTAGCAGGGAAAGACCGGCAATATTGAAGTGTCCATCTTGCAGCAGTAATAGCGGTGCGCACCCCTTCAATGCACTGATAGGCTGATTTCACCCTATTGGGGTCAGGGGCACCTCTCGACCGAGCAGGATGAATGGTGCATTGGCATGGGTGTTGGGGTCGCATCACTTGCTCTGAAAGGGATAGTTGGCCCTTGCAAGTTTTTAAGAACACCCTACCCTTGTCTGGGATAGTTGGCCCTCACAAGTTGTGATTTACTTCCGGCCTAAGACAAGTGGACGCTGGTTAGTTGCCGTTCTTTCTCCTGCCACCATGTCTACCTTGTAACCAAATAAAGCTGACCAATTAATTTAAACGGCATAACTTGGTCTCCTGTGTTTATTTTAGTTATGTTTAGTTTAAGTTTATGGGTCACATCTATCATCTGATGATAGAAGTTTAAGGGTCTGGCGCTGGTTCTGGTAAATGTAGGGGTACCCTACTCAGTTTTTCTCCTGTATTTCCAAGACTGGCTCAGAGCCCTGTGCTAGTTGTACTGAATACAGGGGACCCCTATGTCATTTGTCCTCTGTATTTTTGCAAAAGGACTGGTTTTGAATAGCCCGGTGCTGGTAGTGCTAAATTTTTATAATCAGGACTGGCAGTGTAAAGCCCAAGGCTGGTTGTGCTTTGGGGATGGGCACCTTACACAATCAACCTGGCACCCACCACCCAGGGGTGCCAGGATAGCCCTTGGCTATCAGGTTAGGCCTGGGGTGCCCTGGAGAGGCATAGAGCCTTATTAGGGGGGTCCCCAGCTCCCTAGAGCTCACCTGGCCTGGGCTGAATAGTGGTCAAGGGTAATACTTTGGCCGGGGGACCTGGTGAAAGGATTCTCCTGGCTATGGCATTACTCTCCCGCTAGAAAGAGCTTGGTGGTGATTATGAATAATACAGGGGACCCCTACTCTTTTTGTCCCCTGTATTTCCAAAACCAGGACTGGCTTGGCTGAGCCCAGTGCTTGTTGTACTAAATACAGGGGACACGTATGTATTTTGTCTCCTGTATTTTGACAACCAGGACTGGCTCTGAAAAGCCTGGTGCTGGTTGTGTTAAATACAGGGTACCCCTATGCTTTTTGTCCCCTGTATTTTCACAACCAGGTAAGCAGTGAAAAGCCCAGGACTGGTTGTGCTTTGGAGGGTGGGGCCACGTAATTTTTAAAAAAATATTACACATATTCAATTTTTAACAGATGCATGGATGGATTTCACTGATACGTCCATGCATCTGTGTCTTATTGATTTGATTTTCTCAGGTGTATGCCCAGCGCCAGTGAGCCCCTCTGTCACCTGCTGATATCCCTGTGCAGTGCCCCACACCCCCGCTGCTGCCAGTGTCTTGCACACCTACAGCTTGCCCCTGCAGCCCTCTCTCCCTTTGCACCCCCAAAACACCTCCTGTGTGCTGTCCCCACCTCCACCCATGCTAGTATACCATTTTGTTGCCATTTTCCCCTGCAGGTGGCCCGGTTTGCTCCTCCAAGCCCTGATGGTTAATAAATTATTAAAAATCTATGAAATTCCATAGACAAAAAACCTTATGGTTTCATATGTCCCATTAAGGCTTCTTAGACATGATCTGAAATTTCACAAAACCTACTGAATTTCTGCCACTCAAACTCAAAAAATCAATGAAATTCAGATCATTACAGTTGAAGCCTTAATGGATGTGTTCCTTGTGCAATACAGATTTGTTATGCCATCACGCCCTGTGGTTAACTGCAGATTCAACACTCTCATAGAGTGAAATTGCTGTCCCTCACAAAATAGTGAGGCTGCTAATTCACAGAATTGTGTGCTCATTGGAGTACACCAAAACATTTTCCAAACAAACTATATTTAGGGGTTGCCCTATATTGAACTTTTCTAGACATAGATCTGCATCCTCATTTGAATACGTTGCGGAAAATTCGGTAGCTGTTGATGTTTCAGATTTCTTACCATTTTTTCTTTGGTTTTCATAGACACTCGATTGTAAAAAAATGCTAAAGCTACCAAGTGTACAGAAAGAAACCAGAGGTGTCTGGTAAAAACAAAGGCCCTCATTCAGACCCACTCGCAAGCGGGCGCACGTACGTTAGGCGTACGTACAAAAATATTTAAATTCAATGGCTCGCTCGTATTTTCGTTCGCATCTAAAATTCCTCCCTAAACTCCGGCGACCCCTCCTCTAACTAACGAGCGTGCGAAATAGCGAGCGTACATCCCCGAAATGGCTTGAAGGGAACGCACGCACAAGTGAAACCGGAAGTGGCCTTGTCAGATGTCGATTACCTGCTCCTTTATTCTGCCTACCTCCCTCAATCGTATCATGCCAAACAATGTATCAATTAGCTTAATTGTTTTTTTTTTTTCAACACAATGCAAGAAACTTTACTCTTGTCCGTGTTTGTGTTTACCCGCAGAATACGTACGGATGGAACATTCGCTTTTATTGTTCAAAAAACATGTGAACCACAATTAAACAATTGTTCTATTGCTGTGGATCCCCGCATATTTTCCGGGGTTCATTTCTTTATTTAAATTTGCAAACGCATGTCACTGCATCAAGCCTATCATAACTCTCCAGAGATTTCTGGCCCTGTTGAACACATGACTCATACACTAACCAATAAAATTGCTCCTGTTAATTTCCAAAATACATTAGCCAATCAGAAATTTTGGCCACACTTTATCAAAAATGTTTTGTATGAAAAACTCCATTGCCATCATGAGAGCCTCCGCATTCACCAGGCGCGAGCTGCTGGTGCTTACGGAGGTGATGGATAGGCGGATCACCAGCCAGCCTCCACCCATCACCAACCGGCAGAAGCGCTCCGCGTATGCGGAGGCACGGTCCCGCCTGCGGTCGATGGGTTCACGCCGCAACATCGGGCAGCTTGAGCGCAGGTGGTCAGACCTGCAACGGCGAACGCCCCGCTTGCTGGCATGCTTTCGCATACAGATCGTTGAAAGTAAGTGTTATGTATTGTGGTTTTCATGTTTGTGTTTGTGGGGCAAACTGCGTGTGCATGTTTTCCTGTCTGTCCTATTAATTATTTGTCCTCATATCTGCGTGTGCATGTTTTCCTGTCTGTCCTATTAATTATTTGTCCTCATATCTGCGTGTGCATGTTTTCCTGTCTGTCCTATTAATTATTTGTCCTCATATCTGCGTGTGCATGTTTTCCTGTCTGTCCTATTAATTATTTGTCCTCATATCTGCGTGTGCATGTTTTCCTGTCAGTCCTATTAATTATTTGTCCTCATATCTGCGTGTGCATGTTTTCCTGTCTGTCCTATTAATTATTTGTCCTCATATCAGCGTGTGCTTGTTTTCCCTCTATTTCTGTTTTTTTCATTCTACTCCTTTTTGCATGTTTTTTGTTGCTGGTTTTTTTTTTTTAATTTGGGCCCCGGATTTGCCCAGAAACTAACCTCAATTTGTTTGACATATTTTAGGAGGACAGCCAAGACTACGCCGTCACCGTCCGGCCAGACGGCATTCCCGGCCACTATCCCCAACCCCCAGCCAACACTCCACCCCAAATATTTCCCCTATACCCCACTCCTCCCCAGCCTTCCCAGACCCTCTCCTGGAACTGTCGGGCCTCCTTCCCCTCCGTCCCACTTCCCCCTCTCCTCCACCCACCCCTCTTCCAATTACCCCCTCCCCGGAGTCCATCATTACCCCTCCCCGTTCTTTGGGGAATGAAGGCTCCTCCGAGGAGGAACATGGAGGGACTTCCGGAGCTCCCGTTTTGGCTCCCGGTATGTTTTTCTTTCTCATTTTTTTTAACCACAAACTGTTTGTATGTAATCATGTGTCGTGCCTTTATTCGTGCTTGTTTGGTTTACTTTTGGTGATTTAGCAGTTTGCCTTTACCTCTTCCTGCTGATTTCAACATACACATATCACACCTGTGGGAATTTGTACATAGGCCTTGTATTTTTGCCAGCACCCCCTTTTTTTTTTTTTTCGGTTTAGGAGTGATTTCGTTGTGTTTTTGTTTATTTAATGTGGATTCCCTATTGTTTTATTAATCCACACACTTTTCTCACCCACAGAGGAACAGAGGCGTCGTCAAGAGGTGGAGGATTGTGTTGGCCAGATGCGGCAACATGTAATTGGCCTTCTTGTGGCCCTTGACCGGCTGTCTGGCCTCCTTCGCCAGTAGTTTTTTTTGTTTTTTTTCATTTTGTAAATAAATTTTGTAGTTCTAATATACGTTCTGGCTCATTCTTTTTTTCTAAAACACAAATAGTTTTCCCTGACATAAGTAGACTGTTCCTGCAAGGATTTCCCTTTTTTAAAAGTTAGATTGTATTTTGTATTTGTATGTTAAACAGCCACAAGAAACACATAACAGTAACAATGTCATTTCCCTTTTTGGGTGTAGTGTCAAGTAGATATTTCGCCATTTTACAGGTTCCTAGTTGGTGTGCAAGCTGCTTAGGCCAATCTTCCAAATCCAAAGGTTTGGACAGGCTTCCTTTTGGTGTGGGTTGGGAACCTGCAAACATATTTCAGTTTACATCAACTGGTGTCAGTACTGGATTACCCCTTAGTCAATTGTAAGGTGTGTTAACCTGGTTCCACTTGCTGTTAACGTCCAAAAAAAGGAAGACCATTTCACTCTCCAAACATTTATTCACAACATAAATGAGAAATCAAAGTGGTCAGTCCCAAAACAAAAACACAGTGATAATCTCAAATACAACACATACAAATAAAATATTTAATAAAAAAAAACAATCAAGAACTGGTTGACGAAGGACCATGCCAACATGATTCCACAAACATGGCGTTGCGATATGGGTTCCAGAATATATGGACAAAATCACCAGATCCAGGTTTGGTAAGGGTAGCAGGAAGTAGTGAGCGTTGGAGTGGCAAAGATTATGTGAACAAACTGAAGATGGTGAAAAAATAAAAATAAATTAGATGTTCGCAAACAAACACATTAGGTATAAACACTGTAGTTTGGGTCAAACTTACCTAAAAAATCTGGCCACCACATCATCGCGTATGGCCCCCCCACATACTGACCTCCGACCAACCTCGGGGGGGCCATCCTCAGGTAAGGCATCCTCTGGCTGCATTGGGACAACACTCCTTATGGCGATGTTGTGAAATATCCCACACAGGACCACAATTTTCGACACCATATCCGGCAAATACATGAGCTCGCCACCAGAGCGGTGGAGGCATCTGAATCGGCCTTTTAAAAGGCCGATACAGCGCTCCACCACTTGCCTGGTGGCTGTAAGTGCGGAATTATACTCACTTTGAGGGCCTGGTGTGGGAGCCAAATAAGGAGTGAGCAGCCAGGACATGCAAGGGTATCCACTGTCTCCTGTGAAAAATAAGAGACAACATCAGGAACACTGTGTATCAAGCTTAACATTGTTATGTACTAAAGGTCTCCACTTACCCAGAAGCCACGCATCACCAGCTTGTAGGTTGGTTAATTTCTGCCATATCCCTGATTGCCGGATGACGAAGGAGTCATGTGCACTTCCTGGTAACTTAGCATTCAGGGACAGGATCTGGAGGGAGGCATCACATACCACCATTACATTCAGGGAGTGATAGTGTTTCCTGTTTCGAAATATTGCCTCCAGCCATGCTGGAGGCTGAAGTGGTATGTGAGTACCATCCACAACCCCTATGATGTGTGGGAAGCCAGCTATTTGGTAAAAATTGGCCTTGACCACACTAAGGGCACCCATATCCAAAGGCATTTGAATAAAATGATGGAGGTGCTTGAAAAGTGCCTCCATCACTGCCCTCAGGATCCGGGAAAAGGAGGATTGGGAGATGCCCGCCACTATTCCCACCGTTGTTTGAAACGATCCTGAGGCACAGAAATGTAACACCGCCATAAATTGCGTCAGTGGTGGTATTGCTGTTTTACTGTCAATTTGCTGCTCAAGATCACTTTCTATTAATGAGAGAGTGTCTATGATGATTTTGGGAGGTAGACGGTAGCGTCTTAAAACCTCATCATCGGGCATTCCAAAAAGGGTGACACGTGTTTGAAATATCTGGGGCCTTGCATGCCTACGATGCCTACGCCTGGGATGAGATTGAGGTTGGTCGGCTTCCGGGAGCATGGCCAGAACAATCCTCCCCAGATCAACCTGAAATTCCAAAATTTAAAAGTAAGGCTTTTGACCCACCCCCAAACTATATTAAAACAACTTAGCTTGATGATACCATCCATTGCTGCTTACATGCCGGGGTATTGTCATGATACGTCCAAACTGAAAATAAACAACAAAATTACTTGACACATTTCACTCTGTGCATTTTTGTGGATACATTTTGTGCTAGACCAAAGTTCAAATATGCCAAACACCCATTTAGCAAAACCGCAAAGCGACATTTAACACAGTACATCAAAACGGGTGGAAATGTTGGCTCAAAAAGCGAAAGCTAAACCAGCAAAAAGTTAGAATGATTATTAAGCTGTTTAAAATGCGTTAATTAGTTCGCTAATACAAGTCACAAGAGTAACTACTAAAAATGTGCTAATTAGTTCGCTAATACAAGTCACAAGAGTAACTACTAAAAATGCACTAATTAGTTCGCTAATACAAGTCACAAGAGTAACTACTAAAAATGCGCTAATTAGTTCGCTAATACAAGTCACAAGAGTAACTACTAAAAATGCGCTAATTAGTTCGCTAATACAAGTCACAAGAGTAACTACTAAAAATGCGCTAATTAGTTCGCTAATACAAGATAAAAAATGGACTTACCAAGAGCAAATATCTAAGATGCAAAATCAAAAGGTCTTTGGGGTCGAAAATAAACAAAATCTAAAATAGAATAAATTAGGTATCCAAAAATTACAAAATATACGAAACACAATGAAACAACAATTGAACAAAAGTTCGACTTCACAAAACTTACCAAATCAAGAAACGAGGTCCCAAAAATATAAACCAACAAAGATAACGGAAAAAAAAACGCAAATCTAACCAACAAACGATTTTCCAACCTCCAACTCCTTTCTACACAATCAATAAACTCCAGCCAAGATAACCTCCAACAATCCAAAAACGCCACCTCGACTTGAGACACACCAAGCCATAAATAGTGTTTCGTTTCCCACACAAATTAAGGAGGGATCATAGGGCCGCACAATCAATGATGCGGCCGCAAAATAAGGACGCATGTATAAATACGTCACGAAAACACATTCAAATTCTGGTGTATTTCTTGTTTGGACCGCAGACATGGCGACAGACCAGGGAAAAAATGCCCAAGAGTCAGGCGGTAAGTCTTTCATGCATTTTCTATCAACGATTAATTTGAAACATAAGATTAGGCAAGTTGTGATTTTGTGAATTCTGTAAATTTACACAAATAGGTGAGGAGGATGACATGGAAGAGGCTGCTGGGCCCAGTATTCCGGCCAAAGCGGCCAAAAAAAAAAGGCAGCCACATTTCACAAGAAAGGAGATGGAGGTTTTGATCCAGAAGTGTGTGGACATCCTGCCACAGGCAGACAGGAATATGAGTCTAAGCCAGAAGTGGAGAATGTGGGAAGAGGTAGCCGTTGCTGTCAATACGGTGGGTGATTATGTCCGTCTAGCCCGGGATGTCAAACGGCGGTAAGTAAACCCTTGCCCCCCCTAAAAACAAACCCCATTTTAAACCAAAGGATAATGGCTTCCATTTTTCCCCACAGATGGGGCGACTTCAAATATCGCCTAAAGCAAAAACTCGCGGACAGGGCTAGGCATGCAAGGGGGACAGGTGGGGGTCCCACCCCTGTGTCATTGGAGTTGACGGATTTAGAAGAGCTGGCACAGTGGTGTGTGCAGCCTGTGGAGGTGTTTGGCGTGTCCAACATGGATACGGACATGCCAGACTTTGCGGCTCCTCATGTTGGCCCAGGTAAGTATTGTGATGTCACCAACTCTGAAATGCTATTGTGCCAATATGTAGATTCTAATGTGAGTCTTTTCTCATTTTTCCAACAGAGACACAGGCGGATGAGTCTGCTCCAGAGGGAAGCCTTGGCCGCAGAATTTCTGCTGGCTCTGCAGGGGAGGAACCAGTACATCCGGCTGAGGACCCAGCAGAAGCCAGTCCAGGGCGTGCCCCCTCGCAGGCAGTGGGCCTCCTCACAGAACTCAATTTCAAATCGGATTTCCATACGGAGATTCTGCAGAGGATGGACGCCAGTCTGCTACGGGTGGCTGAGGCCCTGGAGCAAAATGCTGCGGCCAACGTGACCATTGGTCAGGCCCTGGCGGAAAATACCAGGGCCAACATCCGCATCGCCGATGCCCTGGAGCAGCTCGTTCGCCAGCACATGGTGGAGCCGACCTCCCTTCCTGCCGGAACATCTGGATCCTCCACCTCTGGCACAACATCAGCCAATCCTCCAAATGTGCCTAGCCCTGTGCCTAGTCGAGAGGCCACAACATCTGCCTCTGGACAGGCCAGCCCGATTGCATCCCGGACCCGGTCTGGCGCCAACCCTCCCCCATCCAAACGGGCGAAAAAACGGTGACAGCAATGGCGACTTTTCCCACACTCCTTCTCTGCTTGGCTCATATTTCTTTCTGGTCAAAACTTCCCTCTCCTTTCTTGTGAAATGTTTTTAAGTTATTTTTGTACGTTTATGTTATCAGTTATTGTTTTTTTTTTTTGGATAAAAAGTATCTTTGGCAGAAAAAAAAAAAAAAAATATTAGGCCAATTGGTTTGTGTTTAAACAATAAATTTATGAAAAAAATCTGACATTGTATTGTGACATTATTGGACAAATGGGTTACATTTAATCCTGGCCCTAAAGGCAAAAAAGGACACCAAAAACCATTTCATTTGTATAAAAAAAAGGCCTCTTAAAGGAACGTTTAAAAAAACACATAACGATGCAAATTCCACAGTAAAAAAAAAAAGGGAAGCTAATTAAAACATGATGACAGTATTGTCACAATAGGCCATAAACAACAAATTGAGGCCAAAAAAACCCCCAAAAAATGTACGCCAATTGATTGTGTAATCCTGACATTAGCAGGTATGATTTCCACCTGCGTACGGTTTTGTGCTATCCCAATAAACTGCTTTCCAAACACATACCAAGCCGGTTTTCAATACAACACTAATTGCTTTTGTGACCACCCGCGATTAATCGCTGCAACATCGTGGAGTCCCGGGACAGAGGAGAAGGCCATCGCCAATGTGGTCGAGTAATCCAGACCCTAAACTGTGCGAGCATTTTGAAGGGAAAGAGGATGTTCCAGTGACGTATGTGACGGTCCGAACACATTTGACGTTCGCATCTGCTAATGTATGTACGCCCCAAAAACGCCTCGCCACGCCTGCGTTTTTCCATCTCCACCCCCGTCAACACCCAAAAACGCCCTGTTCTGTCAATCACATTTGACATGTCACTTCCTGTACGCTATTTTAGGAACGACAGATAAAAAGCTCGCAAACTGCCGTACGCACATGCGCAGTGTAACACCGACGCATGCGTGGTTAGTCAACATCGGAACGCAACGAGCGTACTGCTGTTTGCGAGTGGCTCTGAATGAGGGCCAATGTGAGCTTTCTTACCGATTGTTACATCAGGGTAGATTTTTAGGAGACTTAAGAGCTTGATGTCATTATATGGTGTTCTAATTCCCAATGGAGCTTCATTCCAATACTTTACATAAACCAGACTTACAAACAAAGCCAAATTCACCATGTTGTTTGTCTCTCTAGGGGGTAAATTTACTAAGATTCCAGATGATCCCGATTTTCCAAGTGATTTATTTCCTTTTCCAAATTTACCAACAGGCGATTTGAGACTAAACGAGTTGGTGAAGCAGAAGAAGTTATCTCTCTTCCGAGTAACTCGGTTTGCAGGAGATTACTCACCTGAGATTGCAATGTTTTCTTTCTGCAAATCTCTCCCGAGCTAGCAGCCAGCATGTATCAGTGAGATATGTTCTTGCTGCTTGTGTATTAAGCCTTGTAAAAAATAGAAAAATTATGTTTAAAAAAATGACGTGAGGTCCCCCCCAACTGGAAACAGAGGAGTATGTGTAAGTGTGTTTATGGATGCATTAAAGCTTTATTTTCACGGTGTGTTGTGTGTTTTTTTAACCATTTATTTACAGGTGGACTACAAGTACCAGTGGGCCCTTAATGCCCCGCATGCTGGTACTTGTGGTTCTCCAAGTACCAGCATGTGGGGTAGGCTTGCTGGGAACTGTAGTTCCACTGTAAAAACAATGAGGACAAATCTAGTTTTTACACTACACATTACACTATGAACCCATCACCCACCGCCCAGGTGTGCTCTGGAGAGGGTGACCCCTTTATTGGGGGGGTCATCAACTCTTTAGGGATCCCTGGCCTGGGCTGACTAATGGTGAGGGCTGATGCTGTGTCTATGGGGCCCGGTGACAGGGTCCAGGGCTGGTTTTAAATATACGGGGGACCTCATGTAATTTTTTTATCCGTATATTTAAAACCAGCTCTGTCCCTGCTGCCTTGTGCTGCTTCTTACATTACAGTGGAACCCTACACATTTTTTTCCCTGTAATGTTAAGAACGAGGACAGGATGGCAAGTCTGGGGCTGGTTAGTGTTTTGGGGGGGGACCTCAAGTAATTTTTTTTAATTAACCCTATTTTAACCATTTACAGAAAGAAACATACACAAATTACAATGATTTGTGTATGTTTCTGACCCTCTCGCAGCTCAGGGGGGTGGGAGTTTGAAAAGTGATTGTGTCAGAGAGTTTGCTCCCATCTCACCCGAGCTTGTCATCCCGATTTTTGGTAAATTTGAGAGGTAGGTTTTACGTGAAAAGTACTCCCGATTTGGCCCGATGGTGATTTTATTTGAGATTACTATCTCACCCGAGTTTTACGAGTGAGATGACTGAAATTTCTCTCGAACTCACCCGACTTTGGGCCTGATTCAGAGCCGCTCGTAAGCGGCCGCTCGTTCGCTCCGAGCAATGTTCACACAACTGCGCATGCGTCTGGGTTGTAATACGCATGCGCGAACCAGTCATTGCGGTTGGAAATTGTGTGCTCGCAAAATAGCGAGTGCCTGCTAATTTGAGTGACAGGATGAGGCGTTTGTTGGTGGTAACAGGGGAAAGTGCTTGAAAACGGGGAGTGGAGATCCGAACGCAGGCGTGCCAAATGGTCAAAATGGGCGTTTTAAGGGTGTGCATAATTAACAAAGCAGCGTCATCGACCACGTCACTTGGTTGTCTTTTGGCCTGAACTGCTCGCATGATTGCGGTAGGAAAATGCTACCACAAGCACTGCGAGCAGTTCAGATGCCTTTCGATGTTGACTAATCTAATAAATAGCGGAGATGATGTAGGATGCGAGCTGCCAGGGGGTGTTTTTTAAAAAATAGCGAGCGCATGTTTCGTTCACTCGTTCAGACATAGAGGCGTCAACAGACCACAAAGAGCAAGCGCTCTATTTAGATATCCGGCCCCTTTCTCTCAACGAGCGAGCGCAAATAGTGTCCGGCTCTGAATCAGGCCCTTTGCCTTTAGTAAATTTGCAGGCAGGGAAAAAAAATCAATAAATCACCTGAGATGGTCATCTCAACCTATCTCGATTCTTAGTAAATTTACCCCCAGGTGTTAATTGGAACTGATTTAGAAAGAGACATACTTTCAGAGCATAAATACCTTTACCCATCTATCGAGCCTGGTGAGTAGGACCAGGAGCTCAAAATGTTTCCCTGCTAGTTCCACCACCAAGAAACAAAAGAGATAAATGGAAAAGCTCTGGATAATGGTCTCTTGGTTGCTGTTTTTCCAGTGCATATGGTAAATACTCTAACATTTCCAGCCGTAATCTGTATAATACAGGATCTTGGAAGATGGTAATATCCACTGCACTAGAAACGTTTTTATCAGTACTTCTCCATTCTTTCTGAAAGCTCCAACTTCTGGGCCTCCACTAGAGCCGAATATACATAAGACAGATGAAAGCATAATCTCCTTGGTGTCAGCTTCCAGAAAGTAATCTCCTGGGTGACCACTGAACTACACGTACAAAGATTACATTTGGTACATAAGTTACTACATTATAATGGACAAAAATAGTCTATGTACAGCCATGATTCAAGCATTTTTGTTTTTGACAATCTTTAAGTAGATGTGTATGTATGTCTGTATGTGTGGTGTGTGTGTATTAGTGTGTGGTGTGCATTTGTGTATGTATGTATGTGGAGTATATGTGTGTGTGGTATGTATGTATGTCATACTTGCCTACCCACCCGATTTGGTCGGGAGCCTCCTTAAAATTGGGTGCCGTTCCCGACCTCCCAGGAAGGCATGCAATCCTTCTGGCTGCCACCCACCCCTCCTATCCCCCCGCGATAAACCCCTGCAATCCCCGCAGCAGGGGGGGGCGGTGATGCATTTTGCTTCATTATGGCCCCGCCCCCTGCTTCACAATGCCCATATTATCTGCATTGTGTAGCGGGGGCAGGGCCAAACTGACGTGATTGCGTGGCCCCACCCCCCAGCACACCCACAAGTGCCTGTCACCTGCCCGGCCACTCCCCCTTGTACCTGCCATGGCCCCCCCCATCCTGCTGATCTGGCTGCTCCCTCCTGGAAGGAGCAGCCAGAAAGTCGGCAGGTATGATATATGTATGTATGTATGTGGTGTATATGTGTGTGGTATGTATGTATGTGTGTATGTATGTGGTGTATATGTGTGTGGTATGTATGTATGTGTGTATGTATGTGGTGTATATGTATGTGGTACGTGTGTATGTATATTTTTATATGTGTATGCATGTGGTGTGTATGTGTTTGTGGTGTATGTGTGTGTGGTATGTGTGTGGTGTGTATGTGTGTGGTATGTACAATATGTGTGTGTGTTGCAGAGCCGTAACTAGACTTTTTGTTGCCCTGTGCCAGAAAGAGCATTGGCACCCCCTCATTTTTAAATGGGACATAATGCACCCAAAAAAGGGCCATAGCTTCATGGGGAAGGGCCAGAGAAGAGAGAGGAGAGGCCAGGAGATGCTGGGGATGAAATAAGAGGAAACAGAAATGTGACAGGCCCAAACAGCACCCCCTGACCTGTGGTTCCCTGTGCGATGGCACCGGCCGCACTACCCTAGCTACAGTCCTGGTGTGGTGTATGTGTGTATGTAGGGATGGGGAATAGACATTATACTGTAAGTTGCAGAGGAGCAGGGACTACTGTGCATGATAATATATTATCTGTACATTGTTGTGTAATAAAATTGAACAACAATAGTAACAATAATAATAAAATACATTAAATAAAAGAGTTTGTACTGACTTCTCCATATTTATATCGCTGCCAGAAGTGTATTGTTAGGACACACCAGAGAAAGTGATACCTAAAATCATGTCACCAAGCACAAAGTCCTCCCGATGCTTCTACCCTCTGCCTTACTGGAGCATAACCTACTGTATGTGTCGGATCAGTAGTGGAATGCCTGGAGGCAATGGAGGCATTGGCCTCCTGGTGCCAGCTGCCAGGGGTGCACCGAGGAGCAGAGCCAGTGATGGGGGGGTACAATGGGCACACAGATGAATTCATCTTTAACCGCTGCCTGCTCCCTGGTGATCACTACAGTGGTGCAGGCAGCGGTTATAGATGGATCTATCTGCGGGGTCCGTGGTGTCTCTTCATCTTCATGCTTCACCAGCAGCTGGTGCAATAAAGATGTTTTTTGCTTATTACGAGGTACAAAAAAAAATCTTTATTGCACCAACTACTGGCAGTGCCGGAAGATTTGCAACACGGCACACGTGACATCATGATGTCATGTCGCACTGCACTGCTGAAAGGCAGAGGTGCTGCAGTGTGAAGAGGAGCAGCTAGAAGACCCAGAAGAAGGTAAGTGTCTGTGGACTGGAGCCAAATGGATGTGGGGGCAAGAGCTGGAGAGACAATGTGAAGCTGGCTGGAGCTGGAGAGACACTGGGGAGCTGGAGAGACAGTTGGGAACTGGATGGAGCTGGAAGGACATTGGGGGTCTGGAGAAACAGAAGTTGGCTGTCTGCAGCTGGGGAGACAGTTGGGAACTGGATGGAGCTGGAAGGATATTGGGGGTCTGGAGAAACAGAAGTTGGCTGTCAGGAGCTGGGGAGACAGTTGGGAACTGGCTGGAGAAGGAGGGACATTGGGAGGGCTGGAGAAACAGAAAGAGGCTGTATGGAGTTGGAGAGACACTGCAGGACTGGCTGGAGCAGAAGAGACTATGGGGACTGGGAGACAGAACGGGGCTGGCTGGTGCTGGAGAAACACTGCAGAGGTGGTGAGATTTTGGGGAGCTGGAGAGACAGAAAGGGGCTGGCTGGAGCTGGAGAGACACTGCAGGGCTGGCTGGAGCTGAAGAGACGATGGGGGCTGGAGAGACAATATAGGTCTGGCTAGAGATGGTGAGATTTTGGGGAGCTGGAGATAAAGAAGGGGCTGGGTTTAGCTGGAGAAACACTGATCGGCTGGAGCTGCAGAAACATATAGATATGAGGCTGGAAATTTGCAAGAGGAGATGAGGCTGAAGAGAACTGTAGGGCTGGAAATGATCCACAACTGGCAGGATTACTGGCACATCACTTCCTCCTTTGCCCAGTCAGCTATGCTACAGGCCAGAGCCACCAGGGAAGGCAGGGGGGTCTATTTTGCCTTCGAGCACCTGGCATGCACTTAAGGCCCTGTGCAGGAAACTGTATCTAATAAATTAGAAACTAACTATTTACAGGAGATGAGCAATAAGTGTAGTCTTTTGAAGGTTTATTTCATAAAGAGGATGTATAAGAATATTTCTTTTATGTGCTGATATCTTTATGTACGTTTATATCCTCCTGCAGTGCTCCATACACAGTCCTAAGTGTGTTTACTTCTTACATACTTGAGGAATTTGAAGAACTGAATTTGATGTATAATGTTTTACTATCCCAACGAGGAGGGGGACGTCTCTGCCTATCTTACTATATATTCTTCTGTTTACAAAAGAAAGTCCTTAAATTAGCCTGCCTAAATAATTTATGACTTCCACAAAGTAAGTGGTAATGGTGGTATAAATAGCGCAAGCGCCACCAGCGTGCCTGGAAGGCTGATAAACATAAAATAGTTTTCTTATTTCATTATATAAAAGGAAAAGAAAAGATGATGGTATGGCCATGGAATGTGGGACATGTAGCCGAGTGGCACATTGTATGGAAATACGCCTTTCATCTTAATTATAGCCCGGACAGCGGGAATGTCATATATTCTGCTGAACGTACCGGCTCAGGAACATTTTCCCAGGGTATTTTTTTATCGTTCCTTCTTTTGGAATTAAGTTGAGAACTTGCTCATGTCACTATGTCATGTCTACTTTCCATAACAAGCAAAAATGTAGTAAATGCCTTTCTAGCGAGAAACGCCTTGTGCGTAGCGGGCAGTAAGCTGATATCCTTGTATGGCTCATTCTCACCGCATCATTTCGTATATCATTCAGTGCAAGAACGCTATGGAATATGAATCACTTCTATCATTATTAGCTTTAATTTACATGGCGCCACCAAGTGTTCATAGCGCCGTTCAGGGACAATTACAATAATGCACAAACAATTCAATGTAATAATAAACCGCAGACAGCAAAAGCAAAACACGGCGGTATATGTTGGCGCTATATATAAATTCCATTCTTAGTGAGTGACCATAAATAACAGTACAACCAATTACCATGTGTCCTGGGAACGGGGCACAGACAGGATCAGAGTCGCTGACTATAAGTAGAGGGGCGGCACTGGGGACAAGGATAGTGCAGGGTGATAACCAGGAGAGTGGAGGGCCCTGCTCATCAGAGCTTGCAGTCATAATTACTGCTAATAATAACCGTGCATTATGGGACTGGCATACTAGGACAAGCCTCCGGTAAAATGCTTCGGAGACACACATGCGTCCTGATAGTTACCGACAGGGAACGCAGATGGAAATCCATGCAACTTTTATGGACGTTTTTGGCCGATAACTGGGGGTGCATCTGTGTCAGTGACTTCGTCTAACAACCCAGTTCCACTGACACTGGCGGCCCTGGTCCCTCAGACATTCTGTACTTATCATGGGCAGCAGTCGATGGTCCGCGGCATTCCCGGTAGGTGTCTCAATAGGACAAAAGTCACAGCTATGTCCAGCTTCAAATCACCCCCTGAGAGTCTATAGGAAGATGTACGAAGCCTTGGAGAGAGATAAAGTGGATGGAGATAATGGGGTCTACAGTATTCATAAAGCTTTGCAGTACAGAATTGTTACTTATCACTATCAGTTTGATGCGATCTATAGCTTAGATAAGTAGTGATTCATGTGGCCTCACCTATTGTGCACAGAGACGCGGTGTGCGCCGTTGGATGCGGTCCAGTCTTCTCATTTTTTTTTTCATTTTGTTTTAAAAAAATTTCTTCCCTTCAACTCCGTACTGCGAGCAGAGCGAGGGGTGGTGGAGCGCGAAGGCCGGAGGGGAAGCGAGCAAACCGGGGGTGGGGGGGGAATGGAGACACAACAGCGTGCAGACCAGAGGGAGGGAGTCACACTGTCACAGTGTGCAGATCACGAGTGGGTGGGGGGCAGCAGTGGCTGGTACAGAGGGGAGGCAAGGGGGACAGTGGGCAGTAGAGAGGACTTGCATTAAAAATATTGTCTCTACCCAATAGATTAATGTTGATTGAAGATTGATGATGACGTCAATAAATGAATGTCCCAATAATTACATCTGTTGAAAAGTGAATGGATAGACTACGTACAACATGTCTAACAAGTTCTTCTAATAATGTACTTTATCAACGGGGGCTATACATACGTATCCTATTCCCAAATGTAGGCTCACCAGTTAGGGGTAATGATTCCCATTCTCACAGGGTTGCTTCTGTGTGATACATTATAACAAGTCTTGTATTGTATTATCTGGAGATTATACATGATTCCAGGTTCAATGCGCACAGCGTTGCAGTTGTAAATGAGACGCATTGGAGATGCACAGAATCAGATGTTCAGAAGGAGAAGTTGGATACCTGTATTCTTGTTGTTTGAGCACCTTGGCGGTCTCAACCTAAATAGCAGGTTTGTTATGGTTAGTTGCACTTTGTATGGTTTTGTATGTCACAACACATTTCTTTACTCAATGTATTCTGTATAGTAAGTGAGAAAGTTTGTCTGTCTGTCCTTTATGTCCTTTTGGACCTAGCTCCACCAAATTTGGCATGGTGGTGTAGTTTGACCAGGATTAGGTTTTTGCCTAGGTTTGAACTTCGTCAGGGTCACACAATCCCCCAAAATGGGGACACTCTTAAATTACACAGGTTCCGGGGCTAACTCCAGTGGAAATTGCAGTCTGCCAAAAACCTGTGAGAAAGCTACAAAAGTATCATTTTACCCTCAGCCTGAGCTAACTTGATGACTCATGCAAGTCCATATTAAATCCAGAGAATCTGTGTTTGCATGGAAGAGCATAACTAGAACTTTGTGGGCCCCCCAGAGGTAAAAAAAACATACATTTGCCCCATACAGAGCCCATTCATCTTATGTCACACAGCCCATTCAGGTTATGCCACACAGGAGTACCACTTATACACATTATGCCTTACAGTAGTAGTGCCCCTTTTACACAATGACACACAGTAATGCCCCTTACACTACACAGTAATACTCCTTACACATTATACCACACAGTAATGCCCTTTACAGATTATGCCACACAGTAGTAGTGCCCATATAACACATTATTCCACAAAATAGTAGCGCCCCTTACACATTATGCACCCCCTCACCTACCCATGTCCCTCCAGCAGCCCCTCGTCTCTCCCTGTGTGTCATCATCAGCCAGCAGGTGTGGATTTGGGGCCATGCCACCATCTAATTACAGTTGGTGCACCGGGAGACAGCAGCAAGCATGGACAGACAACGCCGGAGCCGGCCATAAGCCATTTGGAGCTCGTGGACTGACAGCCAATCAGGAGTCGCAACAGCTGATTGGATGCTGGTATGCAAGCTCTGATTGCCTTGCAACCGGCGGCACTGTCTCTCTATGACTGCAAGCCAATGCGCCAGCTGTAATCAGCTGGCGGGAAGGCATCAAATCAACATTATTGATGCTCTGACTGGACTGGCCCACCGTGTGTGAGTGACTGGGTGCAAGGGGTGTAGTGGGTCATATAGGCAACTCAGGCCCCATAGCAGCTGCACCACTTGCACCCACGGTAGTTACGCCACTATTTGCATGCATGTTAGCAAACAGTGGGGTCATTATAGCATGGGGTTATAGGTGAGGATAATGTAAAAAATAAAGACTGCAGGTGTACTTCAGAGTCCAGTCTTCAACCCGGGCAATGACGGATATCCCAGCTAGTTATAAATAAATTAATAAATAGCTGACCATTTTTAACATCAAATCACTCTGTTATGTTTCTATTTTAGTGTTAAGTATATTACTGGTATTTATAGTGCTAAGTTATTAATATCTAGTCTGAGGTGGGTCAAACATTTGAGCAGAGAGGAGGTAGGAAAAAAAACCCTAAAACAGTACAGTATGAGGCACTGCAGGTGCAAGGCACCCGGATAGAAATCACCAATATAATCAGAACAGCAACAAGGACTAACAACAGCACAAATGCTGAATTACAGAATACTAATGGAATAGCACAGTAACATAATATCCACAATGAATGAGTAATGCAGTCTAGGAAAGCTATACACACAAGGTCCAAAACACTGAGGAAACTCCGGACAGGGCAATATGCATGACAAGTCAGATACCAGCAAACACCAGAGGCAATGGGCAGATTCAGGAAATGGTCCAGATCAGGAATCACCAGAGGCAGCCATGCACAATCAGGAAATGGTCCAGATAAGTAATCGCCAGAGGCAGCCAGGCAGAGTCAGGAAATGGTCCGGATCAGTCATCACAAGAGGCAGCAAGGCAGAGTCAGGAAATGGACCGATCAGTCATCACCAGAGGAAGCCAAGCAGAGTCAGGAAATGGACCGGATCAGTCATCACCAGAGGCAGCCAGGCAGAGTCAGGAAATGGACCGGATCAGTCATCACCAGAGGAAGCCAAGCAGAGTCAGGAAATAGTCCGAATCAGGAATCACCATAGGCAGCCAGGCAGAGTCAATTAACAGAATGGATCAGTCTTCACCAGAGGCAGCCAGGTAGAGTCAGGAAATGGTCCTGATCAGTCATCACAAGAGGCAGCCAGGCAGAGTCAGGAAATGGTCCAGATAAGTAATCGCCAGAGGCAGCCAGGCAGAGTCAGGAAATGGACCGGATCAGTCATCACCAGAGGCAGCCAGGCAGAGTCAAGAAATGGTCCGGGTTCAGGAATCACCAGAGGTAGCCAGGCAGAGTCAGGAAATAGTCTGAATCAGGAATCACCATAGGCAGCCAGGCAGAGTCAGTTAACAGATTGGATCAATCATCACAAGAGGCAGCCAAGTAGAGTCAGGAAATTGTCTTGATCAGTCATCACAAGAGGCAGCCAGGCAGAGTCAAGAAATGTTCTGGATCATTCATTTAGAAAATGGGCCTCAGACTGCACACCTTGAACACACACACACACACATATATATATATATATATATATATATATATAATATATATATGTATATACATATTTATATATAAATTGGAGGTGCTACCTGTGGAGACAATTGATATATACACAAAAAGAAATACAGGTGCTCAACTCCAAATTAGTTGTATATAAATAAATAAATTTTTGCACTGGATAGAGGTTTTTGGCATAATCTTTGCCAAGGTTATGGGCCTACCCACCACATCCAGGTAACCACTGTCGGGTAGGTTCCTAACCTACTAGGGTTCAAATCCAGACTACGGGACACCCCCAAACTAGCCCAGCTAAGCCACCCCAAGACACCACTCTAATAAGAAAGGTGAAGTGTAAAGGCAGAGGCAGCCAGGCAGAGTCAGGAAATAGTATGAATCACTGGTGGAAACAGTCTTGACCCCAAGCGAGGACTTGCATAGTGGGCCAATTTAACGTAGGATTGTGTTTTATTAACCAGGGTAGTCCAAGGACCAATTCATCTGGGAAGGATTAGGAATTCCTGCTTCTCTTGATGAAGGCAGAAAATTTGAAGAGACACTGGGTGTGTAATAAATTAAATTGGGTTTCCCAAAATGATACAGGCATCCACTCCAGACTAAGCTAGTTTGCTGGGAAGAGGTTTGACCAATATACCCAGAGAGTGTGCCAAGGTCTCTGAAATAAAGTTCCCTGCTGCTCCAGAATCAACTAAGGCCTTCAGTTCCTTTGTCTTTGCCTTGTAGGAAAGAGACACTGTTAATAAACTGTCCATTAAATGGGATGGCTTGATCAATAGACCTAACTGGACGCTCCCAGAACCATGATCTGGGGTGGCACAATAGAGGCAAAACCTGTTTTGGTACCGACGGGTTCATTCAGCAGTGGTTAGATGAGATCTATTGACCTGCATAGGTTCCTCCCTACTGGTGGAAGGAGACGAAAGATGATCATCCAAGGATGATCGATCTTGAAACCAGTCTCCTCGACCCCTGCTGGCCAAACACTCTCTGTGTCGTAGGTCAATTTTTATGCAAAGTAAAATTACCTCAGTGAAGGACTCTGGGAGGTCTGGATAGGCTAGTTTATTCTTTCAGAAAGACCATGAAGAAAAGCTGCCTTAAGGGCCTCCTCATTACACTTTAATTTCAGAGGAAATGGTCTGGAATTGGACCACATACTGTCCTACAGTACGGGTTCCTTGACGGACTCAAAGGAGGTCAGAAGAAGCTAAAGCGGTACAACCAGGCTCATCAAAAATTCTTTTGAAGGTAGAAATAAAAGTGTTATAATTAGACACTAGCGGATCTGCTCGTTCTCATAGTGGAGACACCCAGTCCAAAACAGTTCCAGTTAACAGAGAGATAATGTACACCACCTTCGACCTAGGCATAGGGAAGTTCTGCGGCAAACATTCAAACTGGATTTCGCATTGGTTGATGAAACCCCTGCATTCCCATCAAAGCACTCAGTAGATGCCAGCTAAAGATGGGATTTAGAACCGCAAGGATCCAGAGGTTGAACTGGAGGAGTAGATGGTGCAACCGTAGTGGGAGGAGGAAGGAGCATAGCCAGAGTCACCTGTATAGACAGTAGTTGTCTGGACACTTCCTGCAGGTATTGACCCACCTGATGTTGAGCTGCCTCCTGCTGATCTATGCGTGAGGCAAGGTCTTGCAATGCACCTGCCACTTGGGAACCATTAGCTTCCATTGAGCCTGTGCAAACTGTCACATCTGACTTTGAGGAATCCCCTGTAGAAGGGATGGAGGCTGAAGTCCCGGGCTGAGGGAGGTATTGGAGTCTTGGGGCCTGTATGTAAGATCTCCTCATCCATGAATACAGGACGTTGATGAGACCTGATGCCCACGGGAATGGAGAAAATACAACAGTGGCCCAAGAAGAATACTTCAGGAAGAAGTACAGCTGCACTAGGAATTGGTATAGAAATTGGACACAAATAATGGGTACTTGACGCACTGCTGCACCAAGAGATGGTGCTAGTGACTACACACAGACGTTATGTCTTTAACAAACTGCTGCGTCAGGAGATGGTACTTGTAAATGCACACAGGTGAGGTGGTCTGATGCACTGTTGCACAATGAGCTGACACTTGTATAGCACACAGGCAAGTTGTTCGGACACACTGTTGCACAAGGAGTTGGCACTTGTATAGCATGCAGGCAAGATGGTTGGATGCACTGTGGGAACCTGGAACGAGGTGACGGCAAGTATACACAAGGTAGCGACAATGTTGCTCAGGCAACTTCCTGCTATCCGGAGACTAGCTTTATACCCTGTGGTAGCAGATCATTGGTGGACAGCATCAACTGACCACCGCCATGCTACCATTGGGTTAAGGGAAGTCAGGTGCAGACTGTCATAGCTGCGCCCATGACGACAACCGCAGTAACCAAGGCACGGCACAGCTCATGGATGTCCACATGACTAAGTATAATGCTCGGTGCATCACTCACTGCCTCATCTCACTTATGACCACCCGAGGGATCAGGGGAAGCCAGTGCTCGGGTGAGTGATGGACGATCCTAGGCCGCAACCTAACAGGCAGCCAGGCAGAGTCAGGAAATGGTCCAGATCAGGAATCACCAGAGGCAGCCAGGCACAGTCAGGAAATGGTCCGGATCAGAAATCACCAGAGGCAGCCAGGTAGAGTCAGGAAATGGTCCAGATCAGGAATCACCAGAGGCAGCCAAACAGAGCCAGGAAATGGTCCGGATCAGTAAACATCAGAGGCAGCCAGGCAGAGTCAGGAAATGGTCTGGATCAATAATCACCAGAGGCATTCAGGCAGAGTCAGGAAATGGTCCGGATCAGTCATCACCAGAGGCAGCCAGGAAGAGTCAGGAAATGGACCGGATCAGTCATCACCAGAGACAGTCAGGCAGAGTCAGGAAATGGACCGGATCAGTCATCACCAGAGGCAGCCAGGCAGAGTCAGGAAATGGCCTGGATCAGTCATCACCAGAGGCAGTCAGGTAGAGTCAGGAAATGGTCTGGATCAGTCATCACCGGAGGCAGTCAGGTAGAGTCAGGAAATGGACCGGATCAGTCATCACCAGAGGCATTCAGGCAGAGTCAGGAAATGGACCGGATCAGGAATCACCAGAGGCAGTCAGGTAGAGTCAGGTAATGGACCGGATCAGGATCACCAGAGGCAGCCAGGTAGAGTCATGGAACAGAATGGATCACAAATTACCAGAGAGAGTCTGGAGAGAACCAGGAAACAGACTCGATAAGGAATCACCAGGAGACAGAATACAGGAGTGGACTCTGAGTCAGTGGAGTTAAGACACATAAGATCACCAGAGACAGAGCTGGAACAGTATCAGCTGGCCGAAACGCCTTGCACGAGGAAAGAGATCAATACTCTGGCAACGCCCAGGTGAAATACAGGCAGTGATTATAGGGTGTCAGGTGGGAACTAATCCCATCAGAGCTTCAAACCCTTTATGCAATTAGACTGCTTAGCACTACCAGAACACACAAAACCTATACATTAACAAGATGCACCAGTAAGATGTGTGATAATACCCAGAAACTTCCTGAATTTTCTTTTTACCAAACATGGACATACACATACCTGGAAGGGATCCAGGATATCTAATCAACACCAGGGGTTTCAAATACGATACGTGGTAGCTGTTGGGGATTTTAAGTGAAGCTGGCAATTGTCGTTGTTTAAGAAACTGCATTTATCTGCTTCAGAATCTTATAGGGGCGAATGAACCAAGGGGCACACTTTTTGGAAGGCAACCTTAATCTTATGTTCAGCCATCCACTAGCACCTGATGTATCCAACACTGGGTCTGTGCTATTTTGATGCTATGTAATGTGCTATGTGATGTGCAATGTGATGGTGCTATGTGATGCGCTATGTGATGGTGCTACGTGATGGGCTATGTGATGGTGCTATGAGATGCGCTATTTGATGGTGCTATGTGATGTGCTATGTGATGGTGCTATGTGATGCGCTATGTGATGCGCTATGTGATGCGCTATGTGATGTGATATGTGATGTGCTATGTGATGTGCTATGTGATGTGCTGTGTGATGGTGCTATGTGATGTGCTGTGTGATGTGCTATGTGATGGTGCTATGTGATGCGCTATGTGATGGTGCTATGTGATGGTGCTATGTGATGGTGCTATGTGATGGCGCTATGTGATGGTGCTATGTGATGTGCTGTGTGATGGTGCTATGTGATGTGCTATGTGATGTGCTATGTTATGGTGCTATGTGATGTGCTATGTGATGGTGCTATGTGATGGTGCTATGTGATGCGCTATGTGATGGTGCTATGTGATGCGCTATGTGATGTTCTATGTGATGTGCTATGTGATGTGCTATGTGATGTGCTATGTGATGTGCTGTGTGATGGTGCTATGTGATGTGCTATGTGATGTGCTATGTGATGGTGCTATGTGATGGTGCTATGTGATGGTGCTTTGTGATGGGCTATGTGATGTGCTATGTGATGGTGCTATGTGATGGTGCTATGTGACGGTGCTATGTGATGTGCTATGTGATGGTGCTATGTGATGCTGCTATGTGATGGTACTATGTGATGCGCTATGTGATGCGCTATGTGATGCGCTATGTGATGGTGCTATGTGATGGGCTTTGTGATGGGCTATGTGATAGTGCTATGTGATGGTGCTATGTGATGGTGCTATGTGATGTGCTATGTGATGTGCTATGTGATGTGCTATGTGATGGTGCTATGTGATGGTGCTATGTGATGGTGCTATGTGATGTGCTATGTGATCTGCTATGTGGTGCGCTATGTGGTGCGCTATGTGATGTGCTATGTGATGGTGCTATGTGATGGTGCTATGTGATGGTGCTATGTGATGTGCTATGTGATGTGCTATGTGATGGTGCTGTGTGATGCGCTATGTGATGCGCTATGTGATGCGCTATGTGATGTGATATGTGATGGTGCTATGTGATGGTGCTATGTGATGGGGCTATGTGATGTGCTATGTTATGTGCTATGTGATGGTGCTATGTGATGGTGCTATGTGATGGTGCTATGTGATGGTGCTATGTGATGGTGCTATGTGATGTGATATGTGATGGTGCTATGTGATGGTGCTATGTGATGGTGCTATGTGATGTGCTATGTGATGGTGCTATGTGATGGTGCTATGTGATGGTGCTATGTGATTTGCTATGTGATGGTGCTATGTGATGGTGCTATGTGATGGTGCTATGTGATGTGCTATATGATGGTGCTATGTGATGGTGCTATGTGATGGTGCCATGTGATGTGCTATGTGATGTGCTATGTGATGGTGCTGTGTGATGGTGCTATGTGAAGCGCTATGTGATGTGCTATGTGATGGTGCTATGTGATGGTGCTATGTGATGGTGCTATGTGATGGGCTATGCGATGGGCTATGCGATGGGCTATGCGATGGTGCTATGCGATGGTGCTATGTGATGTGCTATGTGATGGTGCTATGTGATGCGCTATGTGATGGTGCTATGTGATATGTGATGGTGCTATGTGATGTGCTATATGATCTTGCTATGTGATGGTGCTATGTGATGGTGCTATGTGATGGTGCTATGTGATGCGCTATGTGATGGTGCTATGTGATGGGCTTTGTGATGGGCTATGTGATGGTGCTATGTGATGGTGCTATGTGATGGTGCTATGTGATGTGCTATGTGATGGTGCTATGTGATGGTGCTATGTGATGGTGCTATGTGATGGTGCTATGTGATTTGCTATGTGATGGTGCTATGTGATGGTGCTATGTGATGTGCTATATGATGGTGCTATGTGATGGTGCTATGTGATGGTGCCATGTGATGTGCTATGTGATGGTGCTGTGTGATGGTGCTATGTAATGTTCTATGTGATGCTGCTATGTGATGCTGCTATGTGATGTGCTATGTGATGCGCTATGTGATGCGCTATGTGATGCTGCTATGTGGTGCGCTATGTAATGTGCTATGTGATGGTGCTATGTGATGGTGCTATGTGATGTGCTATGTGATGGTGCTGTGTGATGCGCTATGTGATGCGCTATGTGATGTGCTATGTGATGTGATATTTGATGGTGCTATGTGATGGTGCTATGTGATGGGGCTATGTGATGTGCTATGTTATGTGCTATGTTATGTGCTATGTGATGGTGCTATGTGATGGTGCTATGTGATGTGCTATGTGATGGTGCTATGTGATGGTGCTATGTGATGGTGCTATGTGATGGTGCTATGTGATGTGCTATGTGATGGTGCTATGTGATGGTGCTATGTGATGGTGCCATGTGATGTGCTATGTGATGGTGCTGTGTAATGGTGCTATGTGATGCGCTATGTGATGTGATGTGATATGTGATGTGCTATGTGATGCACTATGTGATGCGCTATGTGATATGCTATGTGAGGGTGCTATGTGATGTGCTATGTGATGTGCTATGTGATGTGCTATGTGATACGCTATGTGATGTGCTATGTGATGGTGCTATGTGATGTTCTATGTGATGGTGTTATGTGATGCGCTATGTGATGGTGCTATGTGATGGTGCTTTGTGATGGTGTTATGTGATGCGCTATGTGATGGTGCTATGTGATGGTGCTATGTGATGTGCTATGTGATGGTGCTATGTGATGGTGCTATGTGATGTGCTATGTGATGGTGCTATGTGATGCGCTATGTGATGGTGCTATGTGATGCGCTATGTGATGGTGCTATGTGTTGGTGTTATGTGATGCGCTATGTGATGGTGCTGTGTGATGGTGCTATGTGATGTGCTATGTGATGCGCTATGTGATGTGATATGTGATGTGCTATATGATGCACTATGTGATGGTGCTATGTGATGTTCTATGTGATGGTGTTATGTGATGCGCTATGTGATGGTGCTATGTGATGGTGCTATGTGATGGTGTTACGTGATGCGCTATGTGATGGTGCTATTTGATGGTGCTATGTGATGTGCTATGTGATGGTGCTATGTGATGTGCTATGTGATGGTGCTATGTGATGTGCTATGTGATGGTGCTATGTGATGGTGCTATGTGATGCGCTATGTGATGCGCTTTGTGATGGTGCTATGTGATGGTGCTATGTGATGCGTTATGTGATGGTGCTATGTGATGTGCTATGTGATGGTGCTATGTGATGTGCTATGTGATGTGCTATGTGATCTTGCTATGTGATGGTGCTATGTGATGCGCTATGTGATGCGCTATGTGATGGTGCTATGTGATGGTGCTATGTGATGGTGCTATGTGATGTGCTATGTGATGTGCTATGTGATGGTGCTATGTGATGGTGCTGTGTGATGTGCTATGTGATGGTGCTATGTGATGCGCTATGTGATGGTGCTATGTGATGCGCTATGTGATGGTGCTTTGTGATGCGCTACGTGATGCGCTATGTGATGATGCTATGTGATGGTGTTATGTGATGCGCTATGTGATGGTGCTATGTGATGTGCTATGTGATGGTGCTATATGTTGTGCTATGTGATCTTGCTATGTGATGGTGCTATATCATGGTGCTATGTGATGCGCTATGTGATGGTGCTATGTGATGTGCTATGTGATGGTGCTATATGTTGTGCTATGTGATCTTGCTATGTGATGGTGCTATATCATGGTGCTATGTGATGCGCTATGTGATGCGCTATGTGATGTGCTATGTGATGGTGCTATGTGATGGTGCTATGTGATGGTGCTATGTGATGTGCTATGTGATGTGCTATGTGATGGTGCTATGTGATGGTGCTATGTGATGCGCTATGTGATGGTGCTATGTGATGCGCTATGTGATGGTGCTTTGTGATGCGCTACGTGATGCGCTATGTGATGATGCTATGTGATGGTGTTATGTGATGCGCTATGTGATGGTGCTATGTGATGTGCTATGTGATGGTGCTATATGTTGTGCTATGTGATGCGCTATGTGATGGTGCTATGTGATGCGTTATGTGATGGTGCTATGTGATGTGCTATGTGATGTGCTATGTGATGGTACTATGTGATGTGCTATGTGATCTTGCTATGTGATGGTGCTATGTGATGCGCTATGTGATGGTGCTATGTGATGGGCTTTGTGATGGGCTATGTGATAGTGCTATGTGATGGTGCTATGTGATGGTGCTATGTGATGTGCTATGTGATGGTGCTATGTGATGTGCTATGTGATGGTGCTATGTGATGTGCTATGTGATGGTGCTATGTGATGTGCTATGTGATGGTGCTATGTGATGGTGTTATGTGATGCGTTATGTGATGGTGCTATGTGATGCGCTATGTGATGGTGCTATGTGATGTGCTATGTGATCTTGCTATGTGATGGTGCTATGTGATGCGCTATGTGATGCGCTATGTGATGCGCTATGTGATGGTGCTATGTGATGGTGCTATGTGATGGTGCTATGTGATGTGCTATGTGATGTGCTATGTGATGGTGTTATGTGATGGTGCTGTGTGATGTGCTATGTGATGGTGCTATGTGATGCGCTATGTGATGGTGCTATGTGATGCGCTATGTGATGGTGCTTTGTGATGCGCTACGTGATGCGCTATGTGATGATGCTATGTGATGGTGTTATGTGATGCGCTATGTGATGGTGCTATGTGATGTGCTATGTGATGGTGCTATATGTTGTGCTATGTGATGCGCTATGTGATGGTGCTATGTGATGGTGTTATGTGATGCGTTATGTGATGGTGCTATGTGATGTGCTATGTGATGGTACTATGTGATGTGCTATGTGATCTTGCTATGTGATGGTGCTATGTGATGCGCTATGTGATGGTGCTATGTGATGGGCTTTGTGATGGGCTATGTGATAGTGCTATGTGATGGTGCTATGTGATGGTGCTATGTGATGTGCTATGTGATGGTGCTATGTGATGTGCTATGTGATGGTGCTATGTGATGTGCTATGTGATGGTGCTATGTGATGTGCTATGTGATGGTGCTATGTGATGCGCTATGTGATGCGCTATGTGATGGTGCTATGTGATGGTGTTATGTGATGCGTTATGTGATGGTGCTATGTGATGTGCTATGTGATGGTGCTATGTGATGTGCTATGTGATCTTGCTATGTGATGGTGCTATGTGATGCGCTATGTGATGCGCTATGTGATGCGCTATGTGATGTGCTATGTGATGGTGCTATGTGATGGTGCTATGTGATGGTGCTATGTGATGGTGCTATGTGATGTGCTATGTGATGGTGTTATGTGATGGTGCTGTGTGATGTGCTATGTGATGGTGCTATGTGATGCGCTATGTGATGGTGCTATGTGATGCGCTATGTGATGGTGCTTTGTGATGCGCTATGTGATGATGCTATGTGATGGTGTTATGTGATGCGCTATGTGATGGTGCTATGTGATGGTGCTATGTGATGTGCTATGTAATGTTCTATGTGATGCTGCTATGTGATGGTGCTATGTGATGTGCTATGTGATGCGCTATGTGATGCTGCTATGTGGTGCGCTATGTGATGGTGTTATGTGATGGTGCTATGTGATGGTGCTATGTGATGTGCTATGTGATGGTGCTGTGTGATGGTGCTGTGTGATGCGCTATGTGATGCGCTATGTGATGTGCTATGTGATGTGATATTTGATGGTGCTATGTGATGGGGCTATGTGATGGGGCTATGTGATGTGCTATGTTATGTGCTATGTGATGGTGCTATGTGATGTGCTATGTGATGGTGCTATGTGATGGTGCTATGTGATGGTGCTATGTGATGGTGCTATGTGATGTGCTATGTGATGGTGCTATGTGATGTGCTATGTGATGTGCTATGTGATGGTGCTGTGTAATGGTGCTATGTGATGCGCTATGTGATGTGATGTGATATGTGATGTGCTATGTGATGCACTATGTGATGCGCTATGTGATATGCTATGTGAGGGTGCTATGTGATGTGCTATGTGATGTGATATGTGATGTGCTATGTGATGCACTATGTGATGCGCTATGTGATGTGCTATGTGATGGTGCTATGTGATGTGCTATGTGATGGTGCTATGTGATGCGCTATGTGATGGTGCTATGTGATGGTGTTATGTGATGGTGCTATGTGATGTGCTATGTGATGGTGCTATGTGATGTGCTATGTGATCTTGCTATGTGATGGTGCTATGTGATGCGCTATGTGATGCGCTATGTGATGCGCTATGTGATGTACTATGTGATGGTGCTATGTGATGGTGCTATGTGATGGTGCTATGTGATGTGCTATGTGATGTGCTATGTGATGGTGTTATGTGATGGTGCTGTGTGATGTGCTATGTGATGCGCTATGTGATGGTGCTATGTGATGCGCTATGTGATGGTGCTTTGTGATGCGCTATGTGATGATGCTATGTGATGGTGTTATGTGATGCGCTATGTGATGGTGCTATGTGATGTGCTATGTGATGGTGCTATATGTTGTGCTATGTGATGTGCTATGTGATGGTGCTATGTGATGGTGTTATGTGATGCGTTATGTGATGGTGCTATGTGATGTGCTATGTGATGGTACTATGTGATGTGCTATGTGATCTTGCTATGTGATGGTGCTATGTGATGCGCTATGTGATGGTGCTATGTGATGGGCTTTGTGATGGGCTATGTGATAGTGCTATGTGATGGTGCTATGTGATGGTGCTATGTGATGGTGCTATGTGATGTGCTATGTAATGTTCTATGTGATGCTGCTATGTGATGGTGCTATGTGATGTGCTATGTGATGCGCTATGTGATGCTGCTATGTGGTGGTGCTATGTGATGGTGTTATGTGATGGTGCTATGTGATGGTGCTATGTGATGTGCTATGTGATGGTGCTGTGTGATGGTGCTGTGTGATGCGCTATGTGATGCGCTATGTGATGTGCTATGTGATGTGATATTTGATGGTGCTATGTGATGGGGCTATGTGATGTGCTATGTTATGTGCTATGTGATGGTGCTATGTGATGTGCTATGTGATGGTGCTATGTGATGGTGCTATGTGATGGTGCTATGTGATGGTGCTATGTGATGTGCTATGTGATGGTGCTATGTGATGGTGCTATGTGATGTGCTATGTGATGTGCTATGTGATGTGCTATGTGATGGTGCTGTGTAATGGTGCTATGTGATGTGCTATGTGATGGTGCTATGTGATGCGCTATGTGATATGCTATGTGAGGGTGCTATGTGATGTGCTATGTGATGTGCTATGTGATGTGCTATGTGATACGCTATGTGATGGTGCTATGTGTTGGTGTTATGTGATGCGCTATGTGATGGTGCTGTGTGATGGTGCTATGTGATGTGCTATGTGATGCGCTATATGATGCACTATGTGATGGTGCTATGTGATGTTCTATGTGATGGTGTTATGTGATGCGCTATGTGATGGTGCTATGTGATGGTGCTATGTGATGGTGTTACGTGATGCGCTATGTGATGGTGCTATTTGATGATGCTATGTGATGTGCTATGTGATGGTGCTATGTGATGTGCTATGTGATGGTGCTATGTGATGTGCTATGTGATGGTGCTATGTGATGTGCTATGTGATGGTGCTATGTGATGCGCTATGTGATGCGCTATGTGATGGTGCTATGTGATGGTGCTATGTGATGCGTTATGTGATGGTGCTATGTGATGTGCTATGTGATGGTGCTATGTGATGGTGCTATGTGATGGTGCTATGTGATGGTGCTATGTGATGTGCTATGTGATGTGCTATGTGATGGTGCTATGTGATGGTGCTGTGTGATGTGCTATGTGATGGTGCTATGTGATGCGCTATGTGATGGTGCTATGTGATGCGCTATGTGATGGTGCTTTGTGATGCGCTACGTGATGCGCTATGTGATGATGCTATGTGATGGTGTTATGTGATGCGCTATGTGATGGTGCTATGTGATGTGCTATGTGATGGTGCTATATGTTGTGCTATGTGATCTTGCTATGTGATGGTGCTATATCATGGTGCTATGTGATGCGCTATGTGATGGTGCTATGTGATGTGCTATGTGATGGTGCTATATGTTGTGCTATGTGATCTTGCTATGTGATGGTGCTATATCATGGTGCTATGTGATGCGCTATGTGATGCGCTATGTGATGTGCTATGTGATGGTGCTATGTGATGGTGCTATGTGATGGTGCTATGTGATGTGCTATGTGATGTGCTATGTGATGGTGCTATGTGATGGTGCTATGTGATGCGCTATGTGATGGTGCTATGTGATGCGCTATGTGATGGTGCTTTGTGATGCGCTACGTGATGCGCTATGTGATGATGCTATGTGATGGTGTTATGTGATGCGCTATGTGATGGTGCTATGTGATGTGCTATGTGATGGTGCTATATGTTGTGCTATGTGATGCGCTATGTGATGGTGCTATGTGATGCGTTATGTGATGGTGCTATGTGATGTGCTATGTGATGTGCTATGTGATGGTACTATGTGATGTGCTATGTGATCTTGCTATGTGATGGTGCTATGTGATGCGCTATGTGATGGTGCTATGTGATGGGCTTTGTGATGGGCTATGTGATAGTGCTATGTGATGGTGCTATGTGATGGTGCTATGTGATGTGCTATGTGATGGTGCTATGTGATGTGCTATGTGATGGTGCTATGTGATGTGCTATGTGATGGTGCTATGTGATGTGGTATGTGATGGTGCTATGTGATGCGCTATGTGATGGTGCTATGTGATGGTGCTATGTGATGGTGTTATGTGATGCGTTATGTGATGGTGCTATGTGATGCGCTATGTGATGGTGCTATGTGATGTGCTATGTGATCTTGCTATGTGATGGTGCTATGTGATGCGCTATGTGATGCGCTATGTGATGCGCTATGTGATGGTGCTATGTGATGGTGCTATGTGATGGTGCTATGTGATGTGCTATGTGATGTGCTATGTGATGGTGTTATGTGATGGTGCTGTGTGATGTGCTATGTGATGGTGCTATGTGATGCGCTATGTGATGGTGCTATGTAATGCGCTATGTGATGGTGCTTTGTGATGCGCTACGTGATGCGCTATGTGATGATGCTATGTGATGGTGTTATGTGATGCGCTATGTGATGGTGCTATGTGATGTGCTATGTGATGGTGCTATATGTTGTGCTATGTGATGCGCTATGTGATGGTGCTATGTGATGGTGTTATGTGATGCGTTATGTGATGGTGCTATGTGATGTGCTATGTGATGGTACTATGTGATGTGCTATGTGATCTTGCTATGTGATGGTGCTATGTGATGCGCTATGTGATGGTGCTATGTGATGGGCTTTGTGATGGGCTATGTGATAGTGCTATGTGATGGTGCTATGTGATGGTGCTATGTGATGTGCTATGTGATGGTGCTATGTGATGTGCTATGTGATGGTGCTATGTGATGTGCTATGTGATGGTGCTATGTGATGTGCTATGTGATGGTGCTATGTGATGCGCTATGTTATGCGCTATGTGATGGTGCTATGTGATGGTGTTATGTGATGCGTTATGTGATGGTGCTATGTGATGTGCTATGTGATGGTGCTATGTGATGTGCTATGTGATCTTGCTATGTGATGGTGCTATGTGATGCGCTATGTGATGCGCTATGTGATGCGCTATGTGATGTGCTATGTGATGGTGCTATGTGATGGTGCTATGTGATGGTGCTATGTGATGGTGCTATGTGATGTGCTATGTGATGGTGTTATGTGATGGTGCTGTGTGATGTGCTATGTGATGGTGCTATGTGATGCGCTATGTGATGGTGCTATGTGATGCGCTATGTGATGGTGCTTTGTGATGCGCTATGTGATGATGCTATGTGATGGTGTTATGTGATGCGCTATGTGATGGTGCTATGTGATGGTGCTATGTGATGTGCTATGTAATGTTCTATGTGATGCTGCTATGTGATGCTGCTATGTGGTGCGCTATGTGATGGTGTTATGTGATGGTGCTATGTGATGGTGCTATGTGATGTGCTATGTGATGGTGCTGTGTGATGGTGCTGTGTGATGCGCTATGTGATGCGCTATGTGATGTGCTATGTGATGTGATATTTGATGGTGCTATGTGATGGGGCTATGTGATGGGGCTATGTGATGTGCTATGTTATGTGCTATGTGATGGTGCTATGTGATGTGCTATGTGATGGTGCTATGTGATGGTGCTATGTGATGGTGCTATGTGATGGTGCTATGTGATGTGCTATGTGATGGTGCTATGTGATGTGCTATGTGATGTGCTATGTGATGGTGCTGTGTAATGGTGCTATGTGATGCGCTATGTGATGTGATGTGATATGTGATGTGCTATGTGATGCACTATGTGATGCGCTATGTGATATGCTATGTGAGGGTGCTATGTGATGTGCTATGTGATGTGATATGTGATGTGCTATGTGATGCACTATGTGATGCGCTATGTGATGTGCTATGTGATGGTGCTATGTGATGTGCTATGTGATGGTGCTATGTGATGTGCTATGTGATGGTGCTATGTGATGCGCTATGTGATGGTGCTATGTGATGGTGTTATGTGATGGTGCTATGTGATGTGCTATGTGATGGTGCTATGTGATGTGCTATGTGATCTTGCTATGTGATGGTGCTATGTGATGCGCTATGTGATGCGCTATGTGATGCGCTATGTGATGTACTATGTGATGGTGCTATGTGATGGTGCTATGTGATGGTGCTATGTGATGTGCTATGTGATGTGCTATGTGATGGTGTTATGTGATGGTGCTGTGTGATGTGCTATGTGATGCGCTATGTGATGGTGCTATGTGATGCGCTATGTGATGGTGCTTTGTGATGCGCTATGTGATGATGCTATGTGATGGTGTTATGTGATGCGCTATGTGATGGTGCTATGTGATGTGCTATGTGATGGTGCTATATGTTGTGCTATGTGATGCGCTATGTGATGGTGCTATGTGATGGTGTTATGTGATGCGTTATGTGATGGTGCTATGTGATGTGCTATGTGATGGTACTATGTGATGTGCTATGTGATCTTGCTATGTGATGGTGCTATGTGATGCGCTATGTGATGGTGCTATGTGATGGGCTTTGTGATGGGCTATGTGATAGTGCTATGTGATGGTGCTATGTGATGGTGCTATGTGATGTGCTATGTAATGTTCTATGTGATGCTGCTATGTGATGGTGCTATGTGATGTGCTATGTGATGCGCTATGTGATGCTGCTATGTGGTGGTGCTATGTGATGGTGTTATGTGATGGTGCTATGTGATGGTGCTATGTGATGTGCTATGTGATGGTGCTGTGTGATGGTGCTGTGTGATGCGCTATGTGATGCGCTATGTGATGTGCTATGTGATGTGATATTTGATGGTGCTATGTGATGGGGCTATGTGATGTGCTATGTTATGTGCTATGTGATGGTGCTATGTGATGTGCTATGTGATGGTGCTATGTGATGGTGCTATGTGATGGTGCTATGTGATGGTGCTATGTGATGTGCTATGTGATGGTGCTATGTGATGGTGCTATGTGATGTGCTATGTGATGTGCTATGTGATGTGCTATGTGATGGTGCTGTGTAATGGTGCTATGTGATGTGCTATGTGATGGTGCTATGTGATGCGCTATGTGATATGCTATGTGAGGGTGCTATGTGATGTGCTATGTGATGTGCTATGTGATGTGCTATGTGATACGCTATGTGATGGTGCTATGTGTTGGTGTTATGTGATGCGCTATGTGATGGTGCTGTGTGATGGTGCTATGTGATGTGCTATGTGATGCGCTATATGATGCACTATGTGATGGTGCTATGTGATGTTCTATGTGATGGTGTTATGTGATGCGCTATGTGATGGTGCTATGTGATGGTGCTATGTGATGGTGTTACGTGATGCGCTATGTGATGGTGCTATTTGATGATGCTATGTGATGTGCTATGTGATGGTGCTATGTGATGTGCTATGTGATGGTGCTATGTGATGTGCTATGTGATGGTGCTATGTGATGTGCTATGTGATGGTGCTATGTGATGCGCTATGTGATGCGCTATGTGATGGTGCTATGTGATGGTGCTATGTGATGCGTTATGTGATGGTGCTATGTGATGTGCTATGTGATGGTGCTATGTGATGTGCTATGTGATCTTGCTATGTGATGGTGCTATGTGATGCGCTATGTGATGCGCTATGTGATGTGCTATGTGATGGTGCTATGTGATGGTGCTATGTGATGGTGCTATGTGATGTGCTATGTGATGTGCTATGTGATGGTGCTGTGTGATGGTGCTGTGTGATGTGCTATGTGATGGTGCTATGTGATGCGCTATGTGATGGTGCTATGTGATGCGCTATGTGATGGTGCTTTGTGATGCGCTACGTGATGGTGCTATGTGATGTGCTATGTGATGGTGCTATATGTTGTGCTATGTGATCTTGCTATGTGATGGTGCTATATCATGGTGCTATGTGATGTGCTAGGTGATGCGCTATGTGCTGTTATATGTGATGCGCTATGTGATGCGCTATGTGATGTGCTATGTGATGTGCTATGTGATGTAATATGTGATGGTGCTATGTGATGGTGCTATGTGATGGGGCTATGTGATGTGCTATGTGATGTGCTATGTGCTATGTGATGGTGCTATGTGATGCGCTATGTGATGCGCTATGTGATGCGCTATGTGATGTGCTATGTGATGGTGCTATGTGATGGTGCTATGTGATGGTGCTATGTGATGTGCTATGTGATGTGCTAAGTGATGGTGCTATGTGATGGTGCTATGTGATGCGCTATGTGATGTTATATGTGATGCGCTATGTGATGCGCTATGTGATGTGCTATGTGATGTGCTATGTGATGTGATATGTGATGGTGCTATGTGATGGTGCTATGTGATGGGGCTATGTGATGTGTAATGTGATGTGCTATGTGATGGTGCTATGTGATATGTGATGGTGCTATGTGATGTGCTATATGATCTTGCTATGTGATGGTGCTATGTGATGGTGCTATGTGATGGTGCTATGTGATGGTGCTATGTGATGCGCTATGTGATGGTGCTATGTGATGGGCTATGTGATAGTGCTATGTGATAGTGCTATGTGATGGTGCTATGTGATGGTGCTATGTGATGTGCTATGTGATGGTGCTATGTGATGGTGCTATGTGATGGTGCTATGTGGTGCGCTATGTGATGTGCTATGTGATGGTGCTATGTGATGGTGCTATGTGATGGTGCTATGTGATGGTGCTATGTGATGGTGCTATGTGATGTGCTATGTGATGTGCTATGTGATGGTGCTGTGTGATGCGCTATATGATGCAATTTGTGATGGTGCTATGTGATGTTCTATGTGATGGTGTTATGTGATGCGCTATGTGATGGTGCTATGTGATGGTGCTATGTGATGGTGTTACGTGATGCGCTATGTGATGGTGCTATGTGATGGTGCTATGTGATGTGCTATGTGATGGTGCTATGTGATGTGCTATGTGATGGTGCTATGTGATGGTGTTACGTGATGCGCTATGTGATGGTGCTATGTGATGTGCTATGTGATGGTGCTGTGTGATGGTGCTGTGTGATGTGCTATGTGATGTGATATTTGATGGTGCTATGTGATGGGGCTATGTGATGGGGCTATGTGATGTGCTATGTTATGTGCTATGTGATGGTGCTATGTGATGTGCTATGTGATGGTGCTATGTGATGGTGCTATGTGATGGTGCTATGTGATGGTGCTATGTGATGTGCTATGTGATGGTGCTATGTGATGTGCTATGTGATGTGCTATGTGATGGTGCTGTGTAATGGTGCTATGTGATGCGCTATGTGATGTGATGTGATATGTGATGTGCTATGTGATGCACTATGTGATGCGCTATGTGATATGCTATGTGAGGGTGCTATGTGATGTGCTATGTGATGTGATATGTGATGTGCTATGTGATGCACTATGTGATGCGCTATGTGATGTGCTATGTGATGGTGCTATGTGATGTGCTATGTGATGGTGCTATGTGATGCGCTATGTGATGGTGCTATGTGATGGTGTTATGTGATGGTGCTATGTGATGTGCTATGTGATGGTGCTATGTGATGTGCTATGTGATCTTGCTATGTGATGGTGCTATGTGATGCGCTATGTGATGCGCTATGTGATGCGCTATGTGATGTACTATGTGATGGTGCTATGTGATGGTGCTATGTGATGGTGCTATGTGATGTGCTATGTGATGTGCTATGTGATGGTGTTATGTGATGGTGCTGTGTGATGTGCTATGTGATGCGCTATGTGATGGTGCTATGTGATGCGCTATGTGATGGTGCTTTGTGATGCGCTATGTGATGATGCTATGTGATGGTGTTATGTGATGCGCTATGTGATGGTGCTATGTGATGTGCTATGTGATGGTGCTATATGTTGTGCTATGTGATGCGCTATGTGATGGTGCTATGTGATGGTGTTATGTGATGCGTTATGTGATGGTGCTATGTGATGTGCTATGTGATGGTACTATGTGATGTGCTATGTGATCTTGCTATGTGATGGTGCTATGTGATGCGCTATGTGATGGTGCTATGTGATGGGCTTTGTGATGGGCTATGTGATAGTGCTATGTGATGGTGCTATGTGATGGTGCTATGTGATGTGCTATGTAATGTTCTATGTGATGCTGCTATGTGATGGTGCTATGTGATGTGCTATGTGATGCGCTATGTGATGCTGCTATGTGGTGGTGCTATGTGATGGTGTTATGTGATGGTGCTATGTGATGGTGCTATGTGATGTGCTATGTGATGGTGCTGTGTGATGGTGCTGTGTGATGCGCTATGTGATGCGCTATGTGATGTGCTATGTGATGTGATATTTGATGGTGCTATGTGATGGGGCTATGTGATGTGCTATGTTATGTGCTATGTGATGGTGCTATGTGATGTGCTATGTGATGGTGCTATGTGATGGTGCTATGTGATGGTGCTATGTGATGGTGCTATGTGATGTGCTATGTGATGGTGCTATGTGATGGTGCTATGTGATGTGCTATGTGATGTGCTATGTGATGTGCTATGTGATGGTGCTGTGTAATGGTGCTATGTGATGTGCTATGTGATGGTGCTATGTGATGCGCTATGTGATATGCTATGTGAGGGTGCTATGTGATGTGCTATGTGATGTGCTATGTGATGTGCTATGTGATACGCTATGTGATGGTGCTATGTGTTGGTGTTATGTGATGCGCTATGTGATGGTGCTGTGTGATGGTGCTATGTGATGTGCTATGTGATGCGCTATATGATGCACTATGTGATGGTGCTATGTGATGTTCTATGTGATGGTGTTATGTGATGCGCTATGTGATGGTGCTATGTGATGGTGCTATGTGATGGTGTTACGTGATGCGCTATGTGATGGTGCTATTTGATGATGCTATGTGATGTGCTATGTGATGGTGCTATGTGATGTGCTATGTGATGGTGCTATGTGATGTGCTATGTGATGGTGCTATGTGATGTGCTATGTGATGGTGCTATGTGATGCGCTATGTGATGCGCTATGTGATGGTGCTATGTGATGGTGCTATGTGATGCGTTATGTGATGGTGCTATGTGATGTGCTATGTGATGGTGCTATGTGATGGTGCTATGTGATGGTGCTATGTGATGGTGCTATGTGATGTGCTATGTGATGTGCTATGTGATGGTGCTATGTGATGGTGCTGTGTGATGTGCTATGTGATGGTGCTATGTGATGCGCTATGTGATGGTGCTATGTGATGCGCTATGTGATGGTGCTTTGTGATGCGCTACGTGATGCGCTATGTGATGATGCTATGTGATGGTGTTATGTGATGCGCTATGTGATGGTGCTATGTGATGTGCTATGTGATGGTGCTATATGTTGTGCTATGTGATCTTGCTATGTGATGGTGCTATATCATGGTGCTATGTGATGCGCTATGTGATGGTGCTATGTGATGTGCTATGTGATGGTGCTATATGTTGTGCTATGTGATCTTGCTATGTGATGGTGCTATATCATGGTGCTATGTGATGCGCTATGTGATGCGCTATGTGATGTGCTATGTGATGGTGCTATGTGATGGTGCTATGTGATGGTGCTATGTGATGTGCTATGTGATGTGCTATGTGATGGTGCTATGTGATGGTGCTATGTGATGCGCTATGTGATGGTGCTATGTGATGCGCTATGTGATGGTGCTTTGTGATGCGCTACGTGATGCGCTATGTGATGATGCTATGTGATGGTGTTATGTGATGCGCTATGTGATGGTGCTATGTGATGTGCTATGTGATGGTGCTATATGTTGTGCTATGTGATGCGCTATGTGATGGTGCTATGTGATGCGTTATGTGATGGTGCTATGTGATGTGCTATGTGATGTGCTATGTGATGGTACTATGTGATGTGCTATGTGATCTTGCTATGTGATGGTGCTATGTGATGCGCTATGTGATGGTGCTATGTGATGGGCTTTGTGATGGGCTATGTGATAGTGCTATGTGATGGTGCTATGTGATGGTGCTATGTGATGTGCTATGTGATGGTGCTATGTGATGTGCTATGTGATGGTGCTATGTGATGTGCTATGTGATGGTGCTATGTGATGTGGTATGTGATGGTGCTATGTGATGCGCTATGTGATGGTGCTATGTGATGGTGCTATGTGATGGTGTTATGTGATGCGTTATGTGATGGTGCTATGTGATGCGCTATGTGATGGTGCTATGTGATGTGCTATGTGATCTTGCTATGTGATGGTGCTATGTGATGCGCTATGTGATGCGCTATGTGATGCGCTATGTGATGGTGCTATGTGATGGTGCTATGTGATGGTGCTATGTGATGTGCTATGTGATGTGCTATGTGATGGTGTTATGTGATGGTGCTGTGTGATGTGCTATGTGATGGTGCTATGTGATGCGCTATGTGATGGTGCTATGTAATGCGCTATGTGATGGTGCTTTGTGATGCGCTACGTGATGCGCTATGTGATGATGCTATGTGATGGTGTTATGTGATGCGCTATGTGATGGTGCTATGTGATGTGCTATGTGATGGTGCTATATGTTGTGCTATGTGATGCGCTATGTGATGGTGCTATGTGATGGTGTTATGTGATGCGTTATGTGATGGTGCTATGTGATGTGCTATGTGATGGTACTATGTGATGTGCTATGTGATCTTGCTATGTGATGGTGCTATGTGATGCGCTATGTGATGGTGCTATGTGATGGGCTTTGTGATGGGCTATGTGATAGTGCTATGTGATGGTGCTATGTGATGGTGCTATGTGATGTGCTATGTGATGGTGCTATGTGATGTGCTATGTGATGGTGCTATGTGATGTGCTATGTGATGGTGCTATGTGATGTGCTATGTGATGGTGCTATGTGATGCGCTATGTGATGCGCTATGTGATGGTGCTATGTGATGGTGTTATGTGATGCGTTATGTGATGGTGCTATGTGATGTGCTATGTGATGGTGCTATGTGATGTGCTATGTGATCTTGCTATGTGATGGTGCTATGTGATGCGCTATGTGATGCGCTATGTGATGCGCTATGTGATGTGCTATGTGATGGTGCTATGTGATGGTGCTATGTGATGGTGCTATGTGATGGTGCTATGTGATGTGCTATGTGATGGTGTTATGTGATGGTGCTGTGTGATGTGCTATGTGATGGTGCTATGTGATGCGCTATGTGATGGTGCTATGTGATGCGCTATGTGATGGTGCTTTGTGATGCGCTATGTGATGATGCTATGTGATGGTGTTATGTGATGCGCTATGTGATGGTGCTATGTGATGGTGCTATGTGATGTGCTATGTAATGTTCTATGTGATGCTGCTATGTGATGGTGCTATGTGATGTGCTATGTGATGCGCTATGTGATGCTGCTATGTGGTGCGCTATGTGATGGTGTTATGTGATGGTGCTATGTGATGGTGCTATGTGATGTGCTATGTGATGGTGCTGTGTGATGGTGCTGTGTGATGCGCTATGTGATGCGCTATGTGATGTGCTATGTGATGTGATATTTGATGGTGCTATGTGATGGGGCTATGTGATGGGGCTATGTGATGTGCTATGTTATGTGCTATGTGATGGTGCTATGTGATGTGCTATGTGATGGTGCTATGTGATGGTGCTATGTGATGGTGCTATGTGATGGTGCTATGTGATGTGCTATGTGATGGTGCTATGTGATGTGCTATGTGATGTGCTATGTGATGGTGCTGTGTAATGGTGCTATGTGATGCGCTATGTGATGTGATGTGATATGTGATGTGCTATGTGATGCACTATGTGATGCGCTATGTGATATGCTATGTGAGGGTGCTATGTGATGTGCTATGTGATGTGATATGTGATGTGCTATGTGATGCACTATGTGATGCGCTATGTGATGTGCTATGTGATGGTGCTATGTGATGTGCTATGTGATGGTGCTATGTGATGTGCTATGTGATGGTGCTATGTGATGCGCTATGTGATGGTGCTATGTGATGGTGTTATGTGATGGTGCTATGTGATGTGCTATGTGATGGTGCTATGTGATGTGCTATGTGATCTTGCTATGTGATGGTGCTATGTGATGCGCTATGTGATGCGCTATGTGATGCGCTATGTGATGTACTATGTGATGGTGCTATGTGATGGTGCTATGTGATGGTGCTATGTGATGTGCTATGTGATGTGCTATGTGATGGTGTTATGTGATGGTGCTGTGTGATGTGCTATGTGATGCGCTATGTGATGGTGCTATGTGATGCGCTATGTGATGGTGCTTTGTGATGCGCTATGTGATGATGCTATGTGATGGTGTTATGTGATGCGCTATGTGATGGTGCTATGTGATGTGCTATGTGATGGTGCTATATGTTGTGCTATGTGATGCGCTATGTGATGGTGCTATGTGATGGTGTTATGTGATGCGTTATGTGATGGTGCTATGTGATGTGCTATGTGATGGTACTATGTGATGTGCTATGTGATCTTGCTATGTGATGGTGCTATGTGATGCGCTATGTGATGGTGCTATGTGATGGGCTTTGTGATGGGCTATGTGATAGTGCTATGTGATGGTGCTATGTGATGGTGCTATGTGATGTGCTATGTAATGTTCTATGTGATGCTGCTATGTGATGGTGCTATGTGATGTGCTATGTGATGCGCTATGTGATGCTGCTATGTGGTGGTGCTATGTGATGGTGTTATGTGATGGTGCTATGTGATGGTGCTATGTGATGTGCTATGTGATGGTGCTGTGTGATGGTGCTGTGTGATGCGCTATGTGATGCGCTATGTGATGTGCTATGTGATGTGATATTTGATGGTGCTATGTGATGGGGCTATGTGATGTGCTATGTTATGTGCTATGTGATGGTGCTATGTGATGTGCTATGTGATGGTGCTATGTGATGGTGCTATGTGATGGTGCTATGTGATGGTGCTATGTGATGTGCTATGTGATGGTGCTATGTGATGGTGCTATGTGATGTGCTATGTGATGTGCTATGTGATGTGCTATGTGATGGTGCTGTGTAATGGTGCTATGTGATGTGCTATGTGATGGTGCTATGTGATGCGCTATGTGATATGCTATGTGAGGGTGCTATGTGATGTGCTATGTGATGTGCTATGTGATGTGCTATGTGATACGCTATGTGATGGTGCTATGTGTTGGTGTTATGTGATGCGCTATGTGATGGTGCTGTGTGATGGTGCTATGTGATGTGCTATGTGATGCGCTATATGATGCACTATGTGATGGTGCTATGTGATGTTCTATGTGATGGTGTTATGTGATGCGCTATGTGATGGTGCTATGTGATGGTGCTATGTGATGGTGTTACGTGATGCGCTATGTGATGGTGCTATTTGATGATGCTATGTGATGTGCTATGTGATGGTGCTATGTGATGTGCTATGTGATGGTGCTATGTGATGTGCTATGTGATGGTGCTATGTGATGTGCTATGTGATGGTGCTATGTGATGCGCTATGTGATGCGCTATGTGATGGTGCTATGTGATGGTGCTATGTGATGCGTTATGTGATGGTGCTATGTGATGTGCTATGTGATGGTGCTATGTGATGTGCTATGTGATCTTGCTATGTGATGGTGCTATGTGATGCGCTATGTGATGCGCTATGTGATGTGCTATGTGATGGTGCTATGTGATGGTGCTATGTGATGGTGCTATGTGATGTGCTATGTGATGTGCTATGTGATGGTGCTGTGTGATGGTGCTGTGTGATGTGCTATGTGATGGTGCTATGTGATGCGCTATGTGATGGTGCTATGTGATGCGCTATGTGATGGTGCTTTGTGATGCGCTACGTGATGGTGCTATGTGATGTGCTATGTGATGGTGCTATATGTTGTGCTATGTGATCTTGCTATGTGATGGTGCTATATCATGGTGCTATGTGATGTGCTAGGTGATGCGCTATGTGCTGTTATATGTGATGCGCTATTTGATGCGCTATGTGATGTGCTATGTGATGTGCTATGTGATGTAATATGTGATGGTGCTATGTGATGGTGCTATGTGATGGGGCTATGTGATGTGCTATGTGATGTGCTATGTGCTATGTGATGGTGCTATGTGATGCGCTATGTGATGCGCTATGTGATGCGCTATGTGATGTGCTATGTGATGGTGCTATGTGATGGTGCTATGTGATGGTGCTATGTGATGTGCTATGTGATGTGCTAAGTGATGGTGCTATGTGATGGTGCTATGTGATGCGCTATGTGATGTTATATGTGATGCGCTATGTGATGCGCTATGTGATGTGCTATGTGATGTGCTATGTGATGTGATATGTGATGGTGCTATGTGATGGTGCTATGTGATGGGGCTATGTGATGTGTAATGTGATGTGCTATGTGATGGTGCTATGTGATATGTGATGGTGCTATGTGATGTGCTATATGATCTTGCTATGTGATGGTGCTATGTGATGGTGCTATGTGATGGTGCTATGTGATGGTGCTATGTGATGCGCTATGTGATGGTGCTATGTGATGGGCTATGTGATAGTGCTATGTGATAGTGCTATGTGATGGTGCTATGTGATGGTGCTATGTGATGTGCTATGTGATGGTGCTATGTGATGGTGCTATGTGATGGTGCTATGTGGTGCGCTATGTGATGTGCTATGTGATGGTGCTATGTGATGGTGCTATGTGATGGTGCTATGTGATGGTGCTATGTGATGGTGCTATGTGATGTGCTATGTGATGTGCTATGTGATGGTGCTGTGTGATGCGCTATATGATGCAATTTGTGATGGTGCTATGTGATGTTCTATGTGATGGTGTTATGTGATGCGCTATGTGATGGTGCTATGTGATGGTGCTATGTGATGGTGTTACGTGATGCGCTATGTGATGGTGCTATGTGATGGTGCTATGTGATGTGCTATGTGATGGTGCTATGTGATGTGCTATGTGATGGTGCTATGTGATGGTGTTACGTGATGCGCTATGTGATGGTGCTATGTGATGTGCTATGTGATGGTGCTATGTGATGTGCTATGTGATGTGCTATGTGATGGTGCTATGTGATGCGCTATGTGATGCGCTATGTGATGCGCTATGTGATGCGCTATGTGATGGTGCTATGTGATGCGTTATGTGATGCGTTATGTGATGGTGCTATGTGATGGTGCTATGTCATGTGCTATGTGATGGTGCTATGTGATGGTGCTATGTGATGTGCTATGTGATCTTGCTATGTGATGGTGCTATGTGATGCGCTATGTGATGCGCTATGTGATGCGCTATGTGATGCGCTATGTGATGTGCTATGTGATGGTGCTATGTGATGGTGCTATGTGATGGTGCTATGTGATGGTGCTATGTGATGTGCTATGTGATGTGCTATGTGATGTGCTATGTGATGGTGCTGTGTGATGGTGCTGTGTGATGTGCTATGTGATGGTGCTATGTGATGCGCTATGTGATGGTGCTATGTGATGCGCTATGTGATGGTGCTTTGTGATGCGCTACGTGATGCGCTATGTGATGATGCTATGTGATGGTGTTATGTGATGCGCTATGTGATGGTGCTATGTGATGTGCTATGTGATGGTGCTATATGTTGTGCTATGTGATGCGCTATGTGATGGTGCTATGTGATGCGTTATGTGATGGTGCTATGTGATGTGCTATGTGATGGTACTATGTGATGGTACTATGTGATCTTGCTATGTGATGCGCTATGTGATGGTGCTATGTGATGGGCTTTGTGATGGGCTATGTGATAGTGCTATGTGATGGTGCTATGTGATGGTGCTATGTGATGTGCTATGTGATGGTGCTATGTGATGTGCTATGTGATGGTGCTATGTGATGTGCTATGTGATGGTGCTATGTGATGGTGCTATGTGATGGTGCTATGTGATGCGCTATGTGATGGTGCTATGTGATGCGTTATGTGATGGTGCTATGTGATGTGCTATGTGATGGTACTATGTGATGGTACTATGTGATCTTGCTATGTGATGCGCTATGTGATGGTGCTATGTGATGGGCTTTGTGATGGGCTATGTGATAGTGCTATGTGATGGTGCTATGTGATGGTGCTATGTGATGTGCTATGTGATGGTGCTATGTGATGTGCTATGTGATGGTGCTATGTGATGTGCTATGTGATGGTGCTATGTGATGGTGCTATGTGATGGTGCTATGTGATGGTGCTATGTGATGCGCTATGTGATGGTGCTATGTGATGCGTTATGTGATGGTGCTATGTGATGTGCTATGTGATGGTGCTATGTGATGTGCTATGTGATCTTGCTATGTGATGGTGCTATGTGATGCGCTATGTGATGCGCTATGTGATGCGCTATGTGATGGTGCTATGTGATGGTGCTATGTGATGGTGCTATGTGATGTGCTATGTGATGGTGTTATGTGATGGTGCTGTGTGATGGTGCTGTGTGATGTGCTATGTGATGGTGCTATGTGATGCGCTATGTGATGGTGCTATGTGATGCGCTATGTGATGGTGCTTTGTGATGCGCTACGTGATGCGCTATGTGATGATGCTATGTGATGGTGTTATGTGATGCGCTATGTGATGGTGCTATGTGATGTGCTATGTTATGGTGCTATATGTTGTGCTATGTGATGCGCTATGTGATGGTGCTATGTGATGGTGTTATGTGATGCGTTATGTGATGGTGCTATGTGATGTGCTATGTGATGGTACTATGTGATGTGCTATGTGATCTTGCTATGTGATGGTGCTATGTGATGCGCTATGTGATGGTGCTATGTGATGGGCTATGTGATAGTGCTATGTGATAGTGCTATGTGATGGTGTTATGTGATGCGCTATGTGATGGTGCTATGTGATGGTGCTATGTGATGTGCTATGTGATGGTGCTATGTGATGTGCTATGTGATGGTGCTATGTGATGCGCTATGTGATGCGCTATGTGATGCGCTATGTGATGCGCTATGTGATGGTGCTATGTGTTGGTGTTATGTGATGCGCTATGTGATGGTGCTGTGTGATGGTGCTATGTGATGTGCTATGTGATGCGCTATGTGATGTGCTATGTGATGTGCTATATGATGCACTATGTGATGGTGCTATGTGATGCTCTATGTGATGGTGTTATGTGATGCGCTATGTAATGGTGCTATGTGATGGTGCTATGTGATGGTGTTACGTGATGCGCTATGTGATGGTGCTATTTGATGGTGCTATGTGATGTGCTATGTGATGGTGCTATGTGATGTGCTATGTGATGGTGCTATGTGATGTGCTATGTGATGGTGCTATGTGATGTGCTATGTGATGGTGCTATGTGATGCGCTATGTGATGCGCTATGTGATGCGCTATGTGATGGTGCTATGTGATGGTGCTATGTGATGCGTTATGTGATGGTGCTATGTGATGTGCTATGTGATGTGCTATGTGATGTAATATGTGATGGTGCTATGTGATGGTGCTATGTGATGGGGCTATGTGATGTGCTATGTGATGTGCTATGTGCTATGTGATGGTGCTATGTGATGCGCTATGTGATGCGCTATGTGATGCGCTATGTGATGTGCTATGTGATGGTGCTATGTGATGGTGCTATGTGATGGTGCTATGTGATGTGCTATGTGATGTGCTAAGTGATGGTGCTATGTGATGGTGCTATGTGATGCGCTATGTGATGTTATATGTGATGCGCTATGTGATGCGCTATGTGATGTGCTATGTGATGTGCTATGTGATGTGATATGTGATGGTGCTATGTGATGGTGCTATGTGATGGGGCTATGTGATGTGTAATGTGATGTGCTATGTGATGGTGCTATGTGATATGTGATGGTGCTATGTGATGTGCTATATGATCTTGCTATGTGATGGTGCTATGTGATGGTGCTATGTGATGGTGCTATGTGATGGTGCTATGTGATGGTGCTATGTGATGCGCTATGTGATGGTGCTATGTGATGGGCTATGTGATAGTGCTATGTGATGGTGCTATGTGATGGTGCTATGTGATGTGCTATGTGATGGTGCTATGTGATGGTGCTATGTGATGGTGCTATGTGGTGCGCTATGTGATGTGCTATGTGATGGTGCTATGTGATGGTGCTATGTGATGGTGCTATGTGATGGTGCTATGTGATGGTGCTATGTGATGTGCTATGTGATGTGCTATGTGATGGTGCTGTGTGATGCGCTATATGATGCAATTTGTGATGGTGCTATGTGATGTTCTATGTGATGGTGTTATGTGATGCGCTATGTGATGGTGCTATGTGATGGTGCTATGTGATGGTGTTACGTGATGCGCTATGTGATGGTGCTATGTGATGGTGCTATGTGATGTGCTATGTGATGGTGCTATGTGATGTGCTATGTGATGGTGCTATGTGATGGTGTTACGTGATGCGCTATGTGATGGTGCTATGTGATGTGCTATGTGATGGTGCTATGTGATGTGCTATGTGATGTGCTATGTGATGGTGCTATGTGATGCGCTATGTGATGCGCTATGTGATGCGCTATGTGATGGTGCTATGTGATGCGTTATGTGATGCGTTATGTGATGGTGCTATGTGATGGTGCTATGTCATGTGCTATGTGATGGTGCTATGTGATGGTGCTATGTGATGTGCTATGTGATCTTGCTATGTGATGGTGCTATGTGATGCGCTATGTGATGCGCTATGTGATGCGCTATGTGATGCGCTATGTGATGTGCTATGTGATGGTGCTATGTGATGGTGCTATGTGATGGTGCTATGTGATGGTGCTATGTGATGTGCTATGTGATGTGCTATGTGATGTGCTATGTGATGGTGCTGTGTGATGGTGCTGTGTGATGTGCTATGTGATGGTGCTATGTGATGCGCTATGTGATGGTGCTATGTGATGCGCTATGTGATGGTGCTTTGTGATGCGCTACGTGATGCGCTATGTGATGATGCTATGTGATGGTGTTATGTGATGCGCTATGTGATGGTGCTATGTGATGTGCTATGTGATGGTGCTATATGTTGTGCTATGTGATGCGCTATGTGATGGTGCTATGTGATGCGTTATGTGATGGTGCTATGTGATGTGCTATGTGATGGTACTATGTGATGGTACTATGTGATCTTGCTATGTGATGCGCTATGTGATGGTGCTATGTGATGGGCTTTGTGATGGGCTATGTGATAGTGCTATGTGATGGTGCTATGTGATGGTGCTATGTGATGTGCTATGTGATGGTGCTATGTGATGTGCTATGTGATGGTGCTATGTGATGTGCTATGTGATGGTGCTATGTGATGGTGCTATGTGATGGTGCTATGTGATGCGCTATGTGATGGTGCTATGTGATGCGTTATGTGATGGTGCTATGTGATGTGCTATGTGATGGTACTATGTGATGGTACTATGTGATCTTGCTATGTGATGCGCTATGTGATGGTGCTATGTGATGGGCTTTGTGATGGGCTATGTGATAGTGCTATGTGATGGTGCTATGTGATGGTGCTATGTGATGTGCTATGTGATGGTGCTATGTGATGTGCTATGTGATGGTGCTATGTGATGTGCTATGTGATGGTGCTATGTGATGGTGCTATGTGATGGTGCTATGTGATGGTGCTATGTGATGCGCTATGTGATGGTGCTATGTGATGCGTTATGTGATGGTGCTATGTGATGTGCTATGTGATGGTGCTATGTGATGTGCTATGTGATCTTGCTATGTGATGGTGCTATGTGATGCGCTATGTGATGCGCTATGTGATGCGCTATGTGATGGTGCTATGTGATGGTGCTATGTGATGGTGCTATGTGATGTGCTATGTGATGGTGTTATGTGATGGTACTGTGTGATGGTGCTGTGTGATGTGCTATGTGATGGTGCTATGTGATGCGCTATGTGATGGTGCTATGTGATGCGCTATGTGATGGTGCTTTGTGATGCGCTACGTGATGCGCTATGTGATGATGCTATGTGATGGTGTTATGTGATGCGCTATGTGATGGTGCTATGTGATGTGCTATGTTATGGTGCTATATGTTGTGCTATGTGATGCGCTATGTGATGGTGCTATGTGATGGTGTTATGTGATGCGTTATGTGATGGTGCTATGTGATGTGCTATGTGATGGTACTATGTGATGTGCTATGTGATCTTGCTATGTGATGGTGCTATGTGATGCGCTATGTGATGGTGCTATGTGATGGGCTATGTGATAGTGCTATGTGATAGTGCTATGTGATGGTGTTATGTGATGCCCTATGTGATGGTGCTATGTGATGGTGCTATGTGATGTGCTATGTGATGGTGCTATGTGATGTGCTATGTGATGGTGCTATGTGATGCGCTATGTGATGCGCTATGTGATGCGCTATGTGATGCGCTATGTGATGGTGCTATGTGTTGGTGTTATGTGATGCGCTATGTGATGGTGCTGTGTGATGGTGCTATGTGATGTGCTATGTGATGCGCTATGTGATGTGCTATGTGATGTGCTATGTGATGTGCTATATGATGCACTATGTGATGGTGCTATGTGATGCTCTATGTGATGGTGTTATGTGATGCGCTATGTGATGGTGCTATGTGATGGTGCTATGTGATGGTGTTACGTGATGCGCTATGTGATGGTGCTATTTGATGGTGCTATGTGATGTGCTATGTGATGGTGCTATGTGATGTGCTATGTGATGGTGCTATGTGATGTGCTATGTGATGGTGCTATGTGATGTGCTATGTGATGGTGCTATGTGATGCGCTATGTGATGCGCTATGTGATGGTGCTATGTGATGGTGCTATGTGATGCGTTATGTGATGGTGCTATGTGATGTGCTATGTGATGGTGCTATGTGATGTGCTATGTGATCTTGCTATGTGATGGTGCTATGTGATGCGCTATGTGATGCGCTATGTGATGTGCTATGTGATGGTGCTATGTGATGGTGCTATGTGATATGTGATGGTGCTATGTGATGTGCTATATGATCTTGCTATGTGATGGTGCTATGTGATGGTGCTATGTGATGGTGCTATGTGATGCGCTATGTGATGCGCTATGTGATGCGCTATGTGATGCTGCTATGTGGTGCGCTATGTGATGTGCTATGTGATGGTGCTATGTGATGGTGCTATGTGATGGTGCTATGTGATGTGCTATGTGATGTGCTATGTGATGGTGCTGTGTGATGCGCTATGTGATGCGCTATGTGATGTGCTATGTGATGTGATATGTGATGGGGCTATGTGATGGGGCTATGTGATGTGCTATGTTATGTGCTATGTGATGGTGCTATGTGATGGTGCTATGTGATGTGCTATGTGATGGTGCTATGTGATGGTGCTATGTGATGGTGCTATGTGATGGTGCTATGTGATGGTGCTATGTGATGTGCTATGTGATGTGCTATGTGATGGTGCTATGTGATGGTGCTATGTGATGGTGCCATGTGATGTGCTATGTGATGGTGCTGTGTAATGGTGCTATGTGATGCGCTATGTGATGTGATATGTGATGTGCTATGTGATATGCTATGTGAGGGTGCTATGTGATGTGGTATGTGATGTGCTATGTGATACGCTATGTGATACGCTATGTGATGTGCTATGTGATGGTGCTATGTGATGTTCTATGTGATGGTGTTTTGTGATGCGCTATGTGATGGTGCTATGTGATGGTGCTTTGTGATGGTGTTATGTGATGCGCTATGTGATGGTGCTATGTGATGGTGCTATGTGATATGCTATGTGATGGTGCTATGTGATGTGCTATGTGATGGTGCTATGTGATGGTGTTATGTGATGCGCTATGTGATGGTGCTGTGTGATGGTGCTATGTGATGCGCTATGTGATGCGCTATGTGATGTGATATGTGATGTGCTATATGATGCAATTTGTGATGGTGCTATGTGATGTTCTATGTGATGGTGTTATGTGATGCGCTATGTGATGGTGCTATGTGATGGTGCTATGTGATGGTGTTACGTGATGCGCTATGTGATGGTGCTATGTGATGGTGCTATGTGATGAACTATGTGATGGTGCTATGTGATGTGCTATGTGATGGTGCTATGTGATGTGCTATGTGATGGTGCTATGTGATGTGCTATGTGATGGTGCTATGTGATGCGCTATGTGATGATGCTATGTGATGGTGTTATGTGATGCATTATGTGATGGTGCTATGTGATGTGCTATGTGATTGTGCTATGTGATGTGCTATGTGATCTTGCTATGTGATGGTGCTATGTGATGGTGCTATGTGATGCGCTATGTGATGCGCTATGTGATGGTGCTATGTGATGGTGCTATGTGATGATGCTTTGTGATGCGCTATGTGATGCGCTATGTGATGGTGCTATGTGATGGTGTTATGTGATGCGCTATGTGATGGTGCTATGTGATGCGCTATGTGATGGTGCTATATGTTGTGCTATGTGATCTTGCTATGTGATGGTGCTATATGATGGTGCTATGTGATGCGCTATGTGATGTGCTATGTGATGTGCTATGTGATGGTGCTATGTGATGGTGCTATGTGATGTGCTATGTGATGGTGCGCTATGTGATGGTGCGCTATGTGATGGTGCTATGTGATGTGCTATGTGATGGTGCTATGTGATGTGCTATGTGATGGTGCTATGTGATGGTGCTATGTGATGGTGCCATGTGATGTGCTATGTGATGGTGCTGTGTGATGGTGCTATGTGATGGTGCTATGTGATGCGCTATGTGATGTGCTATGTGATGTGCTATGTGATGTAATATGTGATGGTGCTATGTGATGGTGCTATGTGATGTGCTATGTGATGTGCTATGTGCTATGTGATGGTGCTATGTGATGCGCTATGTGATGCGCTATGTGATGCGCTATGTGATGTGCTATGTGATGGTGCTATGTGATGGTGCTATGTGATGTGCTATGTGATGTGCTATGTGATGTGCTATGTGATGGTGCTATGTGATGGTGCTATGTGATGGTGCTATGTGATGGTGCTATGTGATGCGCTATGTGATGGGGCTATGTGATGGGGCTATGTGATGGGGCTATGTGATGGGGCTATGTGATGTGCTATGTGATGTCCTATGTGATGTGCTATGTGATGGTGCTATGTGATATGTGATGGTGCTATGTGATGTGCTATATGATGGTGTTATGTGATGCGCTATGTGATGGTGCTATGTGATGCGCTATGTGATGGTGCTATATGTTGTGCTATGTGATCTTGCTATGTGATGGTGCTATATGATGGTGCTATGTGATGCGCTATGTGATGTGCTATGTGATGGTGCTATGTGATGGTGCTATGTGATGTGCTATGTGATGGTGCGCTATGTGATGGTGCGCTATGTGATGGTGCTATGTGATGTGCTATGTGATGGTGCTATGTGATGTGCTATGTGATGGTGCTATGTGATGGTGCTATGTGATGGTGCCATGTGATGTGCTATGTGATGGTGCTGTGTGATGGTGCTATGTGATGTGCTATGTGATGTGCTATGTGATGTGATATGTGATGGTGCTATGTGATGGTGCTATGTGATGGGGCTATGTGATGGGGCTATGTGATGTGCTATGTGATGTGCTATGTGCTATGTGATGGTGCTATGTGATGCGCTATGTGATGCGCTATGTGATGCGCTATGTGATGTGCTATGTGATGGTGCTATGTGATGGTGCTATGTGATGTGCTATGTGATGTGCTATGTGATGGTGCTATGTGATGGTGCTATGTGATGCGCTATGTGATGGGGCTATGTGATGGGGCTATGTGATGGGGCTATGTGATGGGGCTATGTGATGTGCTATGTGATGTCCTATGTGATGTGCTATGTGATGGTGCTATGTGATATGTGATGGTGCTATGTGATGTGCTATATGATCTTGCTATGTGATGGTGCTATGTGATGGTGCTATGTGATGGTGCTATGTGATGCGCTATGTGATGCGCTATGTGATGGGCTTTGTGATGGTGCTATGTGATAGTGCTATGTGATGGTGCTATGTGATGGTGCTATGTGATGGTGCTATGTGATGTGCTATGTGATGTGCTATGTGATGGTGCTATGTGATGTGCTATGTGATGCGCTATGTGGTGCTGCTATGTGATGTGCTATGTGATGGTGCTATGTGATGGTGCTATGTGATGGTGCTATGTGATGTGCTATGTGATGTGCTATGTGATGGTGCTATGTGATGGTGCTGTGTGATGCGCTATGTGATGCGCTATGTGATGTGCTATGTGATGTGATATGTGATGGTGCTATGTGATGGGGCTATGTGATGGGGCTATGTGATGTGCTATGTTATGTGCTATGTGATGGTGCTATGTGATGTGCTATGTGATGGTGCTATGTGATGGTGCTATGTGATGGTGCTATGTGATGTGCTATGTGATGTGCTATGTGATGGTGCTATGTGATGGTGCTATGTGATGGTGCCATGTGATGGTGCTGTGTAATGGTGCTATGTGATGCGCTATGTGATGTGATATGTGATGTGCTATGTGATGCGCTATGTGATATGCTATGTGAGGGTGCTATGTGATGTGCTATGTGATGTGCTATGTGATGTGCTATGTGATGTGCTATGTGATACGCTATGTGATGTGCTATGTGATGGTGCTATGTGATGTTCTATGTGATGGTGTTTTGTGATGCGCTATGTGATGGTGCTATGTGATGGTGCTTTGTGATGGTGTTATGTGATGCGCTATGTGATGGTGCTATGTGATGGTGCTATGTGATGTGCTATGTGATGGTGCTATGTGATGTGCTATGTGTTGGTGTTATGTGATGCGCTATGTGATGGTGCTGTGTGATGGTGCTATGTGATGCGCTATGTGATGCGCTATGTGATGTGATATGTGATGTGCTATATGATGCAATTTGTGATGGTGCTATGTGATGTTCTATGTGATGGTGTTATGTGATGCGCTATGTGATGGTGCTATGTGATGGTGCTATGTGATTGCGCTATGTGATGGTGCTATGTGATGGTGCTATGTGATGTGCTATGTGATGGTGCTATGTGATGTGCTATGTGATGTGCTATGTGATGGTGCTATGTGATGTGCTATGTGATGGTGCTATGTGATGTGCTATGTGATGGTGCTATGTGATGCGCTATGTGATGCGCTATGTGATGATGCTATGTGATGGTGTTATGTGATGCATTATGTGATGGTGCTATGTGATGTGCTATGTGATGGTGCTATGTGATGTGCTATGTGATGGTGCTATGTGATGCGCTATGTGATGCGCTATGTGATGCACTATGTGATGTGCTATGTGATGTGCTATGTGATGGTGCTATGTGATGGTGCTATGTGATGGTGCTATGTGATGTGCTATGTGATGGTGCTGTGTGATGTGCTATGTGATGGTGCTATTTAATGCGCTATGTGATGGTGCTATGTGATGCGCTATGTGATGGTGCTTTGTGATGCGCTATGTGATGCGCTATGTGATGATGCTATGTGATAGTGTTATGTGATGCGCTATGTGATGCTCTATGTGATGGTGCTATGTGATGCGCTATGTGATGGTGCTATATGTTGTGCTATGTGATCTTGCTATGTGATGGTGCTATATGATGGTGCTATGTGATGTGCTATGTTATGTGCTATGTGATGGTGCTATGTGATGGTGCTATGTGATGGTGCTATGTGATGGTGCTATGTGATGGTGCTATGTGATGTGCTATGTGATGGTGCTATGTGATGGTGCGCTATGTGATGTGCTATGTGATGTGCTATGTGATGGTGCTATGTGATGTGCTATGTGATGGTGCTATGTGATGGTGCTATGTGATGGTGCTATGTGATGTGCCATGTGATGTGCTATGTGATGTGCTATGTGATGGTGCCGTGTGATGGTGCTATGTGATGCG